>CM045990.1:27257365-27765918 GCA_025175895.1 Wurfbainia villosa | reverse complement strand
AAACTTTACAACTTTTAACTCTAGTTACATTAACCCAATCAACCTAACAATTTAATCATGGCAAAAGGTCTTAGCAATTTATTTAACTAAACATGTATTAACCATTTCAAGGTTCATAAAAATAAACATGAGTAACAACCATTGAAAGAATTAACATCTCCTAACAGTTTACACATAAACTGAATTCATGCATAAGTCCGTATATGAAAAATGATCTCGTCCACCATCACAGTGCCACACACATCTTTGCCCCTCCTGCTGCTCCCTTTAATTTATCCATTCCTTGCCCTTTTCTGCAGTACAAGGAAAGTAAACTGTAAGTACATAGGCTTAGTGAAGGTCCTATGGCAAAGTCAACGATACGAAGAAGCCACATGGGAACGTGAGGATGACATGAAGCAAAAGTACCTCGAGTTGTTCTAAGTTTCGAAAACGAAACTTTTATAAGGTATAAGGGATTGTAACATCCCAAATTTTAGTTACTATATTTTTATTTAAAGGAAATATATATATATATATATATATATATATATATATATATATATATATATATATATATATATATATATATATATATATAAGAATAAAAAAATGAATAAATAGTTCGTAGTCGAGGCTTGAACCATGAACCGTTGATTTGGGGGAATAGGCTTCCCACCACTAAGTCATAAGATTACCAATGAGTAGGATATAACAGAATATATCTAGTGGTAGAAAAAAAGAAAGAAGTTGATTAATCTAGCTGATCATTTAAAGGGATAACTAGGTTAAGAAAAATCCTAATTTATATATATATCATCTCTTCTCTCTTTTCCCCAAAATTCCCACGCCGACGCACACTCTCTCTGCCTCTCTCTCTATCTATCTCTCTCGCTCGTTTTTTCTCCAGCCGTCGAGAACTCCAACGCCGACGCCCACTCTCTCTACCTCTCTCTCTCTCTCTATCTCTCTCTCTCTCGCTCGTTTTTCTCCATCCGCCGAGAAAAACAAGAGAGAAAAAGAAAAAAAAAAGAGAGCCTCTATAATTTCTTCATCGTGGGATAATTCAAGAAGAGATTTTCAATAGGGACTTGGTAGAGGATCATGCTAAAGCAAGGAAACACATAGGAGGACTTCTCTTTGCGAAGTCTAACGGTATAAATTGGTGAAAAAGCGTAGGATGTAAGTATCCCCTCACCTACAGTATAAGTGCTTACGATGTAATGTTGTATGCTTGATTTTGAATGAAAGAATCTAGAACTATGTGTAGAAGGTTCGGCTAATAGGATTAGAGAAATTATTCTTGTTGAAATTCTTCCACGTCATGCATGTTAGATGATGATTTCTATTTATGTTAGCTTAATTTTCCTTATATCACTACCTTATGCCATGTTAAATTGTACTCATGCCGATTTATGCTATGCTACATGCTTATGTTTTCACCCATGTTAGGCATGACTCACGTATATGAAATGTCTAAGAAATGTTTCCCTAAGAGGGGGGACAAGAATACTATTTAGGACAAAGAACATGTATGTTATTTTACTTTATGCATGGCTTGTACCAGACCCTAACAAGGTCCACGGGAAGGGCTCCAAGGTTGCCCCTAGGTCGACGGACATAGTACAGACCTAGTAACCTAGTAGGTTAGGGATTAGCTATCTCGGATCTATTTAGGATGCGCGTGAATGATGTATGTGGTACAATGTTGGGCCCAATATGTTGAGATTATGTTTAAGTATATAAACTATATGTTTTCAAAGAGCATCCTGCATATACCATTTTATGTTCATCGAATTATCATGTTTAGAGACAATGTACTGTTGCGATGAAAATGCTAAGTTTATGTTCTTTTCCTAAATTGATCATGTCTCTACTTTAAATAAATGTTGTGCTCATATGTTGTTTAAACGAACATGTCATTACTTTACGTTTAATTCATGATGCATGTTTTTGTGAGTAGGAAAGGACCTTACTAAGCCTATGTGCTTACAGTTTACTTTCCTTGTACTGCAGAAAAGGGCAAGGAATGGATAAATTAAAGGGAGCGGCAGGAGGGGCAAAGATGTGTTTGGCAGTGACATGGTGGACGAGATCATTTTTCATATACGAACTTATGCATGATTTTCAGTTTATGTGTAAACTTTTAGGAGACGTTAATGCTTTCTATGGTTGTTACTCATGTTTATTTTTATGAACGTTGAAATGGTTAATACATGTTTAGTTAAATAAATTGCTAAGACCTATTGCCATGATTAAATTGTTAGGTTGATTGGGTTAATGTAATTAGAGTTAAAAGTTGTAAAGTTTTTAAATGCTTCCGCTGTTATATACATGAATGTATGATCGCGTAACGTTGCCGCCCGTCTATAGGATGTGTGTTAGGAGGATGGGAAGGGCGGGCGTTACAGGTAGTTACTATATTTTTATTTAAAGGAAATATAGTAACTAAAATTTGGGATGTTACATGGAGGACTTGGAGGGATCCTATAGGCATGAAGCTGATGGAGGTGGCTAGAAGGCTTAGGTCTAGGCTAAGGGTGATCTATCAATGAGGGGATCATATTTGGGTTAAACCTCATGTTTGAGGTTTACCAGTCGACTGATGGCTTTAGTGATGTAATTGAGAGATGTCCTAAGGCAATTGCCATAGAAGTTATTAATAAAATTCACTATTTATATATACATTATCTATGTATTTGATTGGATCTTAAGCCACAATACAATGCATAACATGAGAGAAATTGTGATTGGATCACAGTTAGTGGGTATCTCATCATGTTTAAATATGCAAGTATTGAAACTATCCCTAGTCGATGAATTGATGAGATTTGACATCATCGATTCTGTGAGACAAGCACATGTTATGCTCCTTGGTTTATCCAAGCATTCGATACTCACCGAATGGAAGCATAGGGATGTTGAGAGTGAACATGTGGATGCTAGTTATGGTAACTAGATCATTGGAGTTACCAATATGAGACTTCATATGGTTCTATATGTCATTGAAGATTTCATTACATCTCGAGTACGAGCTTCCTTAGACTTGAGTTATTCAAGTCACCTTGATTATGGTGCCTTATACTTTGACTTCAACACATCCATCTCCATATGAGGTGTAACTCCGAGATGAT
The DNA here is from genome assembly GCA_025175895.1 of Wurfbainia villosa. Classification (NCBI taxonomy): domain Eukaryota; kingdom Viridiplantae; phylum Streptophyta; class Magnoliopsida; order Zingiberales; family Zingiberaceae; genus Wurfbainia; species Wurfbainia villosa. The sequence continues at coordinate 27,762,805 of CM045990.1, read as the reverse complement.
TGGGTATAAGCCAAAGTGATCGAAGGTGTTTGAATAGCCCACAGAGGATTCACCACTCTTGATAAAGGAGATGTATACCCTTGGCCACTTGTCAAGATTGTTACTCAGAAGTCTCTCGCTAGAGCAAACATGTTAAGAAGATGGTCTTCTTGGAAATATGTAGAAGTAAATTAAAACCACATGACAAGGAAACTAACTTGGGCTAGGTGTGACATAGTCAGCCATGTTGGGACGAACACATAGACCATGTCCTGAACCATGTGAGTATATTATGAGTGAAAGGAATAAGACACGAACAACTGTAGCTGGTGAAGGGTTCGAGGTAAGTTTGTGTGTGTGAGTGTAAGTGAGGTCGTATCCTCCTTATGGGGATAGTCTTAAGCGTAGATCCGACCAAAGACATCCCATGGATGGTCTAGGTCGAGATCGGACGGTCGGTGACCGTCGAAATAATGTTTTTGTTAAGCTAACTTTTGATTTCAGCTAGCATCAGTTGACTGCCAGCTTGGAGAACTCGGCTGCCATCCATCAGTTGATTGCCCACGATCAGCTCGGGATCTCATCGATCGATTGATGGTCAAGGATCATCTTCGAGGAGTCCAACCTTATCACCTCATTTCAAGGAGATTGGTGCTCAAATCTGATTGGTTGAAGATCCTCTCGAGAAGGGACTCAAAGGCTATAAAAGGAGGGCCTCTTCTAGGGTTTTCTCATTAATTCTAAGTTCCCTAAAGCCTCCGCAATGCTACGACTCTCTGACGACGAAGTGCTACTACTCCGACGATCTAAGCATGAGTTTTCATTTCTTATTCGTCGGTATAAGTTTAATTTAGTTTGTCTCTTTCATATTATTGTCTCAAAGTTTTTTATCATAACGTGGAGAGGGGGAGTGTCCCTCTACCTCAAGCTTTTGTGGTTTTTTGTATTCGATTAACTCCTACCTCCGATGAGGAGGAGTTCGTTAGTGCTTTGCCCTCCGTGCATGGTCAAGGACCACTAGGGCCTTGGAGTAGTAGACGTAGGCTACGAACTAAGTAAATACCTTCGTGTCTTTATTTCTATATTGTGTTTTTCCGCTGCGTTTACTTGTGTCTTGAAACGAATTCGAGCAAAAAGTTTCTATCGCTATTCACCCCCCCTCTAGCGATCCGCTAGATCCAACAATTGGTATCAGAGCCGAGGGTGCTAAGATTTGGTGAAACCACCAATCTAGCCTTTTTACAGATTTGTTTTTGAATTTTATGAATCTTTTTTCATTCATTTAAACTTTCTCCCGCACTACTAATCCAAGACGAAGTCTTGGTACTCTTCTTTTGGTTTTGTTTTGCAAGTATTCGCTTTTGGAGTAGACGACGGTAAAATGGGTATAACTTTTCGTACAAGTTGACCCACGAAACGGGCTACCTACCAAAACAAAGCTCTCTGAGAGATATACACTTATGAGGATTTACCCTCGTAAAAAGCTGTCTTCATCCCCAAAAATCAACGTTTAGTACCCTTTCGGGGACATCGAAGGTTGTAAGTGCTCATCTTTTATTTTAGTAGGTTATTTCTCGTTTATTCCTTTATTTTATTTTCATTTCCTACATTGCTAATCCAAGGTGAAGTCTTGGAACCTTTTTTCGTGTTTTTTGTTTATTTTGTGTGCAAGGGTTTCCTTCCAAATGGCCCACATTGAGGGGTACAACACCATCCGACCTCCGTTCTTTAACGGAGATGATTTCCATTATTGGAAAGGTTGGATGAAGTGTTTTCTAAAAACACAAGTCGAGACTTGGATAATCATCCAAACTGGCTTTGCTCTACCCACCAATGATCAAGGCGAGCCCTTGGACTTCAACAAGTGGACCAATGCAACCAAGAGGCAAATCGAAACCGATGCAAAAGTGACCCAAATGTTGCAGTGCGGTCTGTCCAAAGAGGAGCTCAACTGCACAGGACCCTTCATCAGTGCAAAGGACCTGTGGAACAAATTAATCGAGCTATACGAAGGAACATCTGATGCTAAGGTATGTAAACGTGACCTTCTTTTCAATAAGTTGTATAACCTTAAGATGCAGAAACACAAGACGATGACGCAACTACACGCCCGCATCCAGGACATTGTCAATGGCCTGCACACTATCGGACACAAGGTCGAAAACCGTGACCTCCTAAGGTACGTTCTTAATTAATTTTCTAGGACTATCTTGTGGGCATCCATGGTCGATGCCTACAAGGTCTCTAAGGACCTTTCGAAGCTTAGGTTAGACGAATTAATTTTTGAGTTTGAACTTCACGAGCAGACTAACGTGGTCTGGGCCGAGAGAGGTATTGCTCTACTTGTAGGACAAAGAAGAAAGCCATCTACCAGGCAAGAAGATGGACTCGAACTCGAAGACAAATCAGAGTCTAAATCCGAAGAGGTGGAAGCAATAGTGAACGTAGTGCGAAAGAACGTTCGGAGGGAAAGGAGGCTACTAAAGAACCAAAAGAGGGCACAATTTAAATCGAATCAAAAGAAGGCTTTTCATGCAACATGGGACAATGAAGAAGGCGTCGACATAGCATGTATGGAAAGACTCGAAGAGTCCGTCGAGTCCCGAATTAATACAACACCAACTCCAAACTCGAGGACTACTTCGAGAAGCAACTCATAGCCGGACCGGAAGGGAAAATTAAGGTTAGCTGCTCACTAATTCATACGTTTTACAATACAATTAAATTGCTAACTAGAAAATTAGCTAAATTCGAGTCTAGGGTCAAGTCCTTGGTTGAGGAGGTTGAAACCCTCAAACAAGAGACACCCCTAAACTCTTCGACTAGTCGAATTCAAGAGGAGGACTTAACTCAAGTTGAAAAACTCGAAGAAGAGAACTCTCTCTTGAAAGGATGAGTCCAAGAGCTCGAAGCTCAGTTGAACACATTCTCAATGGGGTCAAAGAATCTTAACCGACTTCTTGGAACTCAGAGAGCCATGTACAATAGAGCCTGACTCAAATATAGCTCCAAGACTACGAATAGATCTTACATGTCTATCGTAAACCGTAGTCATCATCGAGTCTAGGTGTGAGTCCTGAAAACTTTATTAAACTCACATATAAGGACCAATTGGTTTTGGATTCCCCAGGATCAAGTTTATTACTTGACCAGACCATATTGGTTCAATAATCTAGGGGGAGTTAATACCAAAATAGTGTATCCGATAACTTAATTTTTTTTTAAAAATGGCTACATAGGACTATAACTCGTCAATGCTTGATAACATAGTACCAGGACACGGCGAGATGATAGTATGCTAGGAAAATGAAGTGTCATGTATTCGGGCTAGATAAGGCGTATCTAGTTCGGTTCACTTGACCGAGTGAAACTAGCTGAAGCTACCTCGCCATATCCTAGACTAGTTAGACCAGGAAGTGGTCTTAGGTGAGTCAAGTTACTATTTTCTCGAAATTGGCTTTGTCTAAGGAAGTGGTCATTTTTTCGATCAAAGAAGGCCCCTGTGCCTCGCCACGACTTGGAAGCCAAGATCTTGAAAAGGTGACTTGATGAGCTTAGGGTCAAATCTGAATCTAATGCAAGGTTGACCAGTTTCAAATCATTAAATTTAATCAAGATAAAATTGGAATCATCTCACACAACATATAAGATGAACCAATTCTAAGACACTTAGAATGGGTGAGATGAATAAGAAACAATTTCAATTAACATAATCCCTTCAAAAATGTTATCTATTTTTCAAACTATTGAGCTTAAACGTTTACTTATACTCGGACAAAACTCTAAATATACAACCTTTTAGGTCAATGTTTAGCGCCCCCTAACTCTTCTATACCTTATATACTTGATTAAGGGGAGAGCAAACTAACCCAAAGGATTATATATTTTCAAAAGTTATTAGCGTATAAGTATTTTGAAACTTAAAGCTAATTCAATAAGTATTTTTGAAAATCAAATTAGTCTCAAGACTTAAATTGTTGGTGCACAGGGTTATACCTCGAACCAAAGTAAATCGAGACACATGCTTGGACTTATGTTAGATAATCTTTATGCATGCTACTCTTTTTGTTAAAAACCCCTACGTTTTTATATATACAACCCCAAATCTTTTTGATTTATGGCAAAAGGGGGAGAAGAGCACAAGTTAAGGGGGAGAACAAAAATTTAAAATTTTTAAATTTTTAAGATTAACTTCTTTTTAACTTCTTTCTAAGGGGGAATTGATTATAATGAGTGCATCGTTTACATTTACACATTTTCCACATTATATTTTTCCTTAACTTTGCACAAGTTTTCCATAGATAAAAAAGGGAGAGATTGTTGGTGCAGGGGCACCAGATGATCGAACCTGTGTTTTGATTATGGCAAAAGATGCAAAGTTAAGATTACATCGTTATCTCACGAGCTTAATTGAGTGTGTAGAAAAGTGCTAAAGCTGGAGTTGAAGGCTAGCGACACCCGGAGGAAGTCACGGTGGTCGGGCGACACTCGAGTGACTTCGGAGGGTGCCGAAGGAATCGAGTGGAAAGCTGGAAGCAAGAGCTACAAAGTAAGTATCGAGGTAAGCTCATGTGTGTGAGCGTAAGTGAGGTCGTATACTCCTTACGGGGATGGTCTTAAGCATAGATCTGACCAAAGACATCCCATGGATGGTCTAGGTCGAGATCGGACGATCGGCGGTCGTTGAAATAATGTTTTTGTTAAGCTAACTTTTGATTTCAGCTAGCATCAGTCGACTGCCAGCTTGGAGCACTCGACTGCCGTCCATCAGTCGACTGCCCGCGATCAACACTCAACTGATGCTGCCATCAGTCGACTGATGATGGCCATCAGTCGACTGATGGTCAAGGATCAGCTTTGAGGAGTCAAGCCTTATCTCCTCATTTCAAGGAGATTGGTGTTCAAATCTGATTGGTTGAAGATCCTCTCGAGAAGGGGCTCAAAGGCTATAAAAGGAGGGCCTCTCCTAGGGTTTTCTCATTAATTCTAAGTTCCCTAAAGCCTCCACAATGCTACGACTCTCCGATGATGAAGTGCTACTACCCGACGATCTAAGCTTGAGTTTTCATTTCTTATTCATCGGTATAAGTTTAATTTAGTTTGTCTCTTTCATATTATTGTCTCGGAGCTTTTTATCGTAACGAGGAGAGGGGGAGTGTCCCTCTACCTCAAGCTTTTGTGTTTTTTTTTGTATTCGATTAACTCCTACCTCCAACGAGGAGGAGTTTGTTAGTGCTTTTCCCTCCATGCGTGGTCAAGGACAACTAGGGCCTTGGAGTAGTAGCCATAGGCTACGAACCAAGTAAAAACCTTCGTGTCTTTATTTCTATATTGTGTTTTTCCGCTGTGTTTACTTGTGTCTTGAAATGAATTCGAACGAAAAATTTCTATCGCCATTCACCCCCCCCCCCTCTAGCTATCCGCTCGATCCAATAGCGGCTCCGTCATTTTTGGGGATTTTTCTTATAGAAATTTCTTGGGTTGTTCTTACCTTAATTATGGGATAATTATGGTAAAATAGGTTTTGTATAAGACTCCTAAGATGCCCTAATCAAAAGATCTATAAATATATCCCTTGATAATCTTTGGTGGAATTGATTTTGTAATAGAAGGTTTTATTTCTTGGTAGTCGTCTTTCTCTCTCTTCTTCTCTTGTCTTCGCCGATTAGCTAGCACCAATCGGAGACAAAAGCTTGCTGCTCTAGGAGTTGTATTAGGTGATCCCAGCATGGATACGAATAGAGGCAAGGCCCGTTGGTCTTGCTTTGGTTTCAATAGATTCAAAAGAATCATGAAGGTATAACTTCTGCTTCTTCTTTTGTATGTTTACATGTTATTATGCCAAAGCAAGTATTTCTGGCCCTTAGGGGATGTTTGGGATGTTTTAAAAATTATTTTATTCGCTTTATTCCACTGTGCATTATCTCAGAAGCATCCAACAAGTGGTATCAGAGCAACCTTGTTTGTTTGGCATAGATCACATGTTGTAGGAGAATATTTAAAGCATATTTGATGTTTTAATCTACATGTGTGATTTTTTCTATATCATAGATTAGAGTATGCATGATTTTACATATAGGATATGTTTCTAACTGAAAATGAAATATTGAGGATGCACCTAGCAATACTGAAGGTGTTGGCCGCATCTTTAGAGCTTAAGCATAGACTAGCCATGCGTTGGGGAATAGGTTGTAGTTTGCGTATCTAATTCCTAAAATGGCATGTGTGTGAATTGATCAGCTCACGTTCACATCGGGAAATTTATTTCCTAATGTGACCTTGGTTTTTCCATATTTTGGTTTATTTTTGGTTATAGATGAGACAAAGTATAATCTAAAATCCCTCATGCAAATATTAGGGATAACACCTTCTATTAATATGGTTGTGAAGGGAGTTGCTTCGGAGGCTCATTGGCTCCCATGTCCCCGGATTAAAATTTTCACTAATGAAAGAATTGATCCGGATGGGATGAGTTTCCTTAGCACAACCAATTCGTCATCTGATGTGTTATTTTCCGCAAGTGCACGGTTGTCGTCAAGTAATAAAAATATCGATCCCACAGGGATTGAAACAATTACTGAATGATCGTGATACCAAGTTATCTAGTAAATCAATTTATGGTTAAAGCAAAGAACCTGAGAAGTCAAGAACAACGAATGAGAAGAATGAGCTGAAAGTCAAGAGTTGAGGAGAATCAAAGGATATGGGTTTCACCACGTCGGTGATTTATAAGGTGATTTAATTCTTTCCTAACCTTATTAGAGTTGTTTTGATGGAACCTATCCTAAGATAAATCAATGGCCCCTTTCGAGGTCTACGTTAACTGTACCTATCAAACTCAATTTACCTGTCACGGTGTTCGAGCATAGGGGATCATAATCAGCTAAGAGGACCTGTCACGAGACCCCCGCAAACCTCCCTATGTCTTACCTCCGTTACTTGGTAAAAACTGGATTTGATAGATCCATTAAGTTCATGAGAGTTCCTCTAGAGTCAAATTTCCTCTTCACGGTAGGTTTGCACACGGGAACATAATCAGCTAAGGGGACCTATCACGAGACCCCCGCAAGCCCTCATAGATACACTACCGCTACTAGTAGGAGTTATTCCCTAGTTGGTTCTGGCTTTCGGGAACTCAGGTTCACTGTTAAGTACTTCCCCTTTGCTCCTTAGGTTTATCAATAAGAATCCAAAAGAACCAGATCAAAATAAACAATAGTTCAGGTAGTATAGATTATATCATCCGTCATAAATCATCAAGGGCTACTCCCCCATCCTAAGATTACAGGATACTACTTCATAGTCTGACAAGAATTACTAGAGAAAGAAATTACGATACTAGGTGCCATATCCTTCTTCTGTCAACTCCTTCTCTTTATCTTCTTCTGTCGTCGATCTCTGACCACCCGCCGTCCTACTAGGTTTAGAATCTTTCCTCTTTTATAGCCTTGGCCTCCTCTTCGATTAAGGCAATAGATTTCCCCGTAATTGAGACGAAGATCCTGATTGCTCGCAGAAAAGGAATTCTAGAATCAGGCCAACATGCCCATGCCAAATGAGGGCACTGGCGTGTCGGGCATTTCCCACTGAGCGTGTCGCGCTTGAACTTGGGCATGTTGGCCGAATCGGGCGTGTTGGTGGAATTACCCCGACATGGGCGTGATCTTTGAACTAAGGCGTGTTGCCGGATCTTATGACATGGCGCGTGTCGATTGCTAACACGCTGTGTTGTTTTGATCTGACGCTTCTTCACCCTGTTAACACCAAAAACACCCAAAAGCAGTCCCTTCGTCCAAAATATGCTAAACTTAACTGAATCATGATAAAATACATGCCTAGGATATGGAATGAGATAAAATGCATGCATATGAAGTAATGAAAATATAGCATGATTTACACACATCAAAAATCCCCTAGTCCTAAACTTTTGCTTGTCCTCAAGCAAAGAAAACAAAAAAGACAACTTAATTGTGGAAATGCTAGACACCATCCAGAGGTATACAATCTGATCTTAATCTTTTCAAATCATTCCTAGTTGCCAAACTTGAAAGATCCCTATATAGTGCACGTGAAAAGGTGGACCAAAGTCATTGGACACCAATCTGGACTTGACATCCCTTCTATCGTAGAACATTCTTATTTCCGTCATAGAGGCACTTACCTGCCTTAATGCATAGATCATTCTTACCTATCATCAAAAGGTCTCAAAGGAGCACTTTCTAAGAAGAGAGAAGGAAAGGAATTATAGAGAGCATTTCCCCAGTAACTAGTTAGTCTCAAAGGGGTACCTTTTAGGTGTTTCCCCAGTAACTACTTGGTCTCAAAGGGGTGCTTGAAAACAATTCCAGTAACCTTTTTTTTTTTTTTTTTACACATGCTTCTAGTGAAAGTGTTTCTCCAGTAACCAAGTTGCGCAGGTAAGTCTCCAATGGAAAATCGAGTACTCGTTCGATATGGGGGATTTAAATCTTTTCTTTGGATACCTCAGACCTATAGACCGTGTTAGAAGTGAAATAGAGTTCTTATCAAATAGGCAAAAAGGAATATCATGATCCGACCAATGTTCAGTTGTATTACTCTAAATGATATATGAAAAGATGCAAACAAAATAGCAGTAACCAAAGTAAAAATCTAAGTAGAGACAGAACAAACAATAAAGGATGTGCATCGAAACTCACAAAATAGTTCAAGGTGGTCAATGGTCATCGTCTTCACTACTAGCATCCTCGGCTGCTTGAGAGAGAGACCGACGGTGGCTGCTTCAACCTTGGATCGCTAGTGGAAAACTAGGGCGTGCTCGGGTCAGCTTTAGAGGGCTATCCGCAGCATAGGCGTGTCGGGCATCCTCATACGCAAATACCCGACCCGTTTAAGCGCGACATAGGCGTGCTCCGTCGCTCCCCAGGCGTGCCGCAGTCCGGCCCAGGCGTGCCGCAGTCCGGCCCAGGCGTGCCGAGGTTGAGAAGGGTGCGACACGGGCGTGCTAGTCAGCACGCCCTGCCTGTGTTGTCTTCGGGTGCCAACAACACGCCTGTGTCGTTCGGCACAGGCGGGTCGTGTCAACTTGGCACGCAGTGGCACGTATCCTGAAAACCTGAAAAAAAATAAAAATAGAATAAAGAATAAAATAAAATAAAATAAAATGACTAAAAAAAATGAAAATAGCATGGGTTGCCTCCCAAGAAGCGCTTGTTTAAGGTCGTTAGCTTGACCCCTCAGTTATCCCCTAGTTTTGGGGATATGGCTCGAGGAGTGTGCTCTGCCCCTCTTCCTCCTCAACCAGATCCGTGGTGTTAGGTTGGGGTCGGAAATCTCCAGCTCTTTATCCTCAGACCCCCCTTTGAGCTTATTAAGATAAGTTTGTTCTGGTGCTCCTTCTAGTGTTGTTGACTGGAGACTGTCAATCCTACAACAATCATCAAAAACAGAAGGTTGTTTAACAGCTTTTGAAAGGTCGAATTCAATTTTGTCGTTTCCAAATGCAAGTGAGAGTTTGTGGTTCTTGACATCTATCATTGCCCCTGCAGTAGCCAAGAAAGGTCTCCCCAAAATGAGTGGAATGCATGGGTCTTCATCCATGTCAAGCACTACAAAATCTGCAGGAATAATAAAATTTCCCATCTGCACTGGTACATCTTCTATGATTCCCAAAGGATATCTAATGGAGCGATCGGCTAACTGTAAGGCCATAGTAGTTAGTTTTTTCTCCTAAATCCAATTTCTTGCATATGGAAAGAGGTATCGATTTACCGGCGCCCAAATCGCAAAAAGCCTTATCAAAATTTGAGTCATTAATTATGCAAGGTATAGAAAAGCTACCCGGATCATTTAGTTTGGGAGGTACCATGTTCTTAATTAAAGCGCTGCACTCCTCAGTAAGAGCCACTGTTACATGCTCCTCGACTTTTCTTTTATTGGTTAAGATATCCTTCAAGAATTTGGTGTATGTAGGCATTTGTTGAAGAGCTTCTATAAAAGGTATATTGATATACAGCTTCCTAATTACCTCAAGGAACTTACCAAATTGTTCATCCAATTTTTCCTTAATCAGCCTTTGAGGGAACGGGATAGGGGGCTTATATGTTCTTGGTTCCCTATTCGACACGCCTGTGTCGTTTGGCACAGGCTGGGCGTGTTGACTGCTGGAGTGACCCGACACGGGTGTGTCGGCTGACACGCGCTCGTGTGTCTGCTTTCCCTCAGGCGTGTTGAACAACACGCCCTGGGTCAGGGTGTGTTGTCGGCTTCCTTTGCTACTCAACCCAGGTGTGCTGCTGTCTTCTTCCAACTCTGGCACGCTCGTGTCATTTAGCACAGGGGCTGCTTGTTGAGCTCTGTCTCCTTCTAAAATCCTTCCACTTCTCAAACTTATGGAATTACAATGCTCGGCTGGGTTTACTTCTGAATTTCCAGGAAATCTGCCGGGCGTCCTTGATGCTGAGCTGGCAATTTGGGAAATTTGATTTTCCAGCATTCTTGTGTGATTAGTCAAATTATCAACCTTGCTTCCCAATTGCTTGATTGCCTCGGTATTATTTTGATGTTGCCGATTTGATTCTACAATATGCTGTCGAAATTCATCATTTATCTTCCCCTGACACGTAATAAAATTTTCCATCATCTTTTCTAAGCTCGACTTGGGTCCTGGCTGAAATCCCGAAGGTGCTCCAAAATTGTTCAGTCCAAAAGAATTTTGATTTGCTCTATACGAAAAGTTGGGATGATTCCTCCAACCGGGATTGTACGTGTTTGAGTAAGGGTTGCCACCATTAGGCTTCTGATTAAAATTATTTAGCGCATCCACTTGCTCAATCCCAGCTCCTGCAGATGGTGCGTGTAGGATTTGGCAATTCATCGCTACATGTCCTGTTACACCACAGATCTCGCAAGTGACATTAGATGAGTTTACAGATGATACATTAAAATGTTCGAGCTTTTGAGTTAACGCATCGACTTTTGCACTGAGTAGATCAAGGGTACTTACCTCAAACTTACCTGGCATTTTAGTTTGATATCCTCGTTCTGTAGCCCATTGGTGAGAATTCATTGCCACATTCTCGATGCTTCATCTAATGTTTTGTTCATAAGAGCTCCTCCTGCAGCAGAAACAAGAGAAACTTTAGTAGCATACGAGATTCCATTGTAGAAAGTATGAACAATGAGCCACTTCTCCAGCCCATGATGAGGGCATTGCTGTAGTAATCCCTTAAATCTGTCCCAGGCTTCAAATAATGTTTCTCCATCCTTTTGCGCAAAATTCGTGATTTGATGACGAAGACTTGCAGTTTTGCTGGGTGGAAAATACTTGTCTAAGAATCTTTGCTCCAGCTGATCCCAGGTAGTTATACAATCTGCTGGAAGAGAGTGTAGCCAAGCTCTAGCTTTGTCCCGCAATGAGAAAGGAAACAAGCGCAGTCTAATAGCATCAGCTGAGGCTCCATTCAGTTTTAAAGTTTCGCAAAATTCCAAAAATACTTCCAAGTGTAGATTTGGATCTTCAGTGAGTGCTCCTCCGAATTGATGCTGTTGGACCATGGATAGTAGAGCCGGTTTTAATTCAAAATTGTTCGCTTCAATAGGGGGTCTTCTAATACTCGATCTCAATCCCCTTGTACTAGGTGCTGCATAATCCCTTAGAGGTTTATTCTCATTCTGATCAGCCATGTTGGAGGTCAGATTTTCTTCCTGTCATTGCTGAAATCGTTTTCTAGCAAGGAAAGTTCTCTCTATCTCAGGATCAATATCGAGGTTTTCCCTATTAAATCTGTTCATGCATTAAAAAGAGAGGCTCCCAAAACAATAATTCAGAATAGACACAAAGAAAAAAACAAAAGCAATCTAGATTAACTAAATCACGCTCGATTCAATATTGAGTGCCAATCCACAACAGCGCCAAAAACTTGATGTGTTATTTTCCGCAGTGCATGGTTGTCGTCCAAGTAATAAAAATATCGATCCCACAGGGATTGGAACAATTACCAAATGATCGTGATACCAAGTTATCTAGTAAATCAATTTATGGTTAAAGCAAAGAACCTGAGAAGTCAAGAACAATGAATGAGAAGAATGAGCTGAAAGTCAAGAGTTGAGGAGAATCTAAGGATATGGGTTTCACCACGTCAACGATTTATAAGGTGATTTAATTCTTTCCTAACCTTATTAGAGTTGTTTTGATGGAACCTATCCTAAGATAAATCAACGGCCCCTTTCGAGGTCTACGTTAACTGTACCTATCAAACTCAATTTACCTGTCACGGTGTTCGAGCATAGGGGATCATAATCAGCTAAGAGGACCTGTCACGAGACCCCATGAACCTCCCTATGTCTTACCTCCGTTACTTGGTAAAAATTGGATTTGATAGATCCATTAAGTTCATGAGAGTTCCTCTAGAGTCTAATTTCCTCTTCATGGTAGGTTTGCACAGGACCATAATCAGCCTAAGGGACTGTCACGAGACCCCATGAGCCCTCATAGATACACTACCGCTACTAGTAGGAGTTATTCCCTAGTTGGTTCTGGCTTTCGGGAACTCGGGTTCACTGTTAGGTACTTCCCCTTTGCTCCTTAGGTTTATCAATAAGAATTCAAAAGAACCAGATCAAAATAAACAATAGTTCAGGTAGTATAGATTATATCATCCGTCATAAATCGTCAAGGGCTACTCCCCCATCTTAAGATTACAGGATACTACTCCATAGTCTGACAAGAATTACTAGAGAAAGAAATTACGATATTGGGTGCCATATCCTTCTTACCGCTCCTTCTCTTTATCTTCTTCTGTCGTCGATCTCTGACCACCCGCCGTCCTACTAGGTTTAGAATCTTTCCTCTTTTATAGCCTTGGCCTCCTCTTCGATTAAGGCAATAGATTTCCTCGTAATTGAGACGAAGATCCTGATTGCTCGCAGAAAAGGAATTCTGGAATCAGGCCAACACGCCCGTGCCAAATGAGGGCACTGGCGTGTCGGGCATTTCCCACCGAGCGTGTCGCGCTTGAACTGGGGCGTGTCGAAGCTGAACTGGGGCGTGTTGGTTGCTAGAATTACCCCGGACACGGGCGTCTTTGAACTAAGGTGTGTCGGCTGCTGGATCTTATGACACGGGCGTGTCGATTGCTAACACGCCTGTGTTGTTTTGATACGCTGCTTCTTCACCCTGTTAACACCAAAAACACCCAAAAGCAGTCCCTTCGTCCAAAATATGCTAAACTTAACTGAATCATGATAAAATACATGCCTAGGATATGAAATGAGATAAAATGCATGCATATGGAGTAATGAAAATATAGCATGATTTACACACATCATCATCGTGCTAACAACTTGAGTGGTCGCTTGAACAAACTAGTTGTTCAAGCAACACAACTCTTCTAGTTGGTTAGCCGCGGAAGAGACGACGGACGGATCGCCGGTTTTTGTGTTTGTCTTCGGGGGCCATGATTATACAAAATATATACCTATGCATAATTGTATAATCAACAATTAAAATAACATGCTCAGATCTGAAAATAAAGTTGTAAAACTTTATACCTTACAATCATCTACCGTATGTCCTATCCTTCTCGTGGACGACGTGTGGGCGAAGATCCTCCACGAGTAGAAGCCTTCTAGATCACGTTCTTCCCTTCCTTGTCCGCTGCGAACAATGAGAAGAACCAACAAAACCTTTCCTTTCTAGAATCGGCCACCAAGCAAGAGAGTTTGATGCAACCGCCGGCCAAGGAACGATTGGATGAGCGCCGGCCAACTTGTTGCAATGTTGCCGTCGGCCACCTAGAGGTTGGAGAAGCGCCGACCACCAATTGTTGGAGAGCCACCGGCCACCAAGGAGCAAGGGAGGAGGAAGAAGAGAACCAGCCAAGGATGAGAAGAGGAAGAGGGGCACCGGCCAAAACCCTAGGGAGAACAAGAACCTTGCCGCCCACTTCTAGCCGCCCAAAACCCTAGCACCTCTAGGGTTTGTTGCCGCCCAAAATAAGAAGAGAAAAACCCTAATTTCCAATCAATATCTTGCCGCCCAAGCCTAAGCCCTCTATTTATAGAATTGGGCTTAAGCCTCCTTTAATCTCCACCGTCGGATCTAGGGATTTAATCTCCACCGTCGGATCTAGGGTTTTATCCCATCCGTCGGATCTAGGGTTTCATCCCAACCGTCGGATCTATGATTTCATCCCAACCGTCGGATCTAGGGTTTCATCCCAACCATCGGATCTAGGGTTTTATCCCAACCGTCGGATCTAGGGATTTCATCCTAACCATCGGATCTAGGGATTTAATCCCAACCGTTGGTTCTAGGGTTTCATCCTAACCATCGGATCTAGGGATTTAATCCCAACCGTTGGTTCTAGAGTTTTGTTTTACATTCTTGGATCTAGACTTTAGGAGGATTATATTAGGCTACAATAGGGACTATAAGGAGGAGTTGGATCTTGGCCACCCGATGGATCGGAACCACACAAACTTGATCCATCAATGATGTTCCATTCCACTAGAGGATCATCATTGAACTACCTCACCAACCCCCATAAATTAATATGGGCTCCATATATTATTTGTACATTCATCTCCCCGTGTTTAAGATATCGAATGTCCGTCAATTAATTGATTTACTGACCATCAATTAATTAACATCTAATTCCTCGAGTAGTACTACTCAACCTTATCATCATGTTGACTAAGTCAACCAGCTGGGTTTACATGATGAACCTTATGAGCTCCTCAAGGGGACATCATCAACCTAATATATAGGACATGGTTTCCTCCTATAATCAACGACACACCATGTAAATAATATCATTTCCCAACTTACCGAACATATTGATTTAATCCATCTAAATGTCACCCTCTGGTAAATCAAAGAAATAAATACTAAGTACATGTGTCCGTTATTATATCGGGATTAAGAGCATGTACAACATAATATCCGAGGTCCGATTTAATTATGTAGTCAGTACTAAATTGAATCACCTCTATGTCGGTCCTGCTCAATACACCAAAGTGTACCAGTGTAACTCCATGTTCAAGACAAAACAATACCAAGCTACACTACAACCATGCCAATGGTTTGTCCAAAACCATCTTGGTCGTGAGCCTCTACTTAGATTTTACAAGGGACTGATAACATGATCTTCTGTGCCACACCAAGCACCATGTTATCTACAATGTAAAATATTAGACAATATGCACACATATATAATAAATATATAAAGTGCAAACAATGATCATGTGATTCTTATTCCAAAATAAAATGTTCATACAAAAAGAGCTAGGCTTTCAGTATACATTCCAACAATCTCCCACTTATACTAAAAGACTATGCCGTCATCACTCTGCCATACATCTGATCCCCATGTCCTCCACATGCCTATCAAATGCTTTCGCTGGAAGGGCCTTAGTGAATGGATCCGCCAGGTTATCCTCTGATGCAATCTTGGCGACAGCAACTTCTCCTCGCTTTACGATCTCTCGTATAAGGTGGTACTTGTGCTCTATGTGTTTACTCGCCTTATGGGCTCGTGGTTCCTTCGAGTTTGCAACTGCACCACTGTTATCACAATAAATTGTGATAGTTCTGGGCAAACCAGGAATCACATCCAAGTCCATCAAGAAGTTCCTGAGCCATACAGCTTCCTTGGCTGCCTCAGAGGCTGCCACATACTCAGCTTCCATGGTAGAGTCCGCCACGCATTTCTGCTTGACACTCCTCCATACTATGGCTCCACCTCCAAAAGTAAACACAAACCCCGAGGTAGACTTACTCTTGTCCCTATCTTATTGGAAATCCGAATCAGTGTAACCCAGGACTAATTGATCTGCAGAAACCGATATAATCCCTAGTCCTTCTCAGGTACTTCAATATATGCTTTACCGCAGTCCAATGTCCCTGTCCAAGATTACTCTGATATCTGCTAACCATGCCCACGGCAGCGATATCCGGCCTGCATATAGCATAGCATACATAAGGCTTCCTACTGCCGAAGCATAAGGAACCGCCTTCATGTCCTCTACCTCCTTTGATGTTTTAGGACACATCTCTTTAGATAAAGGGACTCCATGCCTAAAAGGTAGAAAACCTTTCTTGGAGTTCTGCATGCTAAAACGAGCAAGGATAGTGTCAATGTATGAAGCTTGAGATAAGCACAATATCCTTTTCTTGCGATCCCTTATAACTTTGATCCCAAGGATGTGTCCCACTTCTCCCAAGTCCTTCATGTCAAAGACAACCATACCCTTACGTCTGATAACACTTTGATATTGTTGCCAACTAACAAAATGTCATCTACGTATAGTACAAGAAATACCACTACGTTTCCATCACATCTCTTGTATACACAAGGCTCATCCGGATTTTGAATAAATCCATATGACTAGATTACCTCATCAAAGCGGATGTTCCAAGATCTAGAAGCTTGCTTCAATTCATAAATGGACTGATTAAGCTTACATACAAGATGCTCTTTGCCTTTAGCAATGAATCCCTCTGATTGCCGCATATAGATGTTCTCCTCAAGACTTCCGTTAAGGAAAGCTGTCTTGACATCCATCTGCCAAATCTCATAATCCATATGAGCAGCTATAGATAAGAGAATCCGGATAGACTTAAGCATAGCTACCGGCGAAAAGGTCTCCTCATAATCGATACCCTCTTTCTGAGTATACCCTTTCGCAACAAGCCTAGATTTGAAGGTCTCAACCTTCCCATCCACTCCTCTCTTTCTCTTGTAGATCCACTTGCATCCAATGGCTTTTATACCATCGGGTGGCTCTACTAGCTCCCAGACTTGATTAGAATCCATAGATTCTATCTCTGAATTCATCGCACTTTGCCAAGATACCGCATCTCTATCTTGGAGTGCCTCGTCATATGTCCAGGGATCTGGTTCATGTTCACCAGGGACTAAGTCCGAAGACTCTCCCAAAAACATGAATCTCTCGGGTTGTCTAACAACCCTCCCACTACGACGAGGTGCCTCTTGTGTATACTCTGTGACACGCGGTGCAGTGACTTGTGGCATCTTCTCTTGTACCGGTGAGTGAGTCGGACTTCCTGTTAACTCCTCAAGAACAATCCTACTTGTGGGCTTGTGGTTCATCACATACTCCTCCTCTAGAAATCTGGCATTCGTACTCACGATCACCTTATGATCTCTAGGACTATAGAATAAACCACCCTTCGTTCCCTTAGGGTAGCCAACAAACAAGCGTACTTCTGTACGAGATTCCAACTTACCAGCATCTCCCTTCAGCACATGTGCTGGACTACCCCAAATCCGAATATGTCTTAGACTAGGCTTTCGCCCAGTCCACAACTCTATGGGAGTAGAGTGCGGACTTAGATGGAACCAAGTTCGAGAATGTGTCTTTGTTGTTTCGAGCAAACCCCCGAGCGAATCGGGTAACTCAGAATAACTCATCATAGATCTGACCATCTCCATAAGAGTCCTGTTCCATCGCTCTGCCACACCATTTTGCTGGGGTGTGCCCGGTGTAGACAATTGGGATTGAATCCCAGCCTCTGATAAGTAACTCCTAAATTCTCCCAAGAGGTACTCGCCACCATGATCAGATCGTAATGTCTTGATACTTTTACCTTGACGGTTCTCCACATCACCTTGAATTCTTTGAATCTGTCAAAGCATTGGACTTCATCATCAAGTAAATGTATACATACCTTGAATAATCGTCTATAAAATAGATGAAGTATTCAAAGCCACCTCTAGCCTGGATAGTCATAGGACCGCACAGATCAGAATGAACCAATTCTAACACATCTTTGGCTCTATACCCCTTGGACTTGAAAGGCCTCTTGGTCATTTTACCTTCCAAGCAAGATTCGCAGGTTGGGAGATCCTCCACCACTAATGAACCTAAAGGTCCATCAGCTATCAACCTTTGAATTCTGCTTAGGTTAATATGACCGAGCCTTAGATGCCAAAGATATGTTTGGTTCATTTGCGAAGGTTCTTTTCTCTTATTAGACTTAAAAGATGAGTTATTGATTTCTATATGCATCTTGGGAATTTTCGGTTCTAGAGTATATAAATTGCCAACCAATGTACCAGAACAGATAATCTCCCTATTCCTTTTTATAACCACTTTGTCATTAAAAGAAATAGAATATCCATCCGTAAACAATTTAGAAACTGAAATTAAATTCTTTTTAAAAGTAGGTACATAAAGACAATTTCTCAAAACCAAAAATTTATTCCTATCAAAAGATAAATAAACGTCTCCCACTACAATAGCCGCCACCTTTGAAGCATTGCCCATGAAGACAATAATCTCTCCCTCAGCTAGTCGTCGGGTTTCCTGGAACCCCTACAAAGTATTGCAGACATGATCAGTGGCTCCTGTATCTACACACCAGGCACTGGTAGATAACACCGCTAAACATGTTTCAACAACTAAACAAGAAGATATACCTTTGTTCTTTCGGCGAGGACAGTCTGCCTTCCAATGTCCAGTCTGCTTGCAAGTGAAGCACTTGCCTTTCGGCTTCTTCACTCCTTCCTGAGGTCCCACTGCCACCTTCTTTGCCCCACCTTGCTTCTTCTTCTTCTTACCTTTCGGTTTAGAGGAAGAAACCTTCTGAGCGACCATGGCTTGAGCACTTTGACGAAAAAGCCCCTCTGCCGCCTGGAGTTCTGTCAGAAGCTCCGCCAACGAATACAACCTCTTGTTCATGTTGTAGTTGAGGCAGAACTGCTCAAAACTCCTAGGCAGAGACTGGAGAATGATATCGACCTGGGTTTCCCCATCGATCTCAGCTCCGAGGACTTCCATCTCATTAAGATGAGCCATCATCTTGAGAACATGATCCCTAACGGGTGTTCCCTCGATCATGGTGGTCGTCATCAAGTTTCTCATTGCCTCCTGTCTAGCCGCCCTACTCTGATGTCCGAAAAGTTCCTTGAGATTGAACATCATGTCATAAGCTGTGGCTATGGCCTGATGCTGATGTTGCAGCACATTTGACATAGATGCCAAAATGTAACACCGCGCCATCTCATCTACCTTGACCCATTTCTTATAACGTTCTTTCTCCTTTTCATCAGAGTCATTGGAGGGCTTAGGAGGACAGACCTCGAAGAGTACAAATTTGTACTCCTTCGCAGTTAAGACAATATCCAGATTTCTTTTCCAATCAATGTAGTTTGGTCCAGTAAGCTTATTTTCTTTTAAAATCACAACAAGTGGGTTGAAAGCCATTTAAAAATCCTAAAAATCACAATGATCAAAATATTAGATTTCAAATATTATTGATTCCTCAAAACAATAAAATCCCGAAATCAACCAACACCTCAAAACACCGAGAATATTGCATGCCACGATAGTGTGGACGTATACGAATTCTACATTTGTAAGAGGAGGTTTTACCCATTAATTTTATTATCTTGTCAACCTTACTTTTTGACAAATAAAATTAATAGTTGGTTCCTCTTTAGCCCTACAAATAAAAGCAGTGACTCCGATGGGGAGGATACTTTTATTTGCATCTAAGTGTGCACCATTACACGATACTAAGGGAATTATTTCGGATTATGTGCCTTACTGATGGGGAAGTACACACGCTCCTAAATAATTTCCTATAACCATTATTTGACCTAGTGATCCACAAACAAACCCATCCGATGGGGAGGAAGGCACTCAGAGCCAACGCACAAGTTTGTTGCATCACACGTCAAATTGTAATAGAGGCCGCGAGAATTAATTAAAATATCCCTCTCCCACTTAGTAAATTGAAATTGAAGAATTTTAAAGCATACACAACATGCATATAAAACAAATAAGCAATAAATATGGAAAAAATAGAATTTTTCCAACTATTATGGCATTGTCCTCCAATACGCATCCCGTCGTGTCGCCACCTCGTCCGCTCCATCTTTTCCCGTGCACAAGTCACCAAAGAGATCCGAGCCGAGATAAACTATTTTAATTTACATCCATCGATCCTATACTCCACGAAGGAGTGTACAAATAATCTAGATCGAAAGTAAACTAAAATGAGCGGCTAAACAATGTCATATTTAATTACAAAAATTAAATACTAATCTAGCCTCGTCAACCCCGAAGATTCAAATAATATACATACAATCACACACAAAACAATCACATACAAACAAATAGCCATAATAGTCGGATCTTATGCCTGCAACCAAGAAGTTAGCCTACGCACATCCTACTATTATCCGACATACTCAATATATGATATGTGGATGAAAGTAACCGAATCCAAAACACACAAAACCGGAAACCGTGGCTCTGATACCACTTGAAGGGAGTTGCTTCGGAGGCTCATTGGCTCCCATGTCCCCGGATTAAAATTTTCACTAATGAAAGAATTGATCCGGATGGGATGAGTTTCCTTAGCACAACCAATTCGTCATCGTGCTAACAACTTGAGTGGTCGCTTGAACAAACTAGTTGTTCAAGAAACACAACTCTTCTAGTTGGTTAGCCGCGGAAGAGATGACGGACGGATCGCCGGTTTTTGTATTTGTCTTCGGGGGCCATGATTATACAAAATATATACCTATGCATAATTGTATAATCAACAATTAAAATAACATGCTCAGATCTGAAAATAAAGTTGTAAAACTTTATACCTTACGATCTTCTACCGTATGTCCTATCCTTCTCGTGGACGACGTGTGGGCGAAGATCGTCCACGAGTAGAAGCCTTCTAGATCGCGTTCTTCCCTTCCTTGTCCGCTGCGAACAAAGAGAAGAACCAAAAAAACCTTTCCTTTCTAGAACCGACCACCAAGCAAGAGAGTTTGATGCAACCAGTGGCCAAGGAGCGATTGGATGAGCGCCGGCCAACTTGTTGCAATGTTGCCGCCGGCCACCTAGAGGTTGGAGAAGCGCCGGCCACCAATTGTTGGAGAGCCGCCAGCCACCAAGGAGCAAGGGAGGAGGAAGAAGAGAACCGGCCAAGGATGAGAAGAGGAAGTGGGGCACCGGCCAAAACCCTAGGGAGAACAAGAACCATGCCGCCCACTTCTAGCCGCCCAAAACCCTAACACCTCTAGGGTTTGTTGCCGCCCAAAATTAGAAGAGCAAAACCCTAATTTCCAATCAATATCTTGCCACCCAAGTCTAAGCCCTCTATTTATAGAATTGGGCTTAAGCCTCCTTTAATCTCCACCGTCGGATCTAGGGTTTTATCCCATCCGTCGGATCTAGGGTTTCATCCCAACCGTCGAATCTATGATTTCATCCCAACCGTCGGATCTAGGGTTTCATCCCAACCATCGGATCTAGGGTTTTATCCCAACCGTCGGATCTAGGGATTTCATCCTAACCATCGGATCTAGGGATTTAATCCCAACCGTTGGTTCTAGGGTTTCATCCTAACCATCGGATCTAGGGATTTAATCCCAACCGTTGGTTCTAGAGTTTTATTTTACATTCTTGGATCTAGACTTCACGAGGATTATATTAGGCTACGATAGAGACCATAAGGAGGAGTTGGATCTTGGCCACCCGATGGATCGGAACCACACAAACTTGATCCATCAATGATGTTCCATTCCACTAGAGGATCATCATTGAACTACCTCACCAACTCCCATAAATTAATATGGGCTCCATATATTATTTGTACATTCATCTCCCCGTGTTTAAGATATCGAATGTCTGTCAATTAATTGATTTACTGACCATCAATTAATTAACATCTAATTCCTCGAGTAGTACCACTCAACCTTATCATCATGTTGACTAAGTCAACTAGCTGGGTTTACATGATGAACCTTATGAGCTCCTCAAGGGGACATCATCAACCTAATATATAGGACACGGTTTCCTCCTATAATCAACGACACACCATGTAAATAATATTATTTCCCAACTTACCGGGCATATTGATTTAATCCATCTAAATCTCACCCTCTGGTAAATCAAAGAAATAAATACTAAGTACATGTGCCCGTTATTATATCGGGATTAAGAGCATGTACAACATAATATCCGAGGTCCGATTTAATTATGTAGTCAGTACTAAATTGAATCACCTCTATGTCGGTCCTGCTCAATACACCTAAGTGTACCAGTGTAACTCCATGTTCAAGACAAAACAATACCAAGCTACACTACAACCATGCCAATGGTTTGTCCAAAATCATCTTGGTCATGAGCCTCTACTTATATTTTACAAGGGACTGATAACATGATCTTTTGTGCCACACCAAGCACCATGTTATCTACAATGTAAAATATTAGACAATATGCACACATATATAATAAATATATAAAGTGCAAACAATGATCATGTGATTCTTATTCCAAAATAAAATGTTCATACAAAAGAGCTAGGCTTTCAGTATACATTCCAATAGGTTGAACTAGAGTTATTTTTAGTGTTTGGGTTGTTGGACTCCCTCTAAGCCTGACATGACATGAGCATGTTCAATTCATATGAGATTTGATATTTATTTTAAATGGTAAAGAGGAGAGGTCAATTTCAAGTTTGGGTTGTTGGACTCTCTCTAAGTATGGCTTGTAAATTGGATGTGTTCAAACCATTTAAATTCGATCTCACGATTAATGGAGCGTCTGTTGGATCGAGCAGATCAAGTCACCTTTTCAGGATCATGGCTTCCAGGTCGTGGCGAGGCACAGAGGCCTTCTTTGATCAGAAAAATGACCACTTCCTTAGACAAAGCCATTTTCAAGAAAATAGAGACTTGACTCACCTAAGACCACTTCCTGGTCTAACTAGTCTAGGATACGGTGAGGTAGCTTCAGCTAGTTCTGCTCGGTCAAGTGCACCGAACTAGATACGCCTTATCTAGCCCGAATACACAAGACTCCGCTTTCCTAGCGTACTATCATCTCGCCGCGTCCTGGTACTATGTTATCAAGTATTGACTTGTTATAGTCCTATCTAACCATTCTAAAAAGGAAAATCAAACTAAATAAAAACCTAAGCATGCAATTTCTAAGTTAAAACACAAAAAAATTTCGTACTAGCTCCCCCTGGACCGTTGAATCGATTCGGTCTCTCTACATAGTGGATTTGGTCCTTGGGAACCCAGTACTGGTTTGATCCTAAGTTTGAAATCAAGGTGGTCTTAGGGACCCATGCTTGGACACGTTTTCTATGTCTACTTACGATTGACATATACGACTTATTGGTCGTGTTTGAGCTAAACCCTAGCCCGGCCTTGTTGTACACGGCCCTTTGCGATCCAAGTAGGAGGTCAAGTCCTTTGGATCCCAAAGTAAACCTTTCCAACGTATTCCTAAGATCATCGACTTGACTTTTCAAGAGTGAGTTCTCAACTTCGAGTTTTTCAACTCGAGTTGAGTCCTCTTAAACTCGACTAGTTGAAGAGGTTAGGGAGACCTCATGTTTGAGGAGTTTAACTTCCTCAACCAGGGTCTCGACCTTGGACTCGGACTTAGCTAACTTTTTATTTAAAAACTTAATTGCACTATAAAGAGTAGTAATAAGAGACTGACTTACCTTGAGTGTATCTTTTGAACCGGATGCGTATCCGTGGCTTGTCTTGAATAGTGTTTCGTAGTCTGACTCATCTTCGGTTTCTGATTCTGGTTCCGATTCTGACTCCGTCTTCGATTCCACCGGTTTAGCCATAAGGACTCGATCGTTGTCTTCTTCTTCGAAGGCTTCTTCCCAAGTAGCGTTGAGTGCCTTTTTATGTTTTGGTGCCTTGCTCTTGAGTTTTGGGCACTCAGACTTAATGTGTCCAAACCTGTTGCATTCATAACATCTTATGTTTGAACTTTTAGGTTTACCTTCGTTGGGTTGAGTGACGGCTCGTTTTCGTCCCTTGACTATCCTCCGAACTAGGTTGACTAGTTCGACTTCCATTTCCGAGTCGACCTCCGAATCTGACTCATCCTCTTCTTCCTTCGGGGGTGGCTTGCTTGCGGTTTTCTTCCTCGAACCTACAAAAAGTGCTATACCCTTCTCGGGTTCCAAGTTAGACTGCTCATGAAGTTCGAAATCAGAAAAGAGTTCATCTAACCTAAGTTTAGAAAGATCCTTGGAGACCTTGTAGGCATCGACCATGGATGCTCACAAGGTAGTCCTCGGAAAAGAGTTTAGGACATACCTTATAAGGTCGTGATTTTCGACCTTTTGCCCGATTGCGTGTAGGTTGTTGACTATGTCTTGGACACGGGCGTGGAGTTGCGTCGCGGACTTGTGTTCCTGCATTTTTAGGTTATATAGTTTATTGAATAGAAGATCACGCTTACATACCTTGGCTTCATCGGTCCCTTCGTGTAGCTCCACTAGTTTTGTCCAAAGATCCTTTGCGCTTATGAAGGGGCCGACGCGATTTAGCTCCTCCTTGGATAGGCCGCACTGAAGGATTTGAGTTGCCTTAGCGTCGGCTTCGACTTGTCTTTTTGTCGCAATGGTCCATTGGTCATAATCCAAGGATTCACCTACTTCGTTAGTCGGAAGTGTGAATCCCGTTTGGATTATGATCCACATCTCGATTTGGGTTTTAAGAAAGTATTCCATCCGACCCTTCCAATAACGGAAGTCATCTCCGTTGTAAAACGGAGGTCGGACGGTGCTAAAACCCTCGAGATGGGCCATTTGGAAGGAAAACCTTGCACAAAAAAATACAAAAAACACGAAAAAGGGTTCCAAGACTTCGCCTTGGATTAGTGGTGCGGGAAATAAAAAGAAACAAACGAGAAATAGAAAGTTAAGCAAAGAAATAAGAAACTAAATAAAAAGTAAGTACTCAAAACCTTCGATGTCCCTGAAAGGCTACTAAACGTCGATTTTTGAGGATGAAAACAGCTTGTTACTAGGGTAAACCCTAGTAAGAAGTGTAGATCTCTCAGAGACCTTCGATTTGGTGGGTAGATCGTTTCGTGAGTCTCCTTGTAGCAAAAGTTATGCTCATTTGATCGTGAGGTACTTCGAAGGCGATTAGTACTTGCAAAAAACACAACCAAAAACTATGTACCAAGACTTGGTCTTGGATTAGTAGTGTGGGAGAAATCTTAAAACAAAAAATACGAAAAGAAAATTGCTCGATTGGTGGTTGCACCGAATCTGAGCGCCCCCGGCTCTGATACCAATTGTTGGATCGAGCGGATCGCTAGAGGGGGGGTGAATAGCGATAGAAATTTTTCGTTCAAAATCGTTCGTTAAAATGCGAGTAGACACAGCGGAAGATAAAAACAAAACAAGCGAGACAATAGACACAAGGGTTTTACTTGGTTCGTAGCCGAAGGCTACTACTCCAAGGCCGTAGTGGTCCTTGACCACGTATGGAGGGCAAACTACTAAAGAACTCCTCCTCGTTGGAGGTAGGAGTTAGACGGATACACAAAATGACAAAAGCTCGAGGTAGAAGGACACTCCCCCTCTCCTCGTTATAATGAAAGATTTACTAAAAAATAAACTAAAATATAATTTAAACTTTCGTTACCGACGACTTCAAAGGTTGGAGGTTGAAGCTCTAGTCGTTGTCTCGGCAGCGCTTCGTCGTAGGGATGTCGGAGAGTCGGAGCATATCAGAAGCACTTGGAAGCCTTTTTAATTGATGAAAAACCCTAAGACAAGCCCTCCTTTTATAGCCTTTGAGCCCCTCATCGAATGGGTCTTCAACCAATCACAAATGGACACAAAACCTCCTTGAAATGGGGTGATAAGCCTTGACTCATCGGGCGATCATTGACCATCGATCGTGATGGCCATCATCGATCGTGATGGTAGCATCGAGTCAGTCTTGTGATAAATCGGTGATGAAGAGGCGTCGAGTCCTCCAAGCGATCGGTCGTGATGCTAGGCATTGCAAGGCAAAGTTTAGCTCAAAGAAAACATTATTTCGACGGTCTTCGACCGTCCGATCTTGACCTAGACCATCGATGGGATGTCTTTGGTCGGATCTACGCTTAAGACCATCCCCGTAAGGAGGATACGACCTCACTTACGCTCGCACACACGAGCTTACCTCGATACTTACCATGTCACTTTTGCTTCTGGCCTTCCACTCGATTCCTTCGGCTCCCTCCGAAGTCATTCGAGTGTCGCCCGACAACCCAGCTTCCTCCGGGTGTCGCTAGCCTTCAGCTCCAGTTTTAGCATGCACACTCGATTCATCTCGTGAGATAACGACATAAGTTTAACTTTGTATCGTTTTCTATAATCAAAACTCAGGTTCGACTTAGGTGCCTACTGCACCAACAACGTCCATAACTGAAAGCATTGATTTGTTGGACTCTCTCCAAGGTTAATGTAGAAAGAGATGCAATTAGGTGATATGCATTGGATGTATATATGTTAATGAGTTAACAACCTAATGTATATATGAACATTCAATTAGTTGATAGCATAAAGTGATAGTTATATATTTGATATATAATGGGTACTATTGATACCTAACATTATGACTATGAATGACTTGTTGAACTCTCTCTAAGGTTGTTCTTAGTGATGGTTGAGGGGAAACTTCGCTTCCCCTTTCGACTTAGTCGCTTGTTCATGGCGATCCCTTCTACGTCCCCGGATAAAAAATATTTATCCTTGACAAGAGGGATTGCCCAAGCAACCATGTCATCGTGGTGCTATTCGTTTAAAGTAGTCACTTGAACAAACTTATTGTTCAAGCGACCAACCTCTATTCCACGAATAGTCGTGGAATAGACTATGTACGAATCGCCAGTTTTTGTATTTATGTTCGGGGTCCAAGTATATTTAGCCACATACAAAAAGTAAACAACCACATACAACATGCATATAATTGAAAAACAATTATAGACATAATACAAAAGAACACTAATCAAAATAAACAAGATTATACCTTTTGTTATACCTCTTGATCTTCTATTGTATGTCCTTCCTCCTTTTAGACGTCGTGTGGGTGACGATCTTCCAAAAGTCGAAGCCTCCTAGATCACCAATCTTCCTTTCCTTGTTCATTCTGAACAAAAGAAGATCATAAAACAAAACTCGTCTTCCTATCTAGAACCGACCATCAAGTCAATAGACTCGATGTTGCCGCCGACCAAGGAAGAGAACATGGAGTATGGGAACCGGCCAAAGGAGAAACAATGAGAGCATGGGCGCCGGCCAACACTTGGAGAAGAGAAAGCAAACCAACCCTTCACCTTGTTGCCGCCCAAAACCCTAACCCTAGCTCTCCTAATTTCCGGCCAAAGAAAAAGGGAAGAAGGATAGGTTGAGCACCGGCCAAAGTATATGGAAGAAGGATAGGTGCCGGCCAACCTTACGAAGAAGAAGAAGAATCCTCCTCCACTTGTTGCCGCCCACCCCACCACCAAAAACCCTAGCCGCCCACTCATAATCCTAACCCTAATGGGATTGCTTGCCGCCCAAGGGAAGCAAACCCTAATGCCATCCTTCTCCTTGCCACCCAAGCCATAAGCCCCTTTATATAGAGTTTAGGCTTAAGCCTTGTTTTAATCTCCACCATTGGTTCTACGGATTTAATCTCAACCGTCGGATCTAGAGATTTAATCTCAACCGTCAGATCTAGAGATTTAATCTCTACTGTAGGATCTAGAGTTTTGTTTTCATCCATTGGATCTAAGCTTCATGAGGTATTAATAGGCTACAATAGGGACCATGAGGAGGTGTTGGATCTTGGCCACCCAATGGATCAAGCCCACATAAAGTCCGATCCATTAATGATTATCCATTCCATAAGAGGATTATCATTGATCTACCTCACCAACCCCTATAAGTTAATATGGGCTCCATATATTATATGTACATTTTCTCCCCGTATTTAAGATCTCGAATGTCCGTCGATTAATTATTTTATTGATAATTAATTAATCAACATCTAACTCCATGAGTAGTACAACTCAACCTTTTCATCATGTCGGACCAAGTCCACTTGTAGGGTTTTCATGATGAACCTTATGAGCTCCTAAAGGGGGCATCATCATCCGAATATATAGGACACAGTTTCCTCCTATAATCAATGACACACCATATAAATAATATCATTTTCCAACTTACCGAGCCTATCGATTTAATCTATAAATCTCACCCATTGGTAAATCAAAGAAATGAATAGTAAGTATATGTGCTCATTTTTATATCGGGATTAAGAGTATGTACTATATAATATATGAGGTCCGATTCGATTATGTAGTCAGCAATAAATCGAATCCCCTTTAAGTCGGTCCTGCTCAATACACACAAAGTGTACTAGTGTGATTTTATGGTCAAGACAAACCAATACCAAATCACACTACAACCATACCAATGGTTTGTCCAAAGCCATCTCGGTTGTGAGCCTTTACTTATACTTTACAAGGAGCCGATAACATGATCTCCCATGTGACACCACACACCATGTTATCTACAATGTAATGTATTAGACAATATGCATAACCATAAAATATACAAACAATGATCATGTGATTCTTATTTCAAAAATAAAGATGTTCATACAAAAGATAGACTTTTCAGTATACATCCCTACAATCTCCCACTTATACTAAAAGACTATGTTGTCCTCATACTGTCATACATCTGATTCCCCTTTCCTCCACATGCCTATCAAAGTTCTCGCTAGAAGGGCCTTAGTGAAAGGGTCTACCAGGTCATCCTCTGATGCAATCTTGGCGACATCAACTTCTACCTCCTTTACGATTTCTCATATCAGGTGGTACTTGCGCTCTATGTGTTTACTTTCCTTATGAACTCGTGGTTCCTTCGAGTTTGCAACTGCACCACTATTATTACAATAAATTGTGATAGTTCTAGGAAAACCTGGAATCACATCCAAATCCATCAGGATGTTCCTGAGCCACACAGCTTCTTTGGCTGCCTCAAAGGCTGCCACATACTCACCTTCCATGGTGGAGTCCGCCACGCATTTTTTCTTGACACTCCTCCATACAATGGCTCCACCTCCCAAAGTAAACACAAAACTTGAGGTAGACTTACTATTATCCATGTCTGATTGGAAGTCAAAATCTGTGTAACCCACAGGGAGTAATTTTTCTGCCTGGTAAACTAGCATATAATCCCTAGTCCTTCTAAGGTACTTCAATATATGCTTTACCGCAGTCCAATGTCCCTGTCCTGGATTACTCTGATATCTGCTAACCATGCCCAAGGCAAAGTAGATATCTGGTCTCGTACATAGCATCGCATACATGAGGCTTCCTACTGCCGAGGCATAAGGAACCGCCTTCATCTCCTCTATCTCCTCAGATGTTCTAGGACACATCTCCTTAGATAAAAGAACTCCATGCCTGAAAGGTAGAAAACCTTTCTTGGAGTTTTGCATGCTAAAATGATCCATAATCGTGTCTATGTATGAACTTAGGATAAGCACAACATCCTTTTCCTGCGATCTCTTATAACCTTGATCCCAAGGATGTGTCCCACTTCTCCCAAGTCATTCATATCAAACTGTTTAGACAACCATACCCTTACGTCCGATAACACCTTGACATTGTTGCCAATTAACAAAATGTCATTTATGTATAGTATAAGAAATACCACTACGTTTCCGTCACATCTCTTGTATATACAAGACTCATCAATACTTTGAATAAATCCATAAGACTAGATTACCTCATCAAAGCAGATGTTCCAAGACCTCTAAGCTTGCTTCAATCCATAAATGGACCGATTAAGCTTACATACAAGATTCTCTTTGCCCTTTGCAATGAATCCCTCTGGTTGCTGCATATAGATATTTTCCTCAAGGCTTCCATTAAGGAAAGCTGTCTTGACATCCATCTGCCACACCTCATAATCCATATGAGCTGCAATGCATAAGAGAATTCGGATAGACTTAAGCATGGCTACTGGCGAAAAGGTCTCCTCATAATCGATACCCTTTTTCTGAGTATACCCCTTCGCAACAAGCCTCGCTTTGAAGGTCTCAACCTTCCCATCTATTCCTCTCTTTCTTTTGTAGATCCACTTGCATCCGATGGTTTTGACACCATCGGGTGGTTCCACTAGCTCCCAGACCTGATTTGAATCCATAGATTCAATCTCAATATTCATTGCACTTTGCCAAGATGCTGCATCTTTATCTTGGATTGCCTCGTCATATGTCCAGGGATCAGGTTCATGTTTGCTATGGACCAAATCAGAAGACTCTCCCAAGAACATGAATCTATCAGGCTATCTCACAAACCTCCCACTACGACGAGGTATCACCTGTGTATCCTCTGTGACACGCGGTGCAGTGACTTGTGGTATATCCTCTTGTACCGGTGGTACTGAAGAAGTGACTTCTGAAGGTTTTGCTTCATTGATCCATGAGGGAAAACTTCGCTTCCCACTTCACCTCAGTCGTTTATTCACGGCGATCGCATCGATGTTCCCAGATTAAAAAAATTTAATCCTAGACAAAAGGGATTGCCCAAAAAACCAAGTCATCGTCGTGCTATTCGTTTAGAGAGGTCACTTGAACAAACTTATTATTCAAGCGACAAACCTCTATTCTACGAGTAGCTGCGGAATAGACGATGTCCGAATCGCCGGCTTTCATGTTTATGTTCGGGATCCAAGTATTATTTAGCGACAAACAGATTTATATCATGCTCATAATTGAAAAACAAAAACAAACATGTTAGAAAAGAGAATAGAGAATCGGTATACCTCTCGATCTTCTAATGTATGACCTTCCTCCTTTCGGACGTCGTGTGGGCGATGATCTACCAAAAGTTGAAGCTCCTAGATCACCAATCTTCCTTCCTTGCTCATTCCGAGCAAGAGGACGAATAGAAACAAGGTTCTTTTCCTTCTTTCAATCAACCAACAATCTCAAAGGATGGAGCTTGCCGCCGGCCAAGAAGGAAGAGGAGATTAATGGTTGTCGGCCAAAAGCTTCAAGGGAGGACCCTAAGCCTTTGTTCCACCGGCCAAGGAGAAGAAGAGGACCTACTTTGGACGCCGGCCAAGAGTTGGAAAGGCTTCAATGGGCACCGACAGCTAGAGGAAGAAGAAGAAGGCAAGAAAAAACTTTCCTTATTAGGTGCCGCCAAGCCCAAACCCTAGCTCCAAGCACTTGCCGCCAACCTCCAAAACCCTAGCTTCTCTCAATTTTCCTCCACGCCAACCCCTTGTTCTCCTTTTTTAGAGTTAGGAATAAGCCTCCTTTTAATCTCCACCATTGGTTCTAGGGATTTAATTTCAACCGTCGGATCTAGAGATTTAATCTCAACGGTCAGATCTTAGAGATTTAATCTCTACCTTTGGATCTAGAGTTTTGTTTCTATCCATTGGATCTAAGCTTCATGAGGTGTTAATAGGCTACAATAGGGACCATGATGAGGAGTTGGATCTTGTCCACCCATGGATCAAGCCCACATAAAGTCCGATCCATTAATGATAATCCAATCCACTAAAGGATTATCATTGATCTACCTCACCAACCCCCATAAGTTAATATGGGCTCCATATATTATTTGTACATTTTTTCCCCGTGTTTAAGATCTCAAATGTCCATCTATTATTTAATTTACTGACAATTAATTAATCAACATCTAACTCCATGAGTAGTACCACTCAACCTTTTCATCATACCGGACCAAGTCCACCTGCAGGGTTTATATGATGAACCTTATGAGCTCCTCAAGGGGACATCATCTTCCTAATATATAGGACACGATTTCCTCCTATAATCAATGGCACACCATATAAATAATATCATCTCCCAACTTACCGAGCCTATCAATTTAATCTATAAATCTCGCCCATTGGTAAATCAAAGAGATGAATACTAAGTATATGTGTCCCTTATTATATCGGGATTAAGAGCATGTACAAAATAATATCTGAGGTCCGATTCGATTATGTAGTCAGCAATAAATCGAATCACCTCTAAGTCGGTCCTACTCAATACACACAAAGTGCACTAGTGTGATTCTATGGTCAAGACAAACCAATACCAAATCACACTACAACAATTCCGATGGTTTTTCCAAAGCCATCTCGTTTGTGAGCTTTCACTTATACTTTACAAGGAGCCGATAACATGATATCCCATGTGACACTACACACTATGTTATCTACAAAGTAATGTATTAGACAATATTGCATAACTATAAAAATGCAAACAATGATCATGTGATTCTTATTTCAAAATAAAGATGTTCATACAAAAGATAGACTTTTTAGTATACATCCCTACAATCTCTCACTTATACTAAAAGACTATGTTGTCCTTAAACTGCCATACATCTTATTCCCATTCCCTCCACATGCCTATCAAAAGCTCTCGCCGGAAGGGCCTTAGTGAAAGGATCTGCCAGGTTATCCTCTGATGCAATCTTGGCCACAACAACTTCTCCTCTCTTTACGATTTCTCGTATCAGGTGGTATTTGTGCTCTTTGTGTTTACTAGCCTTATGGGCTCGTGGTTCCTTCGAGTTTGCAACTGCACCACTATTATCACAATAAATTGTGATAGTTCTGGGCAAACCAGGAATCACATCCAAGTCCATCAGGAAGTTCCTGAGTTACACACCTTCTTTGGCGGTCTCAGAGGCTGGCACATACTCAGCTTCCATGGTGGAGTCTGCCACGCATTTCTGCTTCACACTCCTCCAAACAATGGCTCCACCTCCCAAAGTAAACACAAAACTTGAGGTAGACTTACTGTTATCCCTATCAGATTGGAAGTCGGAATCCGTGTAACCCACAAGGAGTAATTCGTCTGCCCGATAAACTAGCATATAATCCCTAGTCCTTCTCAGGTACTTCAATATATGCTTTACCGCAGTCCAATGTCCCTATCCTGGATTACTCTGATATCTGCTAACCATGCCCACGACATAGCAGATATCTGGTCTCGTACATAGCATCGCATACATGAGGCTTCCTTCCACTGAAGCATAAGGAACCGCCTTCATCTTCTCTATCTCCTCAGATGTTCTAGGACACATCTCCTTAGATAAAAGAACTCCATGCCTGAAGGGTAAAAACCCCTTCTTGGAGTTTTGCATACTAAAATGATCCATAATCGTGTCTATGTATGAAGCTTGGGATAAGCACAACATCCTTTTCCTACGATCCCTTATAACCTTGATCCCAAGGATGTGTCCCACCTCTCTCAAGTCCTTCATATCAAACTGTTTGGACAACCATACCCTTACGTCCGATAACCCCTTGATGTTGTTGTCAATCAACAAAATATCATCTACGTATAGTACAAGAAATACCACTACGTTTTCGTCACATCTCTTGTATACACAAGACTCATTCGGACTTTGAATAAATCCATAAGACTGGATTACCTCATCAAAGCGGATGTTCCAAGACCTCGAGGCTTGCTTCAATCCATATATGGACCGATTAAGCTTACATACAAGATGCTCTTTGCCCTTCGCAATGAATCCCTCTGGTTGCTTCATATAGATGTTTTCCTCAAGATTTCCATTAATGAAAATTGTCTTGACATCCATCTGCCACACCTCATAATCCATATGAGCTACTATGCATAAGAGAATCCGGATAGACTTAAGCATGGTTACCGACGAAAAGGTCTCCTCATAATCGATACCCTCTTTCTGAGTATACCCCTTCTCAACAAGCCTGGCTTTGAAGGTCTCAACCTTCCCATCTATTCCTCTCTTTCTCTTGTAGATCCACTTGCATCTAATGGTTTTTACACCATCGGGTGGTTCTACTAGCTCCCATACCTGATTTGAATTCATAGATTCAATCTCATCATTCATTGCACTTTGCCAAGATACTGCATCTTTATCTTGGATTGCCTCATCGTATGACAAGGGATCAGGTTCATGTTCGCCAGGGACCAAATCAGAAAATTCTCCCAAGAACATGAATCTATCAGGCTGTCTAACAACCCTCCCACTACGATGAGGTATCTCCTGTGTATCCTCTGTGACACGTGGTGCATCGACCTGTGGTATATCCTCTTATACCGGTGGTACTGAAGAAGTGACTTCCCCTTTTAATTCCTCCAGAACAATTTTACTCTTGGGATTGTGGCCTATTACATAGTCTTCCTCTAGAAATCTGGCGTTCGTGCTAACAATCACCCTATGATCTCTAGGACTATAAAATAGACCACCCTTCATTCCTCTAGGATAGCCAACGAACATGCGTACTTCTGTACAAGGTTCCAACTTACCAGCATCTGCCTTCAGCACATGTGCTGGACTCCCCCATATCCGAATATGTCTTAGACTAGGCTTTCGCCCAGTCCACAACTCTATGGGTGTAGAAGGCACTGATTTAGATGGAACCAAGTTCAGAATGTACACCACCATATCTAAAGCATATCCCCAGAACGAATTTGGCAACTCAGAATAACTCATCATCGATCTAACCATCTCCATAAGAGTCATATTCCTTCGCTCTGCTACACTGTTCTGCTAGGGTGTGCCAAGTGCAGTCAATTGGGATTGAATCCCAGCCTCTGATAAGTAGTTCCTAAACTCTCCCAAGAGGTACTCACCACCACGATCAGATCGTAGTATCTTGATACTTTTACCTTGACGTTTCTCCACATCAGCCTTGAATTCTTTGAACTTGTCAAAGCATTCAGACTTGCGGTGCATCAAGTAAATGTATCCATATCTTTGGTAATCATCTATAAAAGAGACGAAATACTCAAAACCACCTCTAGCCTGGATAGACATAGGACCACACAAATCAGAATGAACTAATTCTAACACATCTTTGGCTCTATGCCCCTTGGCCTTAAAAGGCCTCTTGGTCATTTTACCCTCCAAGCAAGATTCACAGGTTGGGAAATCCTCCACCACTAATGAACCTAGAGGTCCATCAGCTATTAACCTTTGAATTCTGCTTAGGTTAATATGACCAAGCCTAAGATGCCAAAGATATGTTTGGTTCATCTTCGAAGGTTCTTTTCTCTTATTGGAATTAGAAGATGAGTTATTAACTTCAATTTGCATCGTGGGAGGTTTTGGTTCAAGTGTGTACAAATTTCCTATCAATGTACCCGAACAGATAATGTCCCTATTCCTTCTTATAACAACTCTGTCATTAAAAGAAATAGAATATCCATCCATAAATAATTTAGAAACCGAAATTAAATTCTTTCTAAATAAGGGTACATAAAGGCAATTCTTAAGAACCAAAAGTTTATTTTTCTCAAAAGATAATAAACATCTCCCACTGCAATAGCCGCCACTTTCGTGGTATCGCCCAAGAACATGGTAATCTCCCCCTTAGCCAGTCGTCTGGTCTCATGGAACCCCTGCAAAGTATTGCAGACATGATCAGTGGCTCCCGTATTGACACACCAGGTGCCGGTAGATAACACCGCTAAACCTGTTTCAATGACTAAACCAAAAGATATAACTTTGTTCTTGTGGGTGGGGCAGTCCTTCTTCCAATGTCCAATCTGCTTACAAGTGAAGCACTTGCCTTTCAGCTTCTTCACTCCTCCCTGAGTACCTCCCACCGCCTTTGCCCCAGTTTGTTTCTTCTTCTTCTTGCCTTTCAGCTTAGAAGTAGAAACCTTTTGGGTCACCATGGCATGTGCCTGAGCACTCTAACAAAATAGCCCCTCTGCCGCCTGGAGTTCTGTCAGAAGTTCCGCCAATGAATACAACCTCTTGTTCATGTTGTAGTTCAGGCGAAACTGCTCAAAACTCCTAGGTAGAGACTAGAGAATGATATTGACCTGGGTTTCCCCATCGATCTCAGCTCTGAGGACTTCCAACTCATTCAAATGAGCCATCATCTTGAGAACATGATCCCTCACGGGTGTTCCCTCGATCATGGTGGTCGTCATCAAGTTTCTCATAGCTTCTTGCCTCGCAGCCCGATTCTGGTGTCCAAAAAACTCTTTGAGATTGAGCATCATGTCATAAGCTGTGGGCATGACTTGATGCTGATGTTGCAGTACATTTGACATAGATGCCAAAATGTAACACTGCGCCATCTCATCGGCCTTTACCCAGTTCTTATAACTCTCTCTCTCCATTTCTCCAGAATCTTCTGCAGGCTTAGGATGACACTCTTCGAGGAGTACATATTTGTATTCCTCAGCAGTTAAGACAATGTCTAGATTCCTCTTCCAATCAACATAGTTGGGTCCAGTAAGTTTGTTCTCTTTCAGTATCACAGCAAGTGGGTTGAAAGTCATTTTGAACGAAAACCTAAGAATCACATAAATCAAAACATTAGATTTCAAAAAATTATTGATTCGTCAAACAATAAAATTTTAAAATCAATCAACACCTCAAAATACCGAGAATATCGTATGCCACGATAGTGTGGACGTATACGAATTCTACATTTGTAAGAGGAGGTTTTACCCATTAATTTTACTATCTTGTCAATCTAACTTTTTGACAAGTAAAATTAATAGTTGTTTCCTCTTTGGCTCTACAAATAAAAGCAGTGACTCCGATGGGGAGGATACTTATATTTGTATCTAAGTGTTCACCATTACTCGGTACCAAGGTATTTATCTCGGGTTATGTGCCTTCCGATGGGGAAGTGCACACGCTCCTTAATAATTCCATATAACCATATTTGACCTTGTGATCCGCAAACAAACTCATCCAATGGGGAGGAAGGCACTCAGAGCCGACGCGCAAGTTTGTTTGCATCACATGTCAAATTGTAATAGAGGGCATGGGAATTTATAAAAATATCCCTGTCCCAATTAGTAATTTGAAATTGAGGAATTTTCCTAGCCTACGACATGTATATCAAACAAAAAAGCAATAAATATGAAAAATAAATTATTTTCCAACTATTATGGCTTTTGTCTTCAATATGTCTCCTGTCGCATCGCCTTCTCGTCCGCTCCTCCTACGCCATGTACGAGCCATCCGGAGATCCGAGCCGAGACTAAAATCTATTTTAATTTACATCCATCGATCCTATACTCCACTAGGGAGTGTACATGAAATCTAGATCGAAAGTAAACTAAAATAAAAGGAGTGGCTAAACAATGTCGTATCTAATTTACAAAAAATTAAATACTAGCCTCGTCAACCCCGAGGATTCAACAAAATAAACATTTACACACATACAATCACATACCCACACATATGGCCATAATAGTCGGATCTTATGCCTGCAACCAAAGAGTTAACCTACGCATATCCTACTATTATCTGGCACATATAATATATGAAAAGTGCATAAAAATTAACCGAATCCTAAACACTTAAAACCGGAAACCTTGCTCTGATACCAATTGAAGGTTTTGCTTCATTGATCCGTGAGGGGAACTTCGCTTCCCACTTCACCTCGATCGTTTGTTCATGGAGATCCCAAAATTTAATCCTAGACAAAAGGGATTGCCCAAACAACTAAGTCATCATCGTGCTATTCGTTTAGAGAGGTCACTTGAACAAACTTGTTGTTCAAGCGACCAACCACTATTCTACGGGTAGCCGTGGAATAGACGATGTCCGGATCGCCGGCTTTCATGTTTATGTTCGGGATCCAAGTATTATTTAGCCACAAACAGATTTATATCATGCTCATAATTGAAAAACAAAAACAAACATGTTACAAAAGAGAATAGAGAATCGGTATACCTCTCGATCTTCTAATGTATGACCTTCCTCCTTTCGGACGTCATGTGGGCGACGATCTACCAAAAGTTGAAGCTCCTAGATTGCCAATCTTCCTTCCTTTCTCGTTCTGAGCAAGAGGAAGAATAGAAACAAGGTTCTTTTCCTTCTTTCAATCAACCAACAATCTCCAAGGATGGATCTTGCCGCCGGCCAAGAAGGAAGAGGAGATTAATGGTTGTCGGCAAAAAGCTTCAAGGGAGGACCCTAAGCCTTTGTTCCACTGGCCAAGGAGAAGGAGAGGACCTACTTTGGACACCTACCAAGAGTTGGAAAGGCTTCAATGTGCGCCGGCAGCTAGAGGAAGAAGAACAAGGCAAGTAAAAACTTTCCTTATTAGGTGCCGCCAAGCCCAAACCCTAGCTCCAAGCACTTGCCGCAATGTCCAAAACCCTAGCTTCTTTCAATTGTCCTCCACGCCAACCCCTTGTTCTCCTTTTATAGAGTTAGGAATAAGCCTCCTTTTAATCTCCACCATTGGATCTAGGGATTTAATCTCAACCGTCGGATCTAGATATTTAATCTCAACCGTCGGATCTTAGAGATTTAATCTCTACCTTTGGATCTAGAGTTTTGTTTCTATCCATTGGATCTAAGCTTCATGAGGTGTTAATAGGCTACAATAGGGACCATGAGGAGGAGTTGGATCTTGGCCACCCATGGATCAAGATCACATAAAGTCCGATCCATTAATGATAATCCAATCCACTAAAGGATTATCATTGATCTACCTCACCAACCCCCATAAGTTAATATGAGCTCCATATATTATTTGTACATTTTCTCCCCGTGTTTAAGATCTCGAATGTCCATCGATTAATTAATTTACTGACAATTAATTAATCAACATCTAACTCCATGAGTAGTACCACTCAACCTTTTCATCATGCCGGACCAAGTCCACCTGTAGGGTTTACATGTTGAACCTTATGAGCTCCTCAAGGGGACATCATCATCCTAATATATAGGATACGGTTTCCTCCTATAATCAATGACACATCATATAAATAATATCATCTCCCAACTTACCGAGCCTATCGATTTAATCTATAAATCTCTCCCATTGGTAAATCAAAGAGATGAATACTAAGTATATGTGCCCGTTATTATATCGGGATTAAGAGAATGTAAAAAATAATATCTGAGGTCCGATTCGATTATGTAGTTAGTAATAAATCGAATCACCTCTAAGTCGGTCATGCTCAATACACACAAAGTGCACTAGTGTGATTCTATGGTCAAGACAAACCAATACCAAATCATACTACAATCATTGCAATGGTTTGTCCAAAGCCATCTCCGTTGTGAGCCTTCACTTATACTTTACAAGGAGCCGATAACATGATCTCCCGTGTGACACCACACACCATGTTATCTACAATGTAATGTACTAGACAATATTGCATAACCATAAAAATGCAAACAATGATCATGTGATTCTTATTTCAAAAATAAAGATGTTCATACTAAAGATAGACTTTTCAGTATACATCCCTACAACTTCCTCTTTTATTTCCTCCAGAACAATCTTACTCATGGGCTTATGGTTCATCACATAGTCTTCCTCTAGAAATCTGGTGTTCGTTCTAACGATCACCCTTTGATCTCTAGGACTATAAAACAAACCACCTTTCGTTCCTCCAGGATAGCCATCAAACATGCGTATTTCTGTACGAGGTTCCAACTTACCAGCATCTGCCTTCAGCACATGTGCTGGACTCCCCATATTCGAATATGTCTTAGACTAGGCTTTCGCCCAATCCACAATTCTATGGTAGTAGAAGGCACCGATTTAGATTGAACTAAGTTCAGAATGTATACCGTCGTATCTAGAGCATATCCCCAGAACGAATCTGGCAACTCAGAATAACTCATCATCAATCTAACCATCTCCATAAGAGTCCTATACCTTCGCTCTGCTACACCATTCTGCTGGGGTGTGCTAGGTGCAGACAATTGGGATTGAATCCCAGCCTCTGATAAGTAATTCCTAAACTCTCCCAAGAGGTACTCACCACCACGATCAGATCGTAGTGTCATCCATATCTTGAATAATCGTATATGAAAAAGATGAAATATTCAAAACAACCTCTTGCCTGGATAGACATAGGACCATACAAATCAGAATGAACCAATTCCAACACATCTTTGGATCTATACCCCTTGGCTTTAAAAGGCTTCTTGGTCATTTTATCCTCCAAGCAAGATTCGTAGGTTGGGAAATCTTCCATCACTAATGAACCCAAATGTCCATCAGCTATCAACCTTTGAATTCTGCTTAGGTTAATATGACCAAGCCTAAGATGCCAAAGATATGTTTGGTTCATCTTCGAAGGTTCTTTTCTCTTATTGGAATTAGAAGATGAGTTATTAACTTCAATTTGCATCGTGGGAGGTTTTGGTTCAAGTGTGTATAGATTTCCTATCAATGCACTTGAACAGATAATGTCCCTATTCCTTTTTATAACAACTCTATCATTAAAAGAAATAGAATATCCATGCATAAACAATTTAGAAACTGAAATTAAATTCTTTCTAAATAAAGGTACATAAAGGCAATTCTTAAGAACCAAAATTTTATTTTTCTCAAAACATAAATAAAACATCTCCAACTGCAATAGTCGCCACCTTCATGGCATTGCCCAAGTAAACGATAATCTCTCCCTCAGCTCGTCGTCGGGTTTCCTGGAACCCCTATAAAGTATTGCAGACATGATCAGAGACTCCCGTATCTACACACCAGGTGTCGGTAGATAACACCGCTAACCATGTTTCAACGACTATACCAAAGGATATACCTTTGTTCTGCTTCGAATTGGGACAGTCCTTCTTCCAATGTCCATATGTTGGAATGTATACTGAAAGCCTAGCTTTTTTGTATGAACATTTTTATTTTGAAATAAGAATCATATGATCATTGTTTGCACTTTATATTTATTATATGTGTGCATATTGTCTAATACTTTACATTGTAGATAACATGGTGTTTGGTGTGGCACAGAAGATCATGTTATCAGTCCCTTGTAGAATATAAGTAGAGGCTCACGACCAAGATGGTTTTGGACAAACCATTGGCATGGTTGTAGTGTAGCTTGGTATTGTTTTGTCTTGAACATAGAGTTACACTAGTACACTTAGGTGTATTGAGCAGGACCGACATAGAGGTGATTCATTTTTGCTGACTACATAATTGAATCGGACCTCGTATATTATGTTGTACATGCTCTTAATCCCGATATAATAACGAGCATATGTACCTAGTATTTATTTCTTTGATTTACCAAAGGGTGAGATTTATATGGATTAAATCAATATGCCCGGTAAGTTGGGAAATGATATTATTTACATGGTGTGCCGTTGATTATAGGAGAAAACCGTGTCCTATATATTAGGTTGATGATGTCCCCTTGAGGCGCTCATAAGTTTCATCATGTAAACCCTGTAGGTTGACTTATTCAACATGATGATAAGGTTGAGTTGTACTACTCGAGGAGTTAGATGTTAATTGATTGATGGTCAGTAAATCAATTAATTGACGAACATTCAATATCTTAAACACGGGGAGATGGATGTACAAATAATGTATGGAGCCCATATTAATTTATGGGGGTTGGTGAGGTAATTCAATGATTATCCTCTAGTGGAATGGAACATCATTGATGGATCAAGTTTGTGTGGTTCCGATCCATCGGGTGTCCAAGATCCAACTCCTCCTCATGGTCCCTATCATAGCCTAATATAAACCTCATGAAGTCTAGATCCAATGATGGAAAACAAAATCCTAGATCCGACGGTGGAGATTAAATCTCTAGATCCGACGGTTGAGATTAATTCTCTAGATCCGACGGTTGAGATTAAATCCCTAGATCCGACGGTGGAGATTAAATCTCTTGATCCGACGGTTGAGATTAATTCTCTAGATCCGACGGTTGAGATTAAATCCCTAGATCCGACGGTGGAGATTAAATCTCTAGATCTAACGGTTGAGATTAAATCTCTAGATCCGACAGTTGAGATTAAATCTCTAGATCCAACGATGGAGATTAAATCTCTATATCCGACGGTTGAGATTAAATCTCTAGATCCGACGGATGAGATTAAATCCCTAGATCCGACGGTGGAGATTAAATCTATTGTTCCGACGGTTGAGATTAAATCTCTAGATCCAACGGTTGAGATTAAAACCCTTGAACCGACGGTGGAGATTAAAACAAGGCTTAAGCCCAACTCTATAAAAGGGGCTTAAGGTGGGCGGTAAGAGTAGGTTGTTGGTTTTGGAGATTAGGGTTTTTCCTTTCATTGGCTTGGGCGGCAAGAAACCCTAAGGAGGAAACCCTAGGGAGATTAGGGTTTGGTTCTTTGGTTGGGCGGCTAGGGTTTGCAAGGAGAGTGGGCGGCAACAATAGGTCTTCTTCCTAAGGTGTTGGCCGGCTCCTTCCTCTCTTCCCTCTACCTTGGTCGGCGCTCAACTGATTCCTCTTCTCCTCTTCTTTTCCTCTTGGCCGGCGGCACAAAGGAGCTAGGGATTGTTCCCT
Organism: Wurfbainia villosa; assembly: GCA_025175895.1. Classification (NCBI taxonomy): domain Eukaryota; kingdom Viridiplantae; phylum Streptophyta; class Magnoliopsida; order Zingiberales; family Zingiberaceae; genus Wurfbainia; species Wurfbainia villosa. Next base: position 27,720,761 of record CM045990.1, on the reverse strand, counting down.
TGTTCGGTTCCTTGGTTGGCCATCTTGTTCTCTCTATTCTTGGAGTCGGCGGCATCAATCCTTTGTGGATTGGTGGTTGGCTCAAGCAAAAAGGGAAAGAGAGTTCTTCTTTCTTTCAATTGAAGAAGATCTAGGAAGCTTCAACTTGTAGAGGATCTTCGCCCACACGAAGTCTACAAGGAGGTTAGGACATACGATAGAAGATCAAGAGGTATAAAAGTTTTACAAGTTTTATTATTGATCTTTGCATGTTCTTATTAATATGATTGTATGTGTTGATTATACATGTCTACATCCATATGTATTTGTATAATCATGGACCCCGAAGATAAACACAAAAACCGGCGATCCGTCCATCGTCTCTTCCGCGGCTAACCGACTAGAAGAGCTTGGTTGCTTGAACAACTAGTTTGTTCAAGTGATCGCTCAAGTCGTTAGCACGACGACGAATTGGTTGTGCTTAGGAAACTCATCCCATCCGGATTAGTTTTCATTAGTGAAAATTTTAATCCGGGGACATGGGAGCCAATGAGCCTCCGAGCACAATGCCATCATCATCCTGCTTGCAAGTGAAGTACTTGCCTTTCGGCTTCTTCACTCCTCCCTGAGATCCTCTCACCACCTTTGCTCCACCTTGTTTCTTCTTCTTCTTGCCTTTCGGCTTAGAAGTAGAAACCTTCTGAGCAACCATGGCCTTAGCCTGAGCAAGCCTTTCTGTCGACTGGAGAATGATATCGACCTGGGTTTCCCCATCGATCTCAACTCCAAGGACTTCCATCTCATTCGCAGGCTATGGAGGACACTCTTCGAAGAGTACATATTTGTACTCCTCAGCAGTTAAGACAATGTCAAGATTCTATTTTCCAATCAACATAATTATGTACAGTAAGTTTATTTTCCTTTAGTATTATAGCAAGTGGACTAAAAGTCATTTTTGAAAACCCTAAGAATCACATAGATCATTACTTTAGATTTCAAAAAATTATTGATTCCTCAAACAATAAAATTTTAAAATCAACCAACACCTCAAAACACCGAGAATATCGTATGCCACGATCGTGTGGACGTATACGAATTCTACATTTGTAAGAGGAGATTTTACCCATTAATTTTACTATCTTGTCAACCTAACTTTTTGACAAATAAAATTAATAGTTGGTTTCTCTTCGGCCCTTCAAATAAAAGCAGTGACTCCGATGGGGAGGATACTTATATTTGTATCTAAGTGTTCACCATTACTTGGTACCAAGGTAATTATCTCGGGTTATGTGCCTTACGATGGAGAAGTACACACGCTCCTTAATAATTTCCTATAACCATATTTGACCTTGTGATCCGCAAACAAATTCATCCGATGAGGAGGAAGGCACTCAGAGCAAACGCGCAAGTTTGTTTGTATCACATGTCAAATCGTAATGGAGGCCGTGGGAATTTATAAAAATATCCCTCTCCCACTTAGTAATTTAAAATTGAGGAATTTTCTAGCCAACGACATGCATATCAAAATATAAGCAATAAATATGAAAAATAAAAATTTTCCAACTATTATGGCTTTTGTCTTCAATATGTCTCCCGTCATATCGCCTTCTCGTCCGCTCCTCCTATGCCATGTACGAGCCATCCGGAGATCTGAGCTGAGACTAAAATTTTTTTATTTTACATCCATCGATCCTATACCCCACGAGGGAGTGTACATGAAATCTAGATCGAAAGTAAACTAAAATAAAAGGAGTAGCTAAACAATGTCGTATCTAATTTACAAAAAATTAAATTCTAGCCTCGTCAACCCCGAGGATTCAACAAAATATACTATTACACACATACAATCACATACACACATATGTCGATAATAGTCGGATCTTATGCCTGCAACCAAAGAGTTAACCTACGCATATCCTACTATTATATGGCACATATAATATATGAAAAATGCATAAGAGTAACCGAATCTTAAACACACAAAATCGAAAACCGTAGCTCTGATACCAATTGATGGTTGAGGGGAAACTTCGCTTCCCCTTTTGACTTAGTCGCTTGTTCATGGCGATCCCTTCTACGTCCTCGGATAAAAAATATTTATCCTTGATAAGAGGGATTGCCCAAGCAACCTTGTCATTGTCGTGCTATTCGTTTAGAGTAGTCACTTGAACAAACTTGTTGTTCAAGCGACTAACCTCTATTCCACGAATAGCTGCGGAATAGACGAAATACAGATCACCGGCTTTTGTGTTTATGTTCGGGGTCCAAGTATATTTAGCCACATACATAAAGTAAACAACCACATACAACATGCATATAATTGAAAAACAATTATAGACATAATACAAAAGAACACTAATCAAAATAAACAAGATTATACCTCTTGATCTTCTATTGTATGTCCTTCCTCCTTTTGGACATCGTGTGGGCGACGATCTTCCAAAAGTCGAAGCCTCCTAGATCACCAATCTTTCTTTCCTTGTTCACTCCGAACAAAGGAAGATCATAAAACAAAACTCGTCTTCCTATCTAGAACCGACCATCAAGTCAATAGACTCGATGTTGCCGCTGGCCAAGGAAGAGAACATGGAGTATGGGAACTGGCCAAAGGAGAAACAATGAGAGCATGGGTGCCGGCCAACACTTGGAGAAGAGAAAGCAAACCAACCCTTCACCTTGTTGCTGCCCAAAACCCTAACCCTAGCTCTCTTAATTGTCGGCCAAAGAAGAAGGGAAGAAGGATAGGTTGAGCACCGGCCAAAGTATATGGAAGAAGGATAGGTGCCGACCAACCTTAGGAAGAAGAAGAAGAATCCTCCTCCACTTGTTGCCGCCCACCCCACCACCAAGAACCCTAGCAGCCCACTCCTAATCCTAACCCTAATGGGATTGCTTGCCGCCCAAGGGAAGCAAACCCTAATGCCATCCATCTCCTTGTCGTCCAAGCCATAAGCCCCTTTATATAGAGTTTAGGCTTAAGCCTTGTTTTAATCTCCACCATTGGTTCTAGGGATTTAATCTCAACCGTCGGATCTAGAGATTTAATCTCAACCATCGGATCTAGAGATTTAATCTCTACCGTTGGATCTAGAGTTTTGTTTTCATCCATTGGATCAAAGCTTCATGAGGTATTAATAGGCTACAATAGGGACCATGAGGAGGAGTTGGATCTTAGCCACGCAATGGATCAAGCTCACATAAAGTCTGATCCATTAATGATTATCCATTCCACAAGAGGATTATCATTGATCTACCTCACCAACCCCCATAAGTTAATATGGGCTCCATATATTATATGTACATTTTCTCCCCGTGTTTAAGATCTCGAATGTCCGTCGATTAATTAATTTACTGACCATTAATTAATCAACATCTAACTCCATGAGTAGTACCACTCAACCTTTTCATCATGCCGGACCAAGTCCACCTGCAGGGTTTACATGATGAACCTTATGAGCTCCTCAAGGGGACATCATCATCCTAATATATAGGACACGGTTTCCTCCTATAATCAACGACACACTATATAAATAATATCATTTCCCAACTTACTGAGCCTATCGATTTAATCTATAAATCTCGCCCATTGGTAAATCAAAGTAATGAATACTAAGTATATGTGCCCATTATTATATCGAGATTAAGAGTATGTACTATATAATATCTGAGGTTTCTATTCGATTATGTAGTCAGCAATAAATCGAATCACCTCTAAGTCGGTCCTGCTTAATATACACAAAGTGTACTAGTGTGATTTTATGGTCAAGACAAACCAATACCAAATCACACTACAACCATACCAATGGTTTGTCCAAAGTCATCTCGGTTGTGAGCCTTTACTTATACTTTACAAGGAGCCGATAACATGATCTCCTGTGTGACACCACACACCATGTTATCTACAATGTAATGTATTAGACAATATGCATAACCATAAAAATATGCAAAAAATGATCATGTGATTCTTATTTCAAAAATAAAGATGTTCATACAAAAGATAGACTTTTCAGTATACATCCCAACACTTAGTCATAATGGATATCAACCCACTAGGAGATAATCTACCATCACTCGAATTTAAAGTGAGGGCTATTGAATTTGATAAAAATAGTGGGAGTTCTTGTTAATGTAAATTGTTTACATTACTATAAAGTCATCTCTCTTTTACACTCTTTTTTTTTGTATATAGAGGTACTAATTAGAACATTCTATCGACCTCCATTAATTTACGTTCTATATTGGACAACAATAAATTGACTGGGCCAAACTTCTTGAACTGGCTTCGCAACCTGAGAATTGTTCTCAAGGATGAAAAGCTAGCTTATGTCTTTGAAGAGGTTCTTCCCCAACCTCCTGCAGACAATGCATCTAGTGACTAAAAGTTGGCTTACCAAAATAATGTTGCTGACTCTGAGATGGCAAGTTGAATTATGCTAGTGTTAATGTCTTCTGATATTAAGAAGCAACATGAGCATATGTCTTCCATCTTCAAGAGTTGTTTGATGAGCAAGTGCAATCTAAAAGGTTCGAGGTCACCCAGCTTCTCTTTCGATCAAAGATGCAGGAGGGTTCATCTGTAGTGCAGTTTGCACTAAGGATGAATGACTATATTGAGAGATTGGGATCATTAGGGATTTTCATGAACCATGAATTAAGTATTGACTTAATTATTTACAATTTGATGAGTAGCTATTCACAATTTGTGATGAACTATCGGATGAACAAGATTGAGTCCACTATTCATGTATTGATCAATATGCTCAAAACAGTGGAGCCATTTGTTTCTAAAGAATAGAAAGCGGTGATTCTGGTTGACTCCTCAAAGAAAAGTTCTAAGGGGAAGTCAACAAACAAAGCCAAAGGGAAGAAAAAGACAAAGAAGGAAGAATTAACTCCCAAGGGCACCTACCATCATTGTGGCAAGGATGGGCATTGGAAAGAAAACTGCAAGCAGTATCTGGAGTCACTGAAGCAGAAAAAGGCATCGATGCCCAATCTACTTTAGGTATATTTGTTATTGAATGTCATACTATTTCATCTAATACTTGGGTATTGAATACCGGGTGTGACTCACATATATGTAATGACATACAGGGGCTCAGAAAAAAAAATAAGATTGGTTAAGGGATAAGCAAATCTAAGGGTTGGCAATGGAGCAAAAGTTGTTATTGTAGCCAAGAGAACTTATATGTTATGACTTCCTACGGGACTAGTTTTAGAGTTGGATGATTGTTTTTATATTCCTGCATTAATAAAGAACATTGTTTCTATTTCATGTTTGAATTAGAAAGGTTATCATTTGACATTTAGTAATAATTATTGTTACATTACATTAAATGACGTTCTTTATGCTATTGGAATGTTAAATAATGGAATCTACACATTAAATACATCAAACAAGATATTCAATATTGAATCAAATACCAAACACGCTAAATTAGATAATCAGTTAACCTCGCAATTATGGCATTGTCGTCTTAGTCATATAAGCAATGAACACATATCAAAACTACATAAGCTTGGAATTTTGGAGTCTTATGAATCAGGTTCATTAGACACATGTGTTTCATGCTTAAAAGGAAAGATGACAAAGTTACCTTTTAGTAGAAAAGGTGAATGAGCAGTTGAGGTATTGGGCCTTATACATACTGATGAACGCGGACTAATATTAACTCATGCAATAGGAGGTTATAGCTACTTCATTACCTTTATCAATGATTATTCATGAAATGAGTATTTGTATATGTTAAGATACAAATATGAAGTCTTTGAAAGGTTTAAAGATTTCAAAAAAAAAAGTAAAGAAATAACTTGAGAAAGGTATTAAAGTACTTTGATCGGATCAAGATGGTGAATACTTAAGCCAAGAGTTTTAAGATTATCTAAAGGACAATGGTATCTTGTCCCAAAGGACTCCACCTTACATGCCACAACATAATGGTGTGGCTGAAAGGCGAAACCGAACCTTGTTGGACATGGTTAGGTCAATGATGCAACATGCAAGTCTTCCAAAAACCTTTTGGAGTTACGCACTCAAGACTGTTGTCTACTTGTTAAATAGAGTCCCGACTAAGGCAGTCTCTACTACTCCATATGAGATGGAGAATAGTAGAAAATCTCATATATCTTATTTGAAGATATGGGGTCATCCTACTTATGTTAAGAGGACAATATCAAATAAGCTGGAGGCTAAGGGTGATAGGTGTCTATTTATTGGTTACCCTAAGGAAATGAGGGGTTACCATTTCTTTCATCCCTCAGAACAAAAGGTGTTTGTTTTAAAGCATGTTGTATTCCTAGAGAAGGAGTTTCTCTTATAGAAAAATAGTGGGAGTGAGATTGAACTAAGCATAGTTCAAGAGACTCCAGTAGATACAGAAGAGAAGCCTAGTCAAGAACCACACCTCATTATTAATTTGGATGAGATAATAGTTGAACCTAATGATACACCACCTCCTCATAGATCTAGTAGAACACATAGGATTCCTGAGAGATATAGATTTCTCATAAGTGAATCTAATGACATGTTGCTCATAGAGAATGAGGAACCCACTAGTTACGAAGAGGTACTGAATAGTTCATATAGGGATAAGTGGAAAATAGCCATGAAATCAGAAATGTGATTCTATGTATGAAAACCAAGTTTGGAACTTGATAAACCCACTCAAAGGCATAATTCATATAGGGTGCAAGTGGTTTTCAAGAAGAAAACTGACATAGATGGAAATGTTATTACCTATAAAGCTATATTAGTGGGAAAAAGCTATCGTCAAAGACGAGGTATTGACTATGATGAAACTTTTTCACCAGTAGCTATGCTTAAATCTATTCGGATACTTCTCGTCATAGCGGATCATTTTGATTATGAGACATGACATATGGATGTGAAAATAGCTTTCCTTAATAGAAACCTATCTGAGGATGTATATATGATACAACCTGATGGTTTCACATCCATTGACAAGAACAAAGTATGCAAGCTTCAATGAATCATTTATGGATTGAAGCAAGCATCTAGGAGTTGGAATATCCATTTTGATGAGGAAACCAAACAGTTTGATTTCTTATAAAATCCTAAGGAGCCCTGTGTGTATAAGAAGGTAAGTGGGAGTGTGGTCGTGTTCCTAGTATTATATGTCAATGACATATTAATCATAGGAAATGATATTCTTATTTTGCAAATAGTCAAGGTCTGGTTGTCCAAAATATTCTTCATGAAAGACATGGGAGAAGCAACCTATATTTTGGAGATTAAGATCTCTTGAGATAGATCGAATTGTTTACTTTGTCATTTGCATTCTACATACATATACAAAGTGCTAAAACGGTTTAGCATGGAAGAATCTAAGAAAGGTTTTATTCCCATGAGGCATAGGATTCACCTTTCGAAGTCTATGTGCTCGCACACTGAAGACGAGAGGATTCTCATGAGTGAGATTCCATATGTGTCAACTATAGGATCGATCATGTATGCAATATTATGTATGAGGCCTGATGTATCGTATGCTTTGAGCGTTATGAGTAGATACCAATCGAATCATGATATGGACCATTGGGTGGCCATCAAGACAATCCTTAAGTACTTGAGAAGGACTAAGGATTTGTTCTTGGTATATAGAGGAGGTGATATGGTAGTAAGCTGGTATATTGATGCCAGCTTCCAGATAGATAAGGATGATTCCAAATCTCAGTCTAGATACATATTCATCTTGAATGGAGGTGTAGTGAGTTGGAAAAGTTCCAAACAAGACACTGTTGTTGATTCTACAATGGAGGCAGAGTACATTGTAGCTTTTGAAGCAGCAAAGGAGGCAGTATGGATCAAGAAGTTCATTACTGACTTGGAGTTGTTACGAGCATTGTTAAAGCATTACCGGTTTACTGTGACACAATGGTGTCATTGCACAGGTGAAGGAACCACAATCTCATCAGCAATCCAAGCATGTTCTACGACGTTATCATCTGATCAGATAGATCATAGGTAGAAGATATGTATAAATAGATAAAGTTTCCACTGATAGAAATCTAACAGATCCCTTGACAAAGCCTCTTCCTCAAGAAATATTAGATACCAAGGCAATTGGTTGTAGGCCAAGTGGGAGTTTGATGTAAATGAGAGGTGTCCTAAGGCAATCACCTTAGAAGTTATTAATAAAATTTACTATTTGAGTATACATAATCTATGTATTTGATCAGATCTTAAACTCATGTACTGAAGTCCATAATAGGATACATAGCATGAGAGAAATTGTGATTGGATCACAGTTAGTGGGTATCTCATCATGTTTAAATATACAAGTATTGAAACTATCCCTAATCGATGAATTGATAAGATTGGACATCATCGATTCTGTGAGACTAGCACATGTTATTCACCTTAGTTTATCCAAGCATTCAGTACTCACTGAATTGAAGCATAGGGATGCTGAGAGTGAACATGTGGATGCTAGTTATGGTAACTAGTTCATTGAAGTGACCTACTATGATACTTCATATGGTTCTATATGTCGTTGAAGATCTCATTGCAGTTTGAGTGCAAGCTTCATTAGACTTGAGGTATTCAAGTCATCTTGATCATGGCGCCTTATACTTTGACTTCTTCGAAGCCATCTCCAAAGGAGGTGTAACTCCAAGATGATTGGGTATAAGCCAAAGTGATTGAAGGTGTTTGAATAACCCACGGAGGATTCACCACTTCTGATAAAGGAAATGTATACTCTAGGCCTCTTGTCAGGATTGTTACTTAGAAGTCTCTGGCTAGAATAAACATGATAAGAAGATAATCTTCTTGGGAAATTGTAGGAGTAACTAGAATCCACAGGATAAGGAAACTAACTGGGGCTAGGTATGACGTAGTCAGCCTAGTGGGGACAGACACATATGTTAGTTAAAGCCCTAGAACCAATCATGTGATGGTTGAATAGGGAACATTTTGTATCATATTCTATAAAGGTAAAGGATTGGTTATTATATTTACATCTTGCTTGTGCCAGCTAATTTAAATATAATAATGCCCTAGAAAAGTAGGTTCTTATCTACAGCACATCAATTGGCAGAATTGATTATGAGAGGCTGTAGAGAACACTTTCCTAAATGTTCCTAGTCGAGTATTAATATGCAAGGGCAATATTAATACATAAAGACTAGCATGTAGGTCAATTGATGACTTGATCTCACAAGTCATGGATATATGATATCAAGTTGACACATGGGTATATATTGGAGAATATATACTGAACTGACCCGCCATGAGAAAGTTTCATGGATCGTTATATGAGTGTCATAAACTTTCTCATGTGACTATTGGTATGAATAGTCCTTAGACCTGAAGTCACTATGGTTCCCTACATAAGGAGTTATGTACTTTGGTATCGTCAAACGTCACCCGTAACAGGGTGGACCATAAAGGCGATTACTGGGTATGTAACAAATTATGCGGAGGGATGTGAGTGATGTAGATGGGATCTATCCCTTCCATATGCCGAGTGATATCGGTGGGCCTTGATTGAGTAGAACTACTAAAGCGCATGGCCATGCTCGAATGAGTCAATATGAGATATTGAGCTCATTTGTTTGAGAGTTAGTTTACTCGAGGATCAAGAAACACATAGATTGATCGAGGATGACACGGTCTATGCCTCATTGATCAATCGATATCAAGGATAGAAGGACACGGTCATATATTATAGTAGTCACGGAAAGGTTAGTCGGATCTTGACTTATCTCGTAACTTGGTAGCAATGATGTATTGCTAGATGCGCTCATTGCTTGTGTATCTAAAAGAGTTTAGATCCACTGCCAACGTTATGAGAGCCTATAGGGTCACACACAAAGAGCATGATAATTAGAGAAATTAGAGTATTCTAGTTTGACTAGAATAATTTGGGAATAAGCTTAAGTACAAAATGGTTTTTGGACTTTAAGCTTAATGAGAATTTTAGCTAATTGATTTAATGAGATTAATTCAATATGTTACCTTATTGATTTAATAAGATTAATTCAATATGATAACATAAGCTTAATTGAATTAATAAGATTAATTCAATATGATAACATAAGCTTAATTGAATTAATAAGATTAATTCAACATGCATGAATGCCACATAAGAATGCCACATAAGCATGCCACCTAAGCATCCACCTAAGCGAGTTAAGGTGGAAGGAAACAAAATGGTTTTGTCTCCTTAAGTGGCCGGCCAAACAAGGATATGTCTCAATGCAATGGATTGCATTGAATGTGTGGAGGTGAAAGGGTTTTTCCAACCCTATAAAAGACACCCTAAGTGGCCGGCCAAAAGAGTGCATTGGCTTTTGTTGTTGGTGGAAGCTTTGGTTGTGTTAGTGGTGAGAAAGCTTGGTGGAAGCTTTAGTTGTGTGGGTTTGTGAGTGTAGGCTAGCAAGAAGAGGAGTCTTCTTCTTCCTTTCTCCTTTTCCCTCTCTTCCTCTCCTTTAGGGACTTCTCTAGCAAGAAGTACAGGAGAGCTCTTCTAGTTTTCCTTTTGTGAGACAAGAGCGTGCTCGTGTGGATACGTATAGAGGCACGGACACTTGAACGTGCTAAAGATCCAACAAACCGAAAGGAAAAGCGGGATTAACAAGGGCACGCAAAAAAGGTAATCCTCTCCTATAAGATAGGTTTGGTTTAGAGAAATTTATTTTATACGAGTTTGCTTTCGCATGGATCACTTGGAAGGGATCCTATTTTCCGTTGCGCATATGCCATTTGGCATACGAGATATCCCTACAGTGGTATCAGAGCCACTTGCGAAAGATCGTATAAAAATAGGTTTTCTCTATTTTATATGTGATATAGAAGTAGGATAAATTTTATTATGAGTTGATAATTGCATTAGCAAATTTTCAAACATAATAAAATATCCAATGTCTTTTAAAAGTTAAAATGACATGGTGCATGGTTATGGCCTAGTCCCAAAAAGTTTGTGATTGTGTGTTGTAATTCTTAATACGGCCTGCGTGTCGTGCCTTTCTCCTAATATTCTTGTTGTAAAATTAGTTTTAGGCTCGAATGTAACTCGAGTATTTCTCCTTTTGTAATGTACAAAACAAGGATGGAGGGTCCATTGGAAGATGAGGTTACAAGGAGGAAGTCAATACACAAGACAACCAAAAGGAAGCACTTAGGAGAAGATGCTATCCCTAGGTTGACCAATCAATCTTTTCATTGGCTTGAGAAGATTGTAGAATAAGGGTCATAACCATGACACGTTAGTTTAATATGTATGTGATGCATGTTAGTTTAGCTTGTATGTGATGCATGATTAGTTTAGCTTATATGTGATGTATGCTAATATGTATATGATACATGTTTATTTCTTAATAAGTCTAAACGATATGCCTACCAAAGTTGGTACTCACTACTTCCTCGATCATTTGTTATTGGGTTTGCCAAAGCAAAGCAATGCATTTTATCTTGGAAGAGTGCGAGTGGACAATCGTGATGTCCGCTATCAAACTTGGTTAAGACTTAATTAAGTGTTTTCTTAATTGGTTAAGAAAGTAGAGGCATATATTAGCTTTGAACATAAGTGTTAACATTAGTTTTGTGTGATTTAGAACATCGGCTTTGTCTTAGAAGTGGTCGTTGCTCGATATCCAAGAAGGCCCACATTGCCTCGCCACGGCTGGAAGTTTGGTTTAGGAATAAACACTAAACTAATCTAAAACTTAACCAAAGCTATTAAAGAGTTACATCAGATGTAATTGGCAAAAGATTGCCTACCTAATTATACTCGTCTTGGGCGATTAGCCAAAGCTAACTCAAGGCAATTATGATGTGGATCTTTATCCCATATAAATTTATAGCTAAATAGTAGCTATGAGAATTTAGTAGAGCCTCATTTAATTAAAGGCCTAATTAAATGATTTAGGTATGATACTTAACTTTGCATTTTAATGTTGTAGATCACCATGTCATCTAACACGACACACCCCTCGACTTGCGATCTGCATCCTTGAGAAGGACAAGCTCAATGGAGCAAACTTTCTTGGTGGTATAGGAACTTGAGGATTATCCTCAAGCAAGAAGCATAAACTATATGTCCTAGAGCAGTCTACCCTGAAATACCGCCCCTGACCACTCGTCTTTGAAAAGGATGCTTATAAGAAGCATCAAGATGGCGATTAGATGTGTCATGCCTTATGCTTGCCACCATGAACTCACGAGCTTGAAGCAACATGAGAACATGGATGCCTATGATATGGTTTAGCTTTTGAAACAACTATATCAAGGACAAGCTAGGCACGATCGTTTTGAAGTGTCTAAGGCTCTTTTTGCATGCAAGATGCAATAAGGAACAGCTGTAGGAACTCACGTACTCAAAATGATTGGGTAAGTTGAGAACCTTGAAAGACTAGGTTTTCCTCTGAGCCAATATTTGGCAACCGATGTTATCCTGCAATCGCGTTGCGGAAGCATAAATCAATTCGTCATGAATTATAACATGAATGAAATTGATAAACCTTTGCACGAGATTCTCGGCATGTTAAGAAGCTTCTGAACCAAATCTCAAGAAGAAAGTTAGTAATGTACTAATGGTCAAGAAGGACAAAGGTAGCGCTTGAGGCAAGGGTAAGACCCAAGCCAAAAGGCCAATTCATCCACTTCAAAGGGTAAAGGTAAAGTACCTAAGGAAGGGGCTGCTTCCATTGGTAAGATCGGACCTTTAGGCGGGCTATGCAAAGTCTACCTTGAGGAAGTAAAGAACAAGAGAAGTGGGACTTACGCCTCGGTATACATGTTATAGAGTTAATCTATCTATTTCTTCTACATGGGTATTAGATAGGATGTGCATCTCACATTTGTACTAATGTGCAGGGGCCGAAATAGTAGAATAATGGCAAAGGCGAAGTGGACCTACAGTAGGCAATGGCATAAAAGTTCTTCTTTGTAGTTTGTAGGAACATATTCTTTGTCTTTGCCCACTTTGGGCTTATCTTAGAACTAGAGAGTGCTTATATGTACCTGCATTAACAAAGAACATAATTTACGTATCTTGTTTAGACAAGAAAAACTTTTCTTTTATAATAAAGGACAAATGTTGTTCCATTTATTTAAATGAAATGTTCTATTGTAATGCACCACTTATGAATGGTCTCTATGTTCTAGATTTAGATAACCCAATTTATAACGTAAATACCAAGCGGTTCAAATCGAATGATTTGAACTGCAAACATATCTCTCAACGCCGCTTAGGTCACATAAATGAAAAAGCATATCCCAACTCCATAAAGATGGATTATTGGACTCATTTGATTTTGAATCATATGAGGTATCGAATCTTGTCTTTTAGGAAAGATGACTAAAACTCCATTTAGTGGACATGGCGAGAGAAGCGATGACTTGTTAGGACTCATACATCTTGATGTATGTGGCCCTTTCAATGTCGAAGCAGAGGAGGCTATAAGTACTTTATTACTTTCACCGATGATATGAGTAGATTTGGCTACTTATATTTGATGAGACATAAGTCGAATCCTTTGAAAAGTTCAAAGAATTCAAGAATGAAGTACAAAACCAACTTGGTAGCGTGTTAAGCTACTTGATCGGATCGAGGTGGTGAATACCTTAGTCAAGAGTTTCGTGATCACTGGTGAGTGTGGGATAATATCCCAACTCACTCCTGGAACACCACAATGGAATGGTGTATCTGAGAGAGAAATCGTACTCTATTAGATATAGATGCGATCGATGATGAGCAGGTGATCTACCTACTTCCTTTTGGGGTTTAGCTCTAGAGGCAGTAGCTTTCACATTAATCGCGTTCCATCAAAAGCCGTAGAAAAGACACCATATACGATATGGTGGGAAGAGTCCCAAAATGTCTTTTATAAAGATTTGGGGTTGTGAAGCTTATGTTAGGCGTCAAGAGTCTCGGATAAACTAGGACCCAAATCGGATAAGTGTTATTTTGTAGGATATCCCAAGGAAACTAAGGGATATTACTTTTACAATCCCACACTTGGCAAGGTGTTTGTTGCGAAATCTTTGTCTTTCTAGAAGAGAATTTATTTCTAGAAACTAGTGGGAGTAAAATTCATCTTGAAGAAGTTCAAGATGATGATAACACTAAGGCTTCGATGGAAAATGAACAGAACCACAAAGTGTTGTGGATGAGGAAATTGTTGCCCAACGAGTTGTGGAACAAACACCTGTTCAAGTAGACCAACCTCTTCGTAGATCTGATAGGATCCGTCGTCAACCTGAGAGATATTCTTTTCTCTTGACTGACAACGGTGATGTATTGCTTATCGATCTTGGCGAGCCTACATCCTATCGAAGCTATGATGAGCCCAGTTAGAAATGGCTAGAGGCCATGAGATCGAAATGGAATCCATGTACACTAACCAAGTATGGACTTTGGTTGATCCACGAAGGGGTAAAACCCATTGGGTGTAAGTGGGTCTTTAAAGTAAAGACCCGACATGGATGGTAATAAGCATACCTATAAAGGTAGATTGGTGGCTAAAGGATTCAAACAAATTCATGGTATTGACTATGAAGAAACCTTTTCACCGATTGCGATGCTTAAATCCATTCGGATCATACTTGCTATTATGCGACCTACCATGATTATGAGATCTGGCAGATGGATGTCAAAACCGCTTTTCTGAATGGAAAGCTACTCGAGGATGTGTACATGACACAACCTGAGGGTTTTGAAGATCCAAAGCATCCTGGAAAGGTATGCAAATTGCAAAGGTCCATTTATGGACTAAAGCAAGCCTCTCGAAGCTGGAATCTTCGATTCGATGATGCAATCAAAGAGTTTGGTTTCATCAAGAATGAAGATGAGCCATGTGTCTACAAGAGAAATAGTAGGAGCACAGTTGTATTTCTTGTCTTGTATGTAGATGACATACTTCTCATCGGAAATGATATTCCCTCACTCCAGTCTGTGAAGATGTGGTTAGGGAATTGTTTCTCGATGAAGGACTTAGGTAGTGCCTATATTCTAGGCATCAAGATCTATAGAGATAGATCTAGAAGATTACTTGGCCTAAGTCAGAGTACATACATTGATAAAGTGCTAGATCGTTTTGCTATGCAAAATTCTAAGAAAGGGTTTCTGCCTTTATCACATGGTGTGAGTCTTTCGAAGACTCAATGTCCCTCTTCTAAGGAGGAGAGAGATCGCATGGATAAGATCCCTTATGCATCCGCTATCGGGTCTATCATATGCGCCATGCTTTGTACTCGTCACGGCGTCTCGTATGCTTTGAGCATGACGAGTAGATACTAGTCGGATCGGTGAAAGTCAGCTGGATAGCGATCAAAAATATTCTTAAGTACTTACGAAGAACGAAAGAATATTTCACGATATTTGGAGGCAATGAGGAGCTAAGCGTAAAGGGTTACGATGATGCAAGCTTCCAAAGCGGACAAGGATGACTATAGATCGCAAAGTACGTGTTTTGCGAATGGTGGAGTGTGTGGTGGAAGAGTTCGGCGAGACACGATTCTTGATTCTACAAGTAAGTATATTGCGGATCCGATGCAGCAAAGGAGGTATTTGGCTCCGCAAGTTCATCGATGAACTTGGGGTAGTTCCTAGCATTGCAGATCCAATAGACCTCTCATGTGACAACAATGGGGCTATTGCGCGAGCTAAGGAACCTCGATCACATGGACCAAACACATCTTTGCGCTTCCATCTCATTCGAGAGATCATCGATAGAGGAGATGTGAGGATATCTGATGCGAAGCTAACATCGCGGATCCATTGACCAAGGCTTTGTGCACGGAGGAAGCATGATGGTCACACTAGGTCACTAGGTATTAGATATCATAGTGATTGGTACTAGTGCTAGTGGGAGATTGTTAGTTAAAGCCCTAGAACCAATCATGTGATGGTTGAATAGGGAACATTTTGTATCATATTCTATAAAGGTAAAGGATTGGTTATTATATTTACATCTTGCTTGTGCCAGCTAATTTAAATATAATAATGCCCTAGAAAAGTAGGTTCTTATCTACAGCACATCAATTGGCAGAATTGATTATGAGAGGCTGTAGAGAACACTTTCCTAAATGTTCCTAGTCAGTATTAATATGCAAGGGCAATATTAATACATAAAGACTAGCATGTAGGTCAATTGATGACTTGATCTCACAAGTCATGGATATATGATATCAAGTTGACACATGGGTATATATTGGAGAATATATCTTGAATCAACCCGCCATGAGAAAGTTTCATGGATCGTTATATGAGTGTCATAAACTTTCTCATGTGACTATTGGTATGAATAGTCCTTAGACACAAGTCACTATGGTTCCCTACATAAGGAGTTATGTACTTTGGTATCGTCAAAGCGTCACCCGTAGCAGGTGGACCATAATGGCGATTCGGGTATGTAACAAATTATGCGGAGGATGTGAGTGATGTAGATGGGATCTATCCCTTCCATATGACGGGAGTGATATCGGTGGGCCCTTGATTGAGTAGAACTACTAAAACGCATGGCCATGCTCGAATGAGTCAATATGAGATATTGAGCTCATTTGTTTGAGTTAGTTTACTCGGGGATCAGAAACACATAGATTGATCGAGGATGACACGGTCTATGCCTCATTGATCAATCGATATCAAGGATAGAAGGACACGGTCATATATTATAGTAGTCACGGAAAGGTTAGTCGGATCTTGACTTATCTCGTAACTTGGGTAGCAATGATGTATTGCTAGATGCCGCTCATTGCTTGTGTATCTAAAAGAGTTTAGGTCCACTGCCAACGTTATGAGAGCCTATAGGGTCACACACAAAGAGCATGATAATTAGAGGAATTAGAGTATTCTAGTTTGACTAGAATAATGTGGGAATAAGCTTAAGTACAAAATGGTTTTTGGACTTTAAGCTTAATGAGAATTTTAGCTAATTGATTTAATGAGATTAATTCAATATGTTACCTTATTGATTTAATAAGATTAAATCAATATGATAACATAAGCTTAATTGAATTAATAAGATTAATTCAATATGATAACATAAGCTTAATTGAATTAATAAGATTAATTCAACATGCATGAATGCCACATAAGAATGCCACATAAGCATGCCACATAAGCATGCCACCTAAGCATCCACCTAAGCTAGTTAAGGTGGAAGGAAACAAAATGGTTTTGTCTCCTTAAGTGGCCGGCCAAACAAGGATATGTCTCAATGCAATGGATTGCATTGAATGTGTGGAGGTGAAAGGGTTTTTCCAACCCTATAAAAGACACCCTAAGTGGCCGGCCAAAAGAGAGCATTGGCTTTTGTTGTTGGTGGAAGCTTTGGTTGTGTTAGTGGTGAGAAAGCTTGGTGGAAGCTTTAGTTGTGTGGGTTTGTGAGAGTAGGCTAGCAAGAAGAGGAGTCTTCTTCTTCCTTTCTCCTTTTCCTTCTCTTCCTCTCCTTTAGGGACTTCTCTAGCAAGAAGTAAAGGAGAGCTCTTCTAGTTTTCCTTTTGTGAGACAAGAGCGTGCTCGTGTGGATACGTATAGAGGCACGGACACTTGAACGTGCTAAAGATCCAACAAACCGAAAGGAAAAGCGGGATTAACAAGGGCACGCAACAAAGGTAATCCTCTCCTATAAGATAGGTTTGGTTTAGAGAAATTTATTTTATACGAGTTTGCTTTCGCATGGATCACTTGGAAGGGATCCTATTTTCCGTTGCGCATATGCCATTTGGCATACGAGATATCCCTACAACATAGACAATGTCCTGAACCAAGTGGGTATAGTATGAGTGAAAGGAATAAGGCACGAACACTTTAGTTTTTGATGGGTTCAAGAACGTTCTGGAATCGATTTAGTCTTTCCGATCAATTGAGGGTCATGATGTACTCCTAGTTGCTAATCATGATCTATTCATAATTAAGTGGTTAATTATGAATGACCAACATAATCGGGAACTTATTGGGTCACACGCACTACGGGTGATCTCGAGACATAAAACAAGTCTAAGAATGAGATTCTCGATGAGAGAGGATATATCTTGTTGGACCAGGCTAAGAGGATGAAATCATGTATGGAACTCCTATGGCCTGGACTTAGCAACCGCACCTAACTAAAAAAAGTTAAATGCGATAAAGTAAATCAGCATCGGTCGACCAAATGGCCAAATGGCGTAAGGCTATCCGTATACCGGGCGTTTTGGCACGGGTTCGTGTCTAATACACACGGCCATGCTCCGACTCATTGTTTTTGTGAATTTTTCTTATGGAAATTTTTTGAGTTGTTCTTTCCTTAATTATGGGATAATTATGGTAAGATAGGTTCCATTTAAGCCTCCTAAGATGCCCTAATCAAAAGATCTATAAATATATCCCTTGATAATCTTTGGTGGAATTGATTTTGTAATAGAAGGTTTTATTTTGCTTCTTCTCTCTCTCTGTTCGCCAATAGCTAGCAAACAAAAGCTTCCTGCCTAGGAGTTGTATTAGGATCCAAGAGGATACAATAGAGGCATGTATGGTAACTTTTTGTTTAATAGATTCAAATGAATCATAATAAATGAAGTCCACACACATAAATATATTTAGCTCTCAAGGATTGAAATTATTTTATCCTGCGATGACTAAGCAATACGTAATCTGAACGAAGTACAATGATTTATTCATTTTATTCCGCTGCGCATTATCTCTGAATCATCCAACATTTTACTAGTCGACTAATTGATGTGAGCAAAACATATAGGGTTTTTGGAGTAGTTTTCGCTCACATCTCACTGCATTTTAATATTTGTTTCATGCATGTCATACTTTGTTTTGCATGCATTTTCTATTTTCTAGTTCAGAGATTTGCTCTTTGTGCTTTTGTGTGTAGGATAGCAATTTACGGTAAAAATGGCACACTTTCGGAGTGAAAGAAGAGCATTTGGCAGCTGGACACAGAAGGGGACACGGGCAGGGCGTGTGGCTACACACGATCGTGTCTGAGGCTCGAGATCGGGCACCACATCATCACACATGGTCTGGCTGTGTGGAAACACACAATCATGTGGAAGCAAGTCATTTTGATGCGACTAGGGTTTTTTCTAGATTTTTCAGAAAGCCAACCTCATGTCTATATAAAGAAAGCTACGCCCAAACCTTAGGGGAGGCACGATGGCTGGGACGACACACCGACACCCTAAAAAGCATCGGGAACTCACAACGGGGAGGAAGGAAGTCACTCGAGGATCAAGTTTTGCACTTCAATGCCAGAGAGAAGAGTCATAGTGCATTGTAATTCACGTTCTATGCGTAATTTACATTGTTTCAAAGAATTCAATTATGCTTTGTGTTTCTCTTCTTGTATTGATGGAGTAGATTCTCCGATTCTATGATTAGGGAATAGTTTGTGTGCGTATAACATGCTATTTCAAATATATTTATGTTCTTGAATTCATATTTGCAATTGATGTTTGTTTAGATCGATAGTTATTTATTTTGGATTTCTATCTACTGTGCGTAGCCGATACGAGGGGTGATAGCCCTCGTATCAAAGATTTAGGAGAACTAAGGAGGAGCCTAGGGGTTAACCACTCTCTGATAATCGCGGATAGAAGGATGTGATAGAGTCGGGAATGAGATATGTTCTAATTCATCATAGGGATTGATTTGTCATCCTCGTACCACCTACCCCATCCCCCATCCTAAAGCCAGGGGTTGACCTTGTATGACAGAGGTAGTTCCCGATAGATGCGAAGGCTCATCGGGGAAGTGTATGATGTCCCTTCCACAAGACCATAGTTAGACGTTTAGACAACACCCAAATAATAGCATGTTTTACGACGCACAAGTGAAACCAAAATTCTAGAATTCCCTCCAAAGACTCGTAGAAACCCTTCTCTTCCTCCGTGTGACACCGTACTAGAGTTAAGACCACCGCCAATCATCGTAATCACAATCGCTAGAACTAAACTCCGAACAAGAACATCCACTAAACAATCGGTACTCAAATCTCAGTCCCTGTGGAATCGATAATCTATTTATTACTTGATGACAACCGTGCACTTGCAGGCATTGAGCGCGAGTGAGCGCTTCAAGTCCTCGACGGTTCCCATCGCAAGATTTGAGGTTGTGTTCACATGCATCAAGTTTTTGGCGCTGTTGCCGGAGACTGATTGATTCGATATCGAATCAAGAGCTGCATAGTTGAATCGGACTTAGGTTAGATGTATTTGCTTGCTTTATTTTTATTTTTATTTTTATTTCATTTACTTTAGCTTTAGATTTTCAATATCTAGATTAAGTGTAGATTAATTAGCTTTATTTCAATTTTGGAATTATTGATATTAAATTTGGTTTAATAGTCACATTTCATCAAGCTTTGGTTCAACCCTTAGGATTATTCATTACGTATGATTTATTATTCCCCTTTCATCGAGGGACGCTGAAATGTTAACACAGCACACTCGACCCTTGAGAGATTACATAGTGCCTAGACGAAAATCATGGAACTCCTACATAACTATTTCATGAATTCAGGCTGCGAGCTGGGAAATAAACCCTGCATTAATCACCCTTATTCAAGAAAAGAAATTTAGAGGAACTCAAATTGAGGAGCCCTATTTACAAACCTTGAAGAATTCCTAGCATACTGTGGCACAGTGCACTATGAAGGAGGCCCAGCAGATGCCATTAAGCTCATTACATTCCCATTCTCCCTTAAAAGGGAGGCTAGGCAATGGATACACACTCTCAGGATTGGTTACTCATCCATGTTTTTTATTCTGGGATCACTAGCTCATTGAAAGAACTCTTGGACATAGCCGTGGGGGAAGTATTGATGAAAAAGAGCACCGAAGCATATCACATTATAGAAATACTGGTGTGACCACTCAAAATGTGGGCAAATAGAGAGAAGGATTTTCAGGAGGCTCTCCCCATAAAGGGGGTAGATAACGTTGAAATGACCTGCCAAGTACAGGGAGAAGACAAAGAGAGAGAGTACTAGATGGAAGAAGCTTCCCTATCTTCGAGATCAGAAGAAGAAGAAGAAGAGTCAGTGCAGGTGGTAGTAGAGAAACACCCAAGGCCTGAGAGGAAGCCACTTCCCCGAATCTCAAGTATGAATTTTTGGGTCCAACTTTAACCCATCCAGTGATTATAAACGCCGATTTGAGTGAGGAAGAGATGAGGAAGTTGCTGGCGGTGCTCAGGGTGTACAAAGAGGTGCTAGGGCACACCATTGATGACATAAAGGGGATAAGCCCATCTCTCTGCATGCATAGGATAATACTTGAGGACAGGTGTAAGTCAACCATTGAGCGTCAAAGGCGACTTAACCTAAACTTGTAGGAGGTAGTGAAAAAGGAAGTTCTTAAACTGTTGGATGTTGGAATAATTTACCCAATTTCAGATAGTGAGTGGGTAAGTCTGGTGCACGTAGTTTCAAAGAAAGGCGACACTACAGTAGTCAAAAACGAAGAGAATGGGTTGATCCCTGTTCGAATAGTAATGAGATGGAGAATGTGTATAGATTATCGTAAACTAAACAAAACAACATGATAGGATCGTTTTCCTACTTCCATTCATTGATCAAATGTTGGAGCGCCTCGCTAAACAATCCTATTTTTGTTACCTTGATGGGTACTCAGGGTTTTTCCAAATCCCAATTCACCCTAATGACCAAGAGAAGACTACCTTCACTTGCCCATATGGAACCTTCACATACAGAAGAATGCCCTTTTGGCCTATGTAATGCCCCAGCCACCTTCCAGCATTGTATGACAGCTATTTTTTCAGATATGATTGAACAAATTATGGAAGTATTCATGGATGATTTTTTAGTCGATGGAACAAGTTTCAATGCATGTCTGAAGAATATAGAAAGGGTTCTGCAAAGGTGTGAGGAAAACAACTTGGTTCTGAATTGGGGAAAATGTCACTTCATGGTAACTGAAGGGATAGTTCTTGGACATAAGATATCAGGGAATGGTATTGAAGTAGACAAGGCGAAGGTCGAAGTAATTGAAAAGTTGCCACCACCCAGGGATGTGAAGGGCATCTAGAGCTTTCTTGGGCATGCAGGTTTTTATCGAAGGTTCATAAAGAATTTTTCTCAAATAACTAGACCTCTAACAAATCTACTAGCTAAGGACACAGAGTTTATTTTCGATCGGTAATGTTTAGTAGAATTCGAAGAAAGTGAGTGGAAGAGCGATTTGTTCTCTCTCTTGATAATCCATGAGACTGATTTTAATTGGTGAAAATCTGCTCACTCACTAAAGGCATGCAGTAGGGTAACACTAAAAAAATAAGCAAATTTGGCGACAAAATTTGGAATGAATTTTGGAAAAAAATTCGTTGCAAAATTTTTTTGCAACGAAAAAAATTTCGTTGCAAATAATTCGCCGCAAAATTCTGCAATGAAAAATAAAAATTCGTCGCCAAATTGCTACGAATAATATTTTCATTGAAAAATTCGTCGCCAAATTTGGCGATGAAAATATCGATTCGTCGCAAAATTTGGCTATGAAAATATCGATTCA
This sequence comes from Wurfbainia villosa, assembly GCA_025175895.1. Classification (NCBI taxonomy): domain Eukaryota; kingdom Viridiplantae; phylum Streptophyta; class Magnoliopsida; order Zingiberales; family Zingiberaceae; genus Wurfbainia; species Wurfbainia villosa. The sequence goes on along the minus strand of CM045990.1, from coordinate 27,698,302 downwards.
TCACTTAATTTGGCGACTAAAATATCGATTCGTTGCAAAATTTGGGGACGAATCTTGCTTTTCGTTGCCAAATTTGGTGACGAAAAATATATTCATCGCCAAATTTGTGACGAAAAATTAATTCGGTACCAAAGTCTAATAAACATATTTCCATGAATAAAATTAAATTTGGTGACGAATATTTTTTCATCGCCAAATCGACGATGAAAAAAAATTCGTTGCAAAATTTTCAAGATCAGTCGACTGACGAATACAATCAATCGATTGAATATACGACCAGTTTGACTGATCGATTGGCTACCAAAGGTTACTAATGTGCTGATAATGGCAATGACCGGGTCATTTTCATCACCAATCGCCAAGTGAGGAATCGGCCACGGCTACGAAACACTCTGTAAGGTGCTACAGTACCATCAGTCGACTGATCATGTTGAAAATCTATTTTGTCGCCGCATTTTTTCATGTATCAGTTGACTAATGGTTTACATCAGTCGAGTGATACATCTATTTTTTGCAACGAAAATAGTATTTTCATTGCAAATCAAGAAAAATTTTAAAAAATTATTTTTATAGATTATACTTTTTCCCTGTTTTACAACAAACACACACAACAATATAAACAAATTTAGACATCAAACTTTAATATGGAATTAATATATATATATATATATATATATATATATATATATATATATATATATATATATATATATATATATATATATATATATATATATATATATATATATATATATATATATAACAAATCTAAACAAACTTACAAATACATAGATATTGTATGTCATAAGTCAAGTAACATTCAAATACAACAAATAAATTCAAAGGTAAACACCATCATCACCATCATCATCAAAAAATACATCATCATTGTCATTATGACAGGGATCAGAAGGAGGAGAAGATCCAATAGGAGGAAGTTGACTTGAAATAGACGTTAATTGAAGATGTTGCATAATGAACATTTATTGCCTTTGAAATTCATTCATCTATTCATTTAAGTCTTTTACTTGCAACATTTTCTCTCGATTCAATTTCCTTCTACACTAGGAACTCCCTCAAATGATTAACCCCTTCAGTTAATTGAATTACTTGTGCTTTTGATGCTGGGGAGGATAAAGAAGAAGCATCAGGGACTCTATAGGATCGGCTCAAAGAACCAAGTCCAATTATTCTTCCACTTTTCGGCCCTCCAGTTGCTTCGAGCCATAAATTTATATTGCTAACAGAAGGCTCAGATTTGACTGCATTATCACTTGCACTCGAATTTCTCTATGAAAGTTCATTGTATTTCTCCTGTTGTAAAAGAAAAAAAATTAAATACTAACATAAGAATTTAAATTTTTAAAATTACAAACCTTCATTCTTCTAGCTCTTTCCCCACTCCACGTCTTATCTTTCTATTGGAATATACGGGTGAAAGTGTCTATAAATAATGGCTCAGTCCCCATCTCCTAGGCCTAAACAAACAATTAAAATTTATAAATTAGTGAGTATTAGATTACAAAATTTTAATTTGAAAACACTCACCAATCGATGTCTATGCTTATCGATATTTATTGATCCTCCTGCATACGTGGCGGACATAACGCCAAAATTAGAATGATGATTTTGTTTAATCTGCTCACTCCTCCATTTGCTATCCTCAAATCCCCAATGTGCAATAATTTTATTCCAATTCTCCTCGGTTATACAGTGTGGTTTTTTATTTTTAGTTTTCGCATGATTATGTTTCTGATATGATCGCCATACTTTTTCTTAAAAATCCTCCTAATCTCTATTGTTTCACTCTCCTCCCAAGTAAATACCCGCTGTAGTAGAGAAAAATTAAATTGATTATATTAACTACAATTTTATATACAAAATAATTTAAATAAGTTACCTTGAACTCATTCCACCACAGAATTTTTATTTCTTCCGGCGTGCTCATATAAGTCATAGAAGCTCCGCCCCAATGGTTATTCACTATTTTATTCACCTCGTGAATAACATGTACAGAATTTGTAAATCTAACATAAAATAAAAACAAACCTTACGAATCTTCGCGCGGAGATATCAACTCTCTCGTATCTTCCCTCTCTATGAGTGATTATTGTACCAGGGAAGATACATTAGCAGGTATCTACTAAGAACCAAAAGATCCTGCAACTGGAGAAGAGGTGGAGGGCACATTTCCTACAAGAGCATCAAAATGTACAGGGGCTAAAGCAGAGGAAGACTATGATCTTCCATCACTACTCCGTTTATGACTGCCACATCGAAACTAATAATCATAATTATTAGAAGAATATGACAGTAAAAAAAAATACATTTGCATATCGAATTTATAATATGAACAATATGAAAAAATTACCATATTCATAGCAACTGGATGACCTACAAAAAAACAGTTCATTAATATATCAAATATATGAAATTTTGAATTAGAAAGTAAATTATAACATAATTGGTAATCAATAAAAAGATACCCACAATTAGAAATCGAAGTCCGCATTACAATTTTCATCCTAGTCATGCGTCTATTCGTCATCGTCATCGTCATCGTCATCGTCATCATCATCGTCATCATCATCGTCATCAACACCCTCATCCTCATAATTAAAATCCTCATCTTTATCCTCATTCAGTTCACTTGCATTAACGACTACTACTACGCCACTGGGATCTCGTAACGTTGAAATATTATATTCTTTGATATGAAATTTATTGACAACTTCATCTTGTTGATATGCTATGTCTTCCCAATGTTCCTCAATTTTATTACGTGCTTTTGTTTTACAAACAACCGACCAATCACTTTTGTCTCATCTAAGACTAGGATATAAAGCATAAAAAACTTGAATCGCTTGTTGTGCTAACACAAATGGTTCATACCTCTTGTATATTTGTTTGTAATTAATTTCAACCAAATTAAACAATGGATGCACCCTCATGCCTTTGATAGGGTCAAACCAACGACACATATATAAAATAACTTGCAAATATGACCTTGGGTACGCTACCTCTAAAATTTCATCTAGCAAGCCGTAAAATTTATTCCTTGCACCTCCATCATTAGATGACTAAACACAAACTCCATTATTCATTGTAGTTTTCCCAGTTCCATAATCTTGAGTATCAAAATTATATCGATTTATGAAATATGCCGGCCAAGTTTTCACCATTGAGTTTGGACCCCATGACAAATGTTTTATTAGGTCTTGCTCAATGTGAGCGTGATTATCAAGAACCTAAAGTCAAATAAATATGTGTTAAAGTCAAGATTTATCAAATTTATTATCATAGATTACTTATATATTTTTTAAACCATTATGCAAATTTTTTATCGCAGAAACAATTAAACTCATGGTACGAAAGCTCAAAATATAGAGTTTGGAAAATCCTACCATAAAATTAAATATAACACGAACAATAATTTACGATATATGAAATATATTATATAATATTTATATACTCACTCGAAATACGACGTTACTTCTGGACAGTTCAATAAAATATATGTGTGGGTTTCTTGCCACTCCTGACCAGTTAAGTATCTACTTATACAAGATCCACTTGGTCGACCAAGGTAGTTAAAAATTAAGAATGCCCTCAAATTTGGATCAATGGGACCCTCATCGTTTCTTCCTGCTTTCCAACTCTTGCATTGAACGTGAGGTTCAAAATAATATGATGCAAAAGTTATAACTTTCTTCACAACATATGCATTCACAATAGAAGCTTCAACATGAGCCTTATTTTTCACTTTTTTTTTCAAGTGATAGAGGAATCTAAGAGTAATACAATAAAATTTATTAGAAAATAAATTATACTAAATTTGATCAAATTAAATAACAATGATAAAAAAAATCAAAAAAATTCACCTTTCAAACGGATACATCCATCGAAATTGAACTCGACCTCCAACTTTAGCCTCATATGGCAAGTGAACCAAAAGATGTTCCATGGAATCAAAAATGCCGGTGGAAATATCCTTTCTAAGTTACACAAAATGATCGAAATGTCTCTCTCTAATGTCTCCATGTGTGAATGACTCAATACTGTCGAGCAGATATCATGAAGAAAAATGCTTAATTCCGTAATTGCACCCCAGATAAAATTTGGTAACAGTTCCTTCAAAGCATAGGAATTAGTCTTTCCATGAATATATGACAGTCATGACTTTTCAAACCAATCAATTTGCATTCCTTCAAATCAACGAATCTGCCAAGATTAGAGACATAACCATCAGGAAATCTCAATAATTTCAACCATTCACAAACAATCCGTCTCTGATCCTTATTCAATGTATAAACTCCTTTCGATTTTGGTCCCCTACTATTTTCATCAACATCAAGGGTGGGTCATTTACAGATGAAACGCAAATCTTTTCTTGCATTCAGATTGTCTTTTGTTTTTCCAGCAAATTATAAAAAACATTCTTCTCAATATGCACTAAATCAAGATTGTGATGAATCAAATTACTCTGCCAATACGGTAAATCCCAAAATATACTCTATTTAGTCCATTTATGCGTAATTCCATAGTCATATGTTGTAACATTTAGTTCTTCAATAACAGATGGAAAGTTAAGCACTCTTTGCCATAAAATTTGACCGGTGAATCTCAATGGTGGAGGTGTTCTTTCAATTCTATTCTTAGTGAATTCTTCTTTATTTCTTCTGAATTTATGATTTAGCGATAAAAATTGTCTATGACAATCAAAATAACTTGGTTTCTTTCCGTGTTTCAATCTCAATGACTTTGATCTCTCCATACATATTGGACATCCTAAAATCCCCATGGTACTCCAGCCCGATAACATCCCATAAGCAGGAAAATCATTTATGGTCCAAAGAAGCGTAGTTCTCATTGTGAACATCTGATTAGTATGGACATCATATGTAGAAACACCCTCGTCCCATAGTTGGATCAACTCGGCAATCAACGGTTGCATATAAACATCTATTAACTTCTTCGGATTATGAGGGTCAGGCACAATCAATGTTAAAAACATATAAGGTTTTTTCATACACATACCGGGTGGAAGATTATACGGAGTTACGATAATTGGCCAGCAAGAATAAGTTATTCCTGATTTGCCAAATGGAGCAAATCCATCAGCACATAGACCCAACCTGATGTTTCGAGTCTCATTCGCAAACTCAGGATATGTTCTATCAAAATATTTCCATGCCTCTGCATCTGATGTATGACATATTAGCCCATCATATGTTTCATGATTTGCATGCCAAGTCATGTGTTTAGCAATAACCTTTGATGCATAAAGCCTTTGCAATCTAGGAGTTAAAGGCAAATAGAACATTTGTATGAATGATTTTAATCGCTTATTATGATTTAATCTCATGGTACTCTTGTACCTGCATTGACTACAAAATTTACAAGTCTCTAAATCTGCATTATCTCCCCAATATATCATATAACCATCTCTGCAAACATCAATTCTTTGCACTGGAAGACCTAAATCTTTCACAAGTTTTTTCATACTATAAAAATCATTCGGCATTATGTGATCACGCGGCAATACTTCTCCAATAACTTGAACAAAATCATTAAAATAATCTTCGGACACATTATGCTCAGCTTTAACATTCAATAATCTTGCGGTGAGAGATAATTTAGTATGACTGTCATAACCAGACCACATGGGTTCATCTATAGCTCTCAACACTTATTGAAATTTGAGATATGACTCATTGTATACATTTTCATGAACACCAGTTACTTCTACCTCCTCCAACAACGTTGAATAACTAGTATACATTGTTCAAATGTTTGAGGATAACTAGAACTTGCAGTGTTTGGTTCATTATTCAAATTATGATCAACTGCATCAACTATCATCCTCTGCTATCGATTGAATTGATCGTAATATATTTGCTCTCCACTAACTTTCCTTTGTATGTTTCGTCCAACCTCTTCATCGGATATAAACGGTTCACCATGACAAGTCCAATTATAATAATTTGGTGTAAAACCAAATCTACAAAGATGTTCTCAAACTTTATCACACTTAAAAATATTACCATTATGACATTTTTTGCACGGACACCTTAATTTATTCTCATCCATAAACTCAACATTGCTATTAGCAAAAGTCAAAAATTGTTCCAACCCAATAATAAATTCATCGGTTAAACCACGACGTTCTGGTAAATTCTTTTTACACATCCAACTTCATTCTCTCTCCATTTGTCCTATTTTAAAAATTATATCAAGGATTAATTTTATTTTTTTTCCAAATTTCATCCATATATATTAATCTAACAATAAATTTAAGCTCAAAATAAATTCTTCTAGTACTAAATATGATTTTATGTGATATTTAATTGCAAACTATAATATCATTTCGAACAAATATTATATATTTATAGTAATAAAATTACTTAAAATAAAACATTAATTATATATAATATAAAATAATAATACTACAATTTTATAAATATACAATATTTATATGTACCTGTCCTGATGGAAACAACGGATGTGCTCACAGCTAGCTAAAGACTTCACGAACACACCGAACACCTTAATGACGAAGTACGACAAACCTATGAAAAATAAAACATTAATTTTTTATTTAGATTACACATTATACTGATTTATATAATTTGAATAACATTTTAACTCTATTGTTACGGCGATAAATGACCTAATTTGATTGTGTATACGTCGTCTAGAACAAATGCTCCAGTTGGGATGATGATTAACCACCCAAACAGCCGCGAGGCCGCATGGCCTCTCACGTAGTGCCAAATGAGCCTCATGATGTAGCGCGGGCTCACGGCTGCCGGGCCGCTCAAAGAATCTCGCGTAATGACAGCAATGAGAGAGGAAGGAGAGGAAGAGGAGAACGTACTAATGGGGATCGATCGGGGAAGAGAAGAAGCTGTGAGATTCGATTGGGGAAAGGAAGGGGGGATAATTAAGGAGAAATTGGTGATGAATCCTATTTCATTACTAAATTTGTCGAAAAATTTATGACGAATACTAGATTCGTCGCCAATTTGGCGACAAAATTTATTATTCGTCGCCAATTTGGCGACGAATTTATTTTTCATCGCCAATTTTGCTACTAAATTTATTTTTCGTCACAAAATTGCCAATGAATTTATTTTTCATCGCCAATTTAGCGATGAATATTATATTCATCGCAAAAATTATAATTGCATTCTGAAAAGATAATTGAAATTTTCCATCAAAAATTTTTTGTCGCCAAATTTGCTGGGAAATTTCCAACGAATTCATGAATTCGTTGCTAATTTTGACAATGAATTTTAGATTCATTGCTAATTTGCAACGAATTCAAAATTCATTGCAAATTCTTCAACGAATTAAATTTCGTTGCATAAATTGGCGACGAAAAAATATTTTCGTCGCCAATTTGCAATGAATTTTGGGACGAAAATTAAATGTTGGAAATTTAAATAATTTTGTAACAAAAAAATTTTTGTTGGAAATTTTGTTACAAATTTTGTTGCAGATTTGCAACAAATTTTTTTCGTTGCCAATTTGATGTTTTTTTTGTAGTGCAGTATTAGGGCAAAGAAAGGAGAAGCTACACGCTATTCACTATGCCAGTAAGACACCCTGAACGGAGCACAAATCAACTACGCCATGAGTATGAATTGCTGGCACTCATGTTCACATTTGACAAGTTCAGACAGTACTTGGTAGGTTCGAAGGTGATTGTTTACACAAACCATACCATAGTTTGCTGCTTGCTAAATAAGAAGGATGTTAAACCCCGCCTTATTCGCTGGATTCTATTACTTCAAGAATTTGATATAGAAATCATGGATAAAAAAGACTCGGACAATGTCCTTGCATACCACTTATCGCGCATGCCCATAGATGGCGGGGTAGAAGAGGAAGACAGTGCCCAAATAAACGATGCTCTACGGGATGATACCCTCAAGGCAATTACTAAGGCTACCACCCCATGGTATGCACATTTGGTGAATTTTTTTACAGGAAGAGTGATACCGCCAGAATTCACGACCCAACAAAGGAAAAGATTCTTTGCCGAGGTTCGACAATATATATGGGATGATCCCTTCCTATTTAGAAAGTGTGCATATAGCATATACTGAAGGTGCATACCAGAAGAGGAAGTGGAGAGTATCCTCTTCCACTTCCATTCCTCAGTGTATGGGGGGCATGGTAGAATTTCAAAAACAGTTGCGAAGGTACTTCAGGCAGGATTCTACTGGCCTAGTCTATTTAGGGACACGTGCAACTACGTAGTCTCCTGCGATTGGTGCCAGTGAACAGGAAATATAGGTAGGAGACATGAGATGCAGGCAAGCACCATATTAGAAGTAGAACTCTTTGACATATGGGGAATAGATTTCATGGTCCCCTTTTCCGCTTCCGACACAAACAGATATATCCTGGTCACCGTAGATTACGTCTCCAAATGGGTGGAGGTCATAACATCACCCCACTGTGACACTAGGACTACAATAAAAATGTTCAAAAGAAATATATTCCCTAGATTCGGAGTTTCTCGAGTCGTAATCAGTGATGGAGGATCCCACTTCATTGAAAAACAATTTGAAAAGTTACTACACAAGTACGAGGTAATCCACAGAGTCTCGATAGCATACCACCCACAAATGAGTGGACAAGTGGAAATTTTGAATTAAGAGATCAAAAGTATTTTAGAAAAGACAGTAGTGGCATCAAGAAAAGATTGGTCACAAAAACTGGATGATGCTCTTTGGGCTTACCGGACAGCCTATAAGACCCCGATAGGCATGACCCCGTTTCGCTTAGTTTATGGGAAACCTTGCCACCTTCCCGTTGAATTGGAGTAAAAGGCCTTCTGGGCAATCAAGAAAATTAACATGGACTATTGCATGACAAGAGAAAAAAGAAAACTGCAGTTGAGCGAGCTAGACGAAATTCGAAGAGATGCATATGAGCATGCTAAGGCATATAAGGAAAGAACTAGGAAGTGGCAAGACCAACATATCTTGAGAAGAGAGTTTAAGGAAGGGGACTTAGTTCTCCTGTATAATTCTAGGTTAAAACTTTTCCCAGGAAAGCTTAAATCAAGATGGTCAAGACCATTTCGGGTAAAAAGGGTGTACCCATATGTTACGGTGGATATATGGAGTAAGGAATGAGGGGAGATCAAAGTAAATGGATAGGAATTAAAGAATTATCTAGGGGAGTATCTTGAATTTGAGACAGATGAATGGAGGTTTACAGAGCCTCCCAAGCCGAGTTGAGATAACAGAGTGTGGTCGAGCTAAAAGACTTTAAACAAAGTGCTTCTTGGGAGGCAACCCAAGTTTAGATTTTATCTGTGTTTCCTTTTAGTTTGTTGCATTCGTTTGTTTTGAAGTTTAATTTATATTCGTTTAGCATGTTGCAATTTAAATTAGGACTAGAAAGAACTTACTTGGTTGATACGAAAATAATTTTTTGAACCTACACGACAGATCATTTAATGAGAATTTGGATTGTTGTGCACCATAGGAGAGAAATGGGGGCACACAGCCTGACTGTGTGAATCCACACGACCATACCTGACCTTCCAGTGGCGCACACAGATCGGCTGTGTGAATCCACACGGCCGTGGCACATGAGGTATAAGTCGGCCACGTCATGCATTTTGCCCCAAAACATGTCGTGTGCTTTGATTTCCTTTGCCCTAGTCGTGTGAAATCGTCTTCCCCACCACCTAGGAGCCTCTCCAACCCTCAAGGAAGCCCAACACAAGCAAGGATGAGGAAGACAAAGCAAGTGGCACCCCGATCTACTACCGCGGAGTGAATAACAAGGAGAAGGGATGCCCCACAAGCTCCAGAGGAAAGTGACGCACTTCCCTCGTTTGCAATTCGTGATAATGAGCATAGAGAAAGATTTAACATGCTTTCTACTAGGAGAATCACCGCCTCTAGATATTTAGATGAATATCTTTTAGAAACCCTAGGTTTGTGGGGTGATATTCAAGCCCTATTTGCAAAAATGGGGTGGGGAGAGATCATGAGGATAAGACACCCAACTTACCCTAGGATAGTGCTAGAATTTTTAAGTTCATTGGAGGTGGGGATTTTAACGGGAAGAGAGAGCAAAGAGGGTAGGATTACCTTTAGGTTATTTAACATTTAACATGAATGGACATTACACCAATGGAATGACTATTTTGGCTTGCCTAATAAAGGAGAGAGGAGAACCCCTATTGGGTTTAATGCCTAGACCTTTTGGTCTGAATTGACAGGGGAGAGAGCTTATGACCCCTTTAGGGCCAAAGCCTCATGCCTCCAAAACCCTATCTTCCGGTACCTACACCGGGTTATGGTGACTACAATTTTTGGGAGAGGAGAGAGTTACGGTGTAGTGAGAGTGAGTGAGATGCTTTGCTTATGAGACATGCTACAAGAAAGAAGTAGCATTGATGTAGGACCCCACTTCATTAGACACCTAGTGAAAATGGGCAAAGCGACGAGTGGAGAAATTATTTTAGGGGGCCTAGTTACCCATATTTGCCATAGGATGGGGTACGACTACACAACATTGGATAGCATAGAGGGGAGCCCTAGGATTGACCTAGGAGTGTGTATGACAATGAAAATGATCATGAGAGAGGGACATTCCTTGTGCTTTGTAAGGAAAAACCTATCATCCTTTTGTTGGACTTCCCGAGCCGAAAAAACCACTTTTTGCGTTGCGGAAACCCCGGAAGTCCGGCCACGGATCCGTGCGAAGATGTATTAAAACTAAAACATGTATGTTCTTGTATAAAACCCTAGATCTACCTTATATCTACATGATAAGGATGTTACCCTCGATGCGACGCCCTTCACAAATCCCGCTCGTCCAAAAGGTTCGCTGGAACTCGAGAGTGTCAAGTGCACACTCCTCTATTGGTATCCACACAAGCAATAGGTGGAGAAAACACACCCTTGAGTGTGCTAGCACTCTAGGGATGGTCGGCCAAGGAGGTTGGGAGAGGAGGATAGCTTGAGGGAATAATCCAAGGAAGAAGATGAAGTTACCCAAAATCAATTCCCCCCCATCAAGAAGTGGTCGGCCACAATATGGAGAGGGGGTTACATGCATGCATGTAACTCCAATGACCCTTGGTCTCCCTCATGAGGTGGCACCACATGACAAAGTCAATGATGATGTGGAGCATCATCATTGGCAAGCCATGCCAAGTCATCATCATGACATGGCATTTGGTCAAGTCAAACTTGACCTTTCATCTTCCCTCTCAAGTCAAGTAAAACTTGACCTCTTATCTCCCATGGTTGATCAAATCCAACCGTTTGATTCAAGTCAATTTAATTTAATGAATCTCTATTCATTAATTTAAATTGATTTGATGAATCAAATCTAAATTAGACTCATTCAACACTTGAATCAACTTGAGTCTAACTCAATTAGTCTAATTTGGATTACTCTTAATCCAATTTGGTTCATCCCATCAACCTAATCCTCATGGTTCATCATATGAACCTAATCTCCATCTAATTGCTTTTATGTGTGTGACCCTATAGGTTCTTGTAACGTTGGCAATGTCCCTAAACCGATTTAGGAACATAAGCAATGAGAGGTATCTAGCAATACATCATTGCTACCCAAGTTACAAGAATGTTGAACTCCAACATCACCTTTGTGACTACTAATTGTGACTCTCACAATATGTGACAATGTCTCTCTATCCTTGACATCTAGATTGACCAATCGAGGCATAGACCATTTCATCCTCGGTACAATCTAAATCTTGAACTCCAAGTAGACTCACTCTAATCAAATGAGCTCAATATCTCATATTGACTCATTTGGGCATGGCCATGCACTTCGTGGTCTCACTCTATCAAGAATATCGATGTCACCCCCGTCATATAGGAGGGATAGATTCCATCTACATCACTCACATCCCTCCGCATAATTTGTTACATACCCAGTAATCGCCTTTATAGTCCACCCATTTACGGGTGACGTTTGACGAAGCCAATGTATGCAACTCCTTATGTAGGGAACCATGGTGACTTCAGGTCTAAGGACTAATAGTCATACTAATAGTCACATGAAAAAGTATATGACACTCATATAATGATCCATGATACTTTCTCATGGCGGGTCATTCAATATACATTCTCCAATGCATACCCATGTGTCAACTTGATATCTCATATCCATGACTTGTGAGATCAAGTCATCATGTTGACCTACATGCTAGTCTCTACGCATTAACATTATCCCTGAATGTTAATACTCGACTATGAATGATTAAGAGTAGTGTTCTCTATATCATCTCATTATCGATTCAACCAATCGATTGATATAGATAAGAACCTACTACTCAAGGACATTATTATATTTAGTTATTTGGCACCAATACAAGTAAATATAATAACCATGCCTATATAAATAGGAATATGATACAATAAAGTCCATACAATAATCATCACATGATTGACTCTAGGGCTTTCACTAACAATCTCCCACTAGCACTAGTGTCAATCACCGTAGTATCTAATACCCAATGACCTAGTGTGACCATCATGCTTTTTCTGTGCCAAAGCCTTGGTCAAGGGATCTGCAATGTTAGCCTCTATGGGTACTTTGCAAATCTTCACATCTCCTCTATCGATAATCTCTCGAATGAGATGGAAGCGCCGTAGTATGTGTTTGGTCCGCTGGTGTGAGCGAGGTTCCTTAGCCTGTGCAATCGCTCCATTGTTGTCACAATAGAGCTCTATGGGATCTGCTATGCTAGGACCCACCCCAAGCTCAGTAATGAACTTGCGGATCCAAAATACTGTTGGATCGAAAGTGTCGCTAGAGGGGGGGGGGGGTGAATAGCGATACGATGTCGTTAAAAAACTTTTGCAATAAGTAAAAAGCAAGTAGAGAGTGCACAGCGGAAATATAAAGTAGACAAGATATTTTTACGTGGTTCACAATCTTTCGATTGCTAATCCACGGCCCTAGTGATCCTTGATCACGTACGGAGGGCAATTCACTAAAACCACTCCTCCTCGTTGGAGGTAGGAGCAACGATTACAAAAAGAAATCAAGGCAAAGGGACACTCCCCCTTTCCTTGTTACGATTAAAGCACAAAGACAATTTAAAGAAGTAGAACTTAAATAAATATACCGACAACTCTTATAAGTAGAAGATGTAGCTTTCGTTGTCGGCGGCACTTCGTCGTAGCAAATGTGAGTAGTAGTAACGGCGTTACGACGGCGTGTTGAGAGCTCTTGAATTCTTGTTGTTTGCTTGGCTTGAACATGTCTATTTATGGATATTGATCTATGAATTTAGACATAGGTAGTGTCCAAGGTGAGGTTCTTATCCCCCAAGACTTGTTCATCCACATCCTTTGCGCCAACTCAAGGATGAGGTGTTTCATCCAACCACCTTGTGCCACCTCCAACCTCCTTGTGCGCCAACTCAAGGATGAGGTGTTTCATCCAACCACCTTGTGCCACCTCCAACCTCCTTGTGCGCCAACTCAAGGATGAGGTGTTTCATCCAACCACCTTGTGCCACCTCCAACCTCCTTGGGCGCTAACTTGAGGATGAGGTGTTTCATCCAACCACCTTGTGCCACCTCCAACCTCCTTGGGCGCCAACTTGTTGGAGCCATTCAACTTGTGCCACATCATGGGAGCCAACCATCTTGTGCCAACTCACCTTATTTTGGGCGCCCACCACAAGGAAGCTTGGTGATGGTTTGGATGTCCACCTTGATGCCACATCACCCTTTGTACCAAAACACGAGTCAAGTCCAAATTCACCCCTTGAAATTCGAGCTCTTCTCGAGGCGGAACTTGACTAGCGCTTGATGTAGTCAAAGGGTTTTGACCGCAGACAAGTTAGCTTAAAATATAAAGTACGATGGTTCTAACCATCCGATCTCGACCTAGACCTTCCATTGGAGGTATTGGGTGGGATCTACAACGACCCTTCGCTTTCACACGAGCTTACCTTGTAGCCTCGCTCGGTCTTCACCCGAGTACCTCGGCTTCCTCCAAGTCCTCGGCGTTGCCGACCACCTCGGTTCCCACCGGTGTCGCAGAACCTTCCCAACTTTAGCATTTCGCACATAATTGAGCTCGTAAGATAACAAATATACCCTTAACTATTGAGCCTTTTGCCATAATCAAAATACGGTTCGACTTTGGTGCCCGCACCAACAATCTCCCCTTTTTGATTCATGGCAAACCGACACAAAAGTTAAGGAAAAATTAAGCATAACAGTAAGCTAGCATAATGATTAAGCATGAATGAGCTAGCATAAAGATTAAATATGAATGAGCTAGCATAATGATTAAGCATGAATGAGCTAGCATAAAGATTAAATATGAATGAGCTAGCATAATGATTAAATATGAATGAGCTAGCATAATGATTAAGCATGAATGAGCTAGCATAAAGATTAAATATGAATGAGCTAGCATAATGATTAAGCATGAATGAGCTAGCATAAAGATTAAATATGAATGAGCTAGCATAAAGATTAAATATGAATGAGCTAGCATAATGATTAAATATAAATGAGAAATATTATTGTTTCAAGTTCTCCCCTTTGAGGTAACCTCCCCCTTGACCGAAGGTGAGTTCTTGAAAAATAATTTTTACTCCCCCTTAATAGTTGCTTAAGTAATCGGAATTACTTAATATAAAAGGTAATAATTTTGTTTACTTTCTTCCCCTTTAATTTTGGTTAATTTTGGTTACTTTTGTGACTTTCTCCCCCTTTTGCCTTAACTCAAAAAGTTTGTAAATATATTTTAGGGTTTGTAAGTCCAAGCAAGTTCCCAATATAAATATATTTTTTTTAAAATAATAATAAGCTTGAAAATATGTTCATCTAAAATGTACAACTCGGTTGGACTTGATTGATATAGAATGATCAATAAGTCTTGAAGGAGTTGATTAATTTTAAATAATTATACTCCATGGTTCATGTCGATGCACCAATCTACATCCGGAACTGTGAGTAAGGTCATAACATCTCACGCCCGTCTACGTGTCTAAGTACACAAACACATTAGTCCTATGTGTTGTGAGATGTGTTGGCTCCTTAAATCTATAGGTATATGATTTCTAAGGTAAGACTTAGGCTAATTTCATAAAAAGAAGCAAAAGTAGAGTACATATATAGAAAAATTTAAATCCTACTCTATTACGCACATACCTAACTTTCGCCTTAATGAACTAAATTCGCCGGGTAGTGGTTTGGTGAAGATGTCCGCTAGGTTTGATTTGGACTCAACATACTCTAGTTGTATAGTTCCATTAGTTACATGTTCCCTAATGAAGTGGTGTTTAACTTCTATATGTTTTGTCCTAGAATGACATATTGGATTTTTAGTTAAGTTAATTGAACTAATGTTATCTATGTAGGTTTTAATGTTGTTAAAGATTAAGCTAAAGTCTTGGAGAGTGTGCTTCATCCACAATTTGAGAGACACACTCACCCATCGCAACGTATTCGGCCGGTGGTAGATAAGGCAACGCAATGTCGCTTCCTCTTGCACTAACTTACTAGACTCGAGCCGAGGATTTGACAACAACCACTCGTGCTCTTTCTATCGAGTTTACTACCGGCATAGTCGAGTCGAGTAGCCGATTAGATTAAACTCGGTAGATCTAGGGTACCAAATACCTACGCTTAGCGTGCCCTTTAGATATCTAAGGATACGCTTGACTAGGGTTAGGTGAGACTCCTTGGCACAGTTTGTAACCTTGCGCAGCATATACTTACCGCGAATAAAATGTCGGTCGGCTCATGTTAAGTATAGGAGACTTCCTATTGCGCTCCTATAGTATTTTAGGTCAACGGGTTTTCCTTCTACATCTTCGCTTATATTAACATTAGTTGCCATAGGTGTATTGATTATTTTAGCATCTTGCATTCCAAATCGATTTATTAAGTCCTTAGTATATTTTTGTTGATGTAAATATATTCCATCTTTAGTTTGTTTAATTTGTAAACCTAAGAAAAACTTAACTCTCCCACTAAATTCATTTCAAATTCACTTTCCATAAGTGAGATGAATTCGCTTAGCAGGATCGAGTTGGTAGTTCCAAAAATTATATCATCTACATAGATTTGGGCTATAAAGATTTCTTTTCCTACGGTTTTAACGAATAAGGTTGGGTCGACTAAACCTTGGTTGAATCCTTTGGACTTAAGATAGATCGAAAGCCTTTCGTACTCAAGCTCTTGGGGCTTGTTTGAGTCCATATAGGGCTTTCTTAAGTCTAAGGACATGGTCGTTTATCTAGATTTTCGAATCCGGAGGTTGACTGACGTAAACTTCTTCCTTAATGTATCCATTCAAAAATGCTGACTTGACATCCATTTGAAACAATTTAAAACCTCGATATGCTAACAACATTTGGATGGACTCTAGTCCGCCACGGGGCGAGGTCTCATCGTAATCTAAACCTTCGACTTGACTAAACCCTTTGCGACTAACCTAGCTTTATTTCTAACTACTTCACCTTTATCATCAAGTTTATTTCAAATACCCACCTTGTTCCAATAATTGATTTTTCTTTAGGTGGTGGTACTAATTCTGACTTCATTTCTAGTGAATTGAGCTAGCTCTTCTTGCATAGCAATAATCCAGTCGGGATCAAGAAGTGCTTGTTCAATAGTTTTGGGTTCGATTTTGGAAATTCACGAGATTTGACTAAGGTTTCGATATGAAGCTCTAGTTGGAACCCCTAAATTTAGATCACCTATAACTTGATTGATAGGATGATTTGTTTGAGTCTTAGTGTGACTCGGGTTAGGGTCATCTATCACTTGGTCGATAGGATGACTTGGGTGAGTTCTAGTTTGACTTGGGTTAGAGTCATCTATCACTTGGTCGATAGGATGACTTGGGTTAGGACGAGATTCAAGTTCAAGATAAGAGTCGGGTTCGCTATAAGTTGATTTGCTAGTTGGTTTTGTTAAGGATTGAACGGGTTCGTGTCCTTCGTCGAAAACTATATTAATGGTTTCTTCGACTCTAAGAGTGTAGGATCAATGGAATTACTAAAGGGTTGTTTGTAAGTTTTTTAAACCTAAATCATCTCACCAATATCTACATGATCAAAACATGTTATTCCTATGTGTTACTGTGAGATGACTTTCAATTTTACTTGATTAATTTTAACCAACATTAGGTTAGATTCGGATTTAGTCTAAGCTCATCAAGTAATCTTTTCAAGAGATTAGCTTCCAGGTCGTGGCGAGGCACAGAGGCCTTCTTTGATCGGAACAACGACCACTTCCTTAGACAAAGCTAATTTCAAGAAATTGATAACTCGACTTACTTGAGACTACGTCTTGGTCTAACTAGTTATTTTTGAAAAGAGGCTCCCGAGGCTCAATCTTTCGTGAGGATTTTAGTTGGTTTATTTTTGAAAAGAGGCTCGAGGCTCAATCTTTTCGCAGGATTTTAGTTGGTTATGAGTCCTATCTAACCATTCTAAAAATAAAGGAAAAACTAAGCATGCAATTTCTAAGACTTAACAAAATACATTTTGTATTGGCTCTCGACCATTGAATCGAGTGGGTCTATTCACATAGTGAATTTGGTCCTTGGGAACCCAATACATGTTAGATCCTAAAGTTGAAATCAAAGTGGTCTTAGGGACCCATGCTTGGACATTTTTCTTATGTTGGTTTACTATAGACATATATGACTTATTGGTTGTATTTGAGTTAAACCGAGTCCGCCTTGTTGTACACGGCCCTTTGTGATCCAAGTAAGAGGTCAAGTCCCTTGGATCCCAAAGTGAACCTTTCCAACGCAGCCTAAGGTCTTCGACTTGTGTTTTCAAAAGCGAGTTCTCAACTTCAAGCTTTTCAACTTGAGTTGAGTCCTCCTCTTGAATACGAGTAGTCGAAGAGGTTAGGGAGACCTCATGTTTGAGAAGGTTAACCTCCTCAATTAGGGTCTCGACCTTGGACTCGGACTTAGCTAGTTTCTTATTTAAAAATTTAATTGCACCATACAAAGTATTAAGTAACGACCGACTTACCCTTAATGATTCTTTTGAACCGGATACGGATCCGTGGCTTGTCTTGAATGGAAGCTCATCATCGGATTCGGACTCGGACTCTTCTTCGGTTTCGGAGTCGTGCTCGAGTCGGCTTGGCCATTAGAGCTTGGATATCGTCTTCTTCCTCCGAGGGTGGCTTGCTTGGGGCTTCTTCTTCTTGGAACTCCGCAACTAACGCAATACTCTTCTCGGCTACCGACCACGTTAGTTTGCTCATGTAATTCAAGTTCAAAACAATTGCCTAACCTAATTTTAGAAAGGTCCTTGGAGACCTTGTAGGCATCGACCATGGATGCCCACAAGGTGGTCCTAGGAAACGAGTTAAGAGAATACCTGATAAGGTCGCGATTCTCGACCTTTGTCCGATGGCATGGAGTTGGTTGATGATGTCTTGGATACGAGCATGTAGTTGAGTTGCGGTCTCGCTTTTCCTGCATTTTCAAGTTATACAATTTATTTAAAAGTAAATCTCTTTACATACCTTCGTGTCGCCGGTGCCTTCGTAGTTCCACTAGCTTGGTCCATAAGTCCTTTGCACTAATGAAGGGCCGACGCGGTTGAGCTCTTCCTTGGACAACCCACATTGCAAGATTTGAGTTGCCTTGGCATCGCTTCTACTTGTTTTTTCATGGAATTTGACATTGATCGTAACCCAAAGATTCACCATCTTCATTAATAGGAAGTGTGAAACCGGTTTGGATTACGATCCACATCTCGATTTGGGTTTTAAGAAAGCATTCCATCCGACTTCCAATAACGAAAGTCATTACTGCTGTAAAACGGGGGTCAAGGCTGCTAAACCCTTCGAGATGGGCCATTTAAAAACAAGAAGAAGAACGACGAAAAGAATCTTGCAAAACACACACGGACAGAATATTCCAAGACTTTCGTCGTGGATTCGTAGTGCGGGAAGGAAAAAAAGATATATAAAATGTAACTTGCAAAAAGAAATAAAAAATCAAATGCGAAGGTCGTTGAAGTTCCGAGGACAACCTTACTCGGATCTAACCCAAGGACAACCTTATCCGGATCCTAAAGCCTCTAATGCAATTCTATATGTAGGAGAAGATAAGCAAGTGAAATAATTATACTAAAAACAGAAATAAATAAATAAAAATCTGTAAAAAAAGAAAAACAAAGCTAGATTGGTGGTTTCACCAATCTTAGCGCCCGCTCGATACAATTGTTAGTGCATATAAGATCCACAGATCTCCACAATGGTATGATATTGTCCACTTTGGGCCCAAGCCCTCATGGTTTTGTTTTTGGGCTTTACCCAAAAGGCCTCATACCAATGGAGATATCTTTTTTCTTATAAGCACATGATCTTTTCCATGTCTTACCAATGTGGGACTTTGATTGTATTCCCCATACTCCCAACAATCCCCTCAAACGAAGGACTACATTGGGCCCCCTCAAGCCTATCCTCCTCAAGGATTTTCTTCGCTTGATGTCCGATCTTCAACCCACCAGACTTCCTCGCGCTTGTTCGGTCCCCGACCCAACTAGACTTCCTTCCCGATGTCCGCCCTCTTGATCCAGACGTGGGAGCTCAACTTCCTTCGTTCGAGGTTCATGGCTTGACATGGACCATGGCTCTGATACCAATTGTTGGATCGAAAGTGTCGCTAGAGGGGGGGTGAATAGCGATACGGTGTCGTTAAAAACTTTTGCAATAAGTAAAAAGCAAATAGAGAGTGCACAATGAAATATAAAGTAGACAAGATATTTTTACGTGGTTCACAATCTTCGATTGTTAATCCACGGCCCTAGTGATCCTGATCACGCACGAGGGCACCACTAAAACCACTCCTCCTCGCTGGAGGTAGGAGCAACGACAAAAAGAAATCAAGGCAAAGGACACTCCCTTTCCTTGTTACGATTAAAGCACAAAGACAATTTAAAGAAGTAGAACTTAAATAAATATACCGACAACTCTTATAAGTAGAAGATGTAGCTGCTGTCGGGCGGCACTTCGTCAGAGCAAATGTGAGTAGTAGTAGCGGCAAGCATTTACGACGCGTGTTGAGAGCTCTTGAATTCTTGTTATTTGCTTGGCTTGAACATGTCTATTTATGGATATTGATCTATGAATTTAGACATAGGTAGTGTCCAAGGTGAGGTTCTTATCCCCAAGACTTGTTCATCCACATCCTTTGGCGCTAACTCAAGGATGAGGTGTTTCATCCAACCACCTTGTGCCACCTCCAACCTCCGTGCCAACTCAAGGATGAGGTGTTTCATCCAACCACCTTGTGCCACCTCCAACCTCCTTGGGCGCTAACTTGAGGATGAGGTGTTTCATCCAACCACCTTGTGCCACCTCCAACCTCCTTGGGCGCCAACTTGAGGATGAGGTGTTTCATCCAACCACCTTGTGCCACCTCCAACCTCCTTGGGCGCCAACTTGTTGGAGCCATTCAACTTGTGCCACATCATGGAGCCAACCATCTTGTGCCAACTCACCTTATTTTGGGCGCCCACCACAAGGAAGCTTGGTGATGGTTTGATGTCCACCTTGATGCCACATCACCCTTTGTACCAAAACACGAGTCAAGTCCAAATTCACCCCTTGAAATTCGAGCCTCTTCTCGAGGTCGAACTTGACTAGCAGCTTGACCTGTAGTCAAAGGGTTTTGGACCGCAAAGACAAGTTAGCTTAAAATATAAAGTACGATGGTTCTAACCATCCGATCTCGACCTAGACCTTCCATTGGAGGTATTGGGCCTGATCTACGCTAACGACCTTGCTTCGCTTTCACGAGCTTACCTTGTAGCCTCGCCTGTCTTCACCCGAGTACCTCGGCTTCCTCCAAGTCCTCTCGGCGCTCGACCACCTCGGTTCCCACCGGTGTCGCACCTTCCGCTCAACTTTAGCATTTCGCACACTTAATCGAGCTCAAGATAACAAATATACCCTTAACTATTGAGCCTTTTGCCATAATCAAAATACGGTTCGACTTTGGTGCCCATGCACCAACAATACCTCCTTTACGCCTCAGATGCATGCAAGAATATACTCGCTATGTTGTAGAATCAACAATCGTCTCGCTTCAAACTCTTCCACCACACAAATACCACCATTCAAGCAAAACACGAACCCTGACTGCGATCTATAATCATCTTGGTCACGAAGTCCGCATCAACAGAACCCTTACAACTAGCTCCTCATCGCTTCCAAATATTCTCTCCTCCTCTAGAAGAGGGACTTTGAGTCTTGAAAGACTCACACCATGTGACATCGACAGAAGTCCCTTCTTGGAATTCTGCATGGCAAACCGTAGTAATACCGTGTCAATGTATGTACTCTGACTTAGGCCAAGCAATCTCTTAGATCTATCTCTATAGATCTTGATGCCTAGAATACAGGCTGCTTCACCTAAGTCCTTCATTGAGAAGCACGTCCCCAGCCACGTCTTCATAGACTGTAGCGAAGGGATGTCATTCCCAATGAGTAGTATGTCATCCACATACAATATAAGAAAGACAACTATGTTCCCATTAACCCTCTTGTAGACACAGGGTTCATCTTCATTCTGTTAGGGCAATCTCTTGCCGTGATATGGTTTTGATGGTGTGGCAAAGGGTTTAAGTTAGTTTGATATGTTGATGTGATATGTGCGTTGAAGTCATGCAGGACTTAGTAATTCGCACATGGAGCCGTGGCGAGTTTCACATCTCATGACTCGTGCCTTGAGTCGGTGAAGGATAGCTTTGCGGAAGCCGTGCGCTTGGAGCATCCGAGGGACCGCTGGACGAGAAGCTTGGAGTGAAGCCGGAGGAAGTAGACTTCGAGGCAAGAGACGCGAAGGAGCATTGCAGAGCCATGCGCCTGATGCTGCCGAGGGACGTGGCCGAGAACGAAGAGAACTTCGAAGGCGAGGGACTCCGAGAAATGAGAGTGAGCGATTGTAACCCGGGGAAGGGTAGCTCTTAGGTGAAACTTGGCCATTTGGCCAAGTGTCGGATGGGTTTTCCCGACACCAGTCGACTGCCATGTCATGGCAGTCAACTAGTCCGAGTGAGTTCATTGGTATACGTGTGGATTGGGCCACGATCGCATACGATGGGCGGATCATACCGATCGGCTGGCAAGGCGGTAGTAGTAGATAAGGGTTCTATTAACGCGTTCGTGGCCAGGCGATCGACTACGGAGGCGTGATCGTGATCCGAGGTCCATCACCGACGCTAAAGAGTTGGACTCTGGTCCGGGATCCGACGTGTTCGGAGGCCATTGTAAATGACGGTCGCCAAGGGCGATCGTGACGATGGCTAACGGAAGCAGTTAGCCCTCTCTATAAAAAGAGAGGGTGTAAGCCTTTGAGAGGCTAATGCTTATACTCCAAACGATCTTCCTAGTGCCCCACAAGCTCTAAACTCTTCTTACTTGTCTTTACTTCAATCCTATTGTAAGAAGAGTGATCTTGGTTGTAAAGGTTACCTCCACCTAGCTTTGTGCAAAGGAGAGACCGATAGTGATTGGTTTTGGCGGAGTGATTCACCGTGGACGAATCGGACCGTGGATTAGCGGCGTAGCCGTGAACCACGTTATATCTCGGTGTTTGTATTGCTTGTTCATTTATTGCTTGTCTTAGTTTATTGCTTCTTCGCGTTTTTGTAGACGAGCAATTTACGACGTCCCAACGTCGAGGGCTATTCACCCCCTCTCTAGCCATATCGATCCCCTACAAGTGGTATCAGAGACGAGGTTGCTTGTCACCGGACTAACCGCCGCAACAAGCCCTACATCAAAAATGGCCGGCTCCAACATCCATCCTCCGAAGTTTGAAGGAGAATTCACTTGGTGGAAGAAGCGAATGGAGGTATTTTTCGAAACGGATTTTGATATAATGATTACAATGGAATCCGGTTTCGTTTTGCCTAGGGATGAAGAAGGGAAGCCAATAGAGAAATCTAGGTGGACCAAGAGGCAAAGAGAGGAGCACCTTGCAAACTCCAAAGCCAAGCACCATCTCTACAATGTGCTCCCTCAACAAGAGATCAACCGGATCGGAGAATGTGCTAGCGCCAAAGAGATGTGGGAGAAGCTTATAGAACTCCATGAAGGCACATCCGAGGCCAAGCTAGCAAGGAGAGACCTCCTCCGCTCCCAATTATCAAATATAAAACTAGAAAAGGGAGAAAAGGTAACCTCACTACACTCTAGGTTTAAAGAAATTTTAATTGGGCTAACAAGTGTAGGTGAGAAGCTATCAAACCGGGATATGGTAATGAAGGCCATAGATGCCTTTCCCCGGTCCTCAAAGTGGAGCTCCATGGTGGACTCATTCTATATCTCAAAGAATTTAGAAGTGAGCACCTTGGAGGAGTTCTTCTCAACAATAGAACTCCACGAAACTAGGCTTGAGGGAATACAAGAGGAGCCTAAAATTCAACCCTCAAGAGGAGTAGCATTATTGGCAAGTAAGGGGAAGAAGAAGATGGAAATCCCCTCCTCCTCCGATGACGAAGCGTCTTCCTCCTCCTCCATGGATAGCACCGAAGAAGCCTATATGGTAAGGAGGGTAAGACGTGCATTTAAGAATTTTAGATTTGATAAATCTAATGATAGGAATAGAAGACCAAGGGGGAAGGTCATATGCTATAACTGCCAAGGAGAGGGACACATAAGGGACAATTGTCCCCTCCTAAACAAAAGCAAAGAAGAGAAGAAAAAGAAAGAAGAGAAGAGGAAGAAGAAGAAGGGGAGCAAGAGAAAGGAAGAGGAGAAGAAAACAAAGGAGAAGGGAAAGGCTAAGGCTCTCAAGGCAAGGACTTGGGATGATCCATCCTCATCCTCCTCCTCATCATCGGATGAGGAGAATGCCTTTGTCACCAATTTGGCCTTGATGGCCTTTGATGACTTGGATTGCTCTTCATCCGAAAATGAAGAATCAAGCTCAAATGGGGAGAGCTCAAATGAAGGGGGAGCTTCCACATCCTCATCATCCGAAGAAGAAGAGGACATGGAAACTATGGTAACTAATCTCTCACCTAGTAAAATAGTTTCTATGATTTCTAGTTTAACTAAGGATTTATTTAGAGCTAAGAAGAAGAACAAAAGCATGCTAGATCAAATTAAGGACCTAGAACAAAAATTAGAAAAAGCATGCTTAAATGATAATATTTCTTCTAGCTTAGATGATGCATGCTCACATGACCTTTATATGCCTTTGGATGTTAGTGATGCATGTATAAATGAAAATAGGGCTTTAAGGGAAAAGGTAGATTATTTAACAAAAGCCCTAGAAAAATTCACTATTGGCTCCAACACCTTAAATATGATCTTAGGGAGCCAAAGAGCTAGTTTCAACAAGAAAGGCCTAGGCTACAAGGAAAAGAAAAATGAAAAGGCCTACAAATGCCTAATAGCTAGGGGACAAGATAAAAAGAAAGCAATAGCTAGAAAATGGATCCCCAAGGAATATTTAGTGAACCCAATAGGAAAGAACTTATTTTGGGTTCCAAAATCCATCCTTAAGGGTTAGAATAACCCTAGGGTAGTCAACCATATGAACTTGATCTATATCATATTTTGGTTGACTTAGGATGACGGGACAACATTTTTTAGATAGTGTTGGGTGATGATAACGTGCCCATAAATAGGTAATAATGCTTAAATCATGATGATTGATGTAATTCCTATGTATGTCTTAAATCATGATTTATGATTTTGATATTTGGCACGTTATCTTGAGAAATAAGTTTAAATCATGCTTTAGGTGATAATTTGCTTATTATCATCACATATTACCTAATGCATGGTTATAAATTGATGAAAACATGTATTTCATGATCATAATGTAGAATTAATTTATATATGTCATTATGATCATGTAGGATGTTAGCTTGATACTTAACCATGATAGAATTGCATGAATATATGGGTTAAGTATATACAAATACCCCCTAGGATACATCTCACACTCACTATAGGCTAACTTGATTACAAACTTAGCATGGGTGAGATATTAGGATGATACAAATGTCCACTAATTCCTATGGCATTTAGATGGTCATTTAAAGTATCAAAATAGCAATGATAGACCAATCATGGGGAAGGCTTATGTTTAATTCATAGACATATTGCCCAAAGATCATGGTTAGATATTTCATATGTTTTCAAAACAATTTCTTACCCTAAAATACATGTATTCATGTTTTGAAACAATTGGATGCAAAACTAGGTAGCTAACTTGACACTAGAATGATCAAAAACCTAGTGGTTTTTAGAACTTTTGGATTTTTGGCAAAAACAAGAAAATATAATGAGTTTTCATGAAAAACTATTTTTTATTGATAGATATACTTAAAAGAAATATTTTCCCCAAATTTCATGATTTTTCAAAATTTCTGGAATTTATAATGCATTTCTGAAATTAGTCGGAAAATCGAAATATGGATTCATTGTGTCATCGCCATACCGATAGCAATGATCGTGGCTAAATCAGAATATTGAAGGCGAATTCAGTTTGTAAACCTCCTACAAGTGGTAGAAATATACTTGATGCCATCAACAAATGGTACCCAATTTTTAAATCAACTTGACATATTTTTCCCTCCATTATACTTGATGCCATGAGCTTATACCTTAGTGTTAATCTTTTTGATGGTGTCAAAGGGGGAGAAATAAGTATGTTTAAGTTAATCACTTTAGGGGGAGAAATATATTGTAGGGGGAGAAATATATGATAGGGGGAGAAAATTTGCATAGAGAGTGTCATGGATTAAGGGGGAGTTGCATGTTGCTATATCATGTTTATCTTTACATGCTTTCTTACCTTAGAATTTATATCAAATGTTTTTACCTAACTTAAACGGATTGCCACACATCAAAAAGGGGGAGATTGTTAGGGCAATCTCTTGCCGTGATATGGTTTTGATGGTATGGCAATGGGTTTAAGTTAGTTTGATATGTTGAGGTGAAGGATAGGCATCCGAGGACACGAAGCTTGGAGTGAAGGAAGTAGACTTGAGGCAAGAGGCGAAGGAGCATTGCGAGCCGTGCTGATCTTAGGGGCGTGGCGAAACGAAGAACTCGAAGGCGAGGACTCAGAAATGAGTGGCGGTGTAAGGAGGGAAGGGTAGCTCTTAGGTGAAACTTAGCCATTTGGCGAAGTGTCGGATGGGTTTTCCGACACCGGTCATTGCCATGTCATGGCGATAATCCAGTGAGTTCGGTGGTGGTATCGATCGGATGGCGATCGCGCCTCGTGGGCGATCGCGAACCACCATCGATCTGAAAGGCCCGATCGGGTAGATAAAATTGACCGCAGGCCGTAGGCGAAGCTCGGGACGTGATCGTGATTAGGTCCATCGATCGCCAAAGAGTTCCGTTGGACTACAGCGGTCGGGATCCGCGTGTTCGAGGCCGTTGTACCGATCGCCAAGGCGCGATCGGTGATGGCAGCAACGGGAAGAAGTTAGCCCTCTCTATAAAAAGAGAGGGTGTAAGCCTTTGAGAGGCTAATGCTTATACTCCAAACGATCTTCCTAGTGCCCCACAAGCTCTAAACTCTTCTTACTTGTCTTTACTTCAATCCTATTGTAAGAAGAGTGATCTTGGTTGTAAAGGTTACCTCCACCTAGCTTTGTCTGAGAGGACCGCCGAGTGATTGGTTTTGGCGGAGTGATTCACCGTGGACGAATCGGACCGTGGATTAGCGGCGTAGCCGTGAACCACGTTATATCTCGGTGTTTGTATTGCTTGTTCATTTATTGCTTGTCTTAGTTTATTGCTTCCGCTTGCGCTAACGTTTTTGTAGACGAGCAATTTACGACGTCCAACGTACGAGGGCTATTCACCCCCCTCTAGCCGGCCATATCGATCCCCTAAACATTCTTGATGACACCAAACTGTTTGATCGCATCATCGAATCGAAGATTCCAGCTCCGAGAGGCTTGCTTTAGCCCATAAATGGACCTTTGCTGCTTGCATACTTTCCCAGTATGCTGTGGATCTTCAAAACCCTCAGGTTGTGTCATGTACACATCCTCGAGTAAGTTTCCATTCAGAAATGCAATTTTGACATCCATCTGGTAGATCTCATGATCGTGGTATGCTGCAATAGCAAGCAAGATCCGAATGGACTTAAACATCGCTACTGGAAAAAAGGTTTCATCATAGTCAATACCATGAATCTGCTTGAAACCTTTAGCCACCAATCGACCCTTATAGGTATGCGTAAGTCCATCCATGTCAATCTTTCTCCTAAAGACCCACTTACACCCAATGGGTTTGACCCCTTCAGGTGGATCAACCAAAGTCCATACTTGGTTGGTGTACATGGATTCCATCTCGGATCTCATGGCCTCTAGCCATTTCTCAGAATCTGGGCTCATCACAGCTTCCTGATAGGAGGTAGGCTCATTCTCAATGAGCATTACGTTATCATGGTCAGACAAGAGAAATGAGTATCTCTCAGGCTGATGACATACCCTATTAGATCTGCGAAGAGGTAGGTCTACCTGAACAGGTGGTTGTTCCACAACTCCTTGTGCAACAACCTCATCACCCACAACACTTTGTGGTTCCTGTTCAACCTCCATCAAGGCCTCAGTGCTATGGTCCTTATCTTGAATTTCTTCAAGATTGAAGGTACTCCCACTAGTTTTTCTAGAAACAAAATCCCTTTCTAGAAAAACCCCAGTCTTTGCTACAAATACTTTGTGCTGACTGGGAATGTAGAAGTAATATCCCTTTGTATCCTTGGGATATCCAATAAAATATCACCTATCGGATTTGGGTCCCAGTTTGTCTAAGACTTGATGTCGAACGTAAGCGTCACAACCCCAAATCCTCATGAAAGACATCTTGGAATTTCTCCCTGTCCATATCGTATATAGTGTCTTTATGACATCCTTGGATGGTACACGGTTAAGGGTAAAGACTGCTGTGTCTAGAGCATATCCCCAAAAGGATATAGAAAGATCTATGTGACTTATCATAGATCGTACCATATCTAATAGGATACAATTCTTCCTTTTAGATACACCATTCCACTGTGGTGTTCCAGGAGGAGTGAGTTGGGATAGAATCCCACACTCAGCTAGATAGTCACGAAACTCATGGCTAAGGTATTCACCACCTCGATCTGATCGAAGTATCTTAATACTCTTGCCAAGCTGGTTTTGTGCTTCATTCCTGAATTCTTTGAACTCTTCAAAGGATTCAAGTCATAAGATACACATAACCATATCTACTGAAGTCATCAGTAAATGTAATGAAGTACCTGTAACCACCTCTAGCAGCAACATTGAAAGGACCACATACATCACTATGTATAAGTCCTAACAAATCTGTTGCTCTTTCGCTGTGTCCACTAAAGAGAGTCTTGGTCATCTTGCCTAAAAGGCAAGACTCGCATGTCTCATATGATTCAAAATCAAATGAGACTAGCAGCCCATCCTTATGGAGCTGAGATAAGCGACTCTCATTTATGTGACCTAAGCGACAATGCCAGAGATAGGTTTGGTTCAACTCATTTGACTTGAACCTTTTGGCACTTATGTTATAGATAGGGCTCTCTAAGTCTAGAAAGTAGAGTCCGTTCATTAGAGGTGCACTACAATAGAACATATCATTTAAATAAACTGAACAACATTTGTTCTTTATTATAAATGTAAATCCTTTCTTGTCTAAACAAGAAACCAAAATTATGTTCTTAGTTAAGGCAGGCACATAACAACATTCATCTAATTCTAGTACAAGCCCAGAGGGCAAAGATAGATCATAAGTTCCTACAGCAACAGCAGCAACCCTTGCTCCATTGCCTACTCGTAGGTCCACCTCGCCCTTTGTCAATGCCCTGCTATTTTTCAGCGCCTGCACATTGGTACAAATGTGAGATGCACATCCGGTATCTAATACCCATGATGAAGAAATAGATAGATTGACTTCTATAACATTTATACCTTAAGTAGAAGTCTCACTTCTTTTCTTCTTAAGATCTTCCATGTAAGATTTGCAATTACGCTTCCATTGTCCAGATTCCTTATAGTGGAAGCAAGCCCCTTCCTTGGCTACCCCTCCTTTGGGTTTAAGTTCTTTGCCTTTGCCCTTGGCTTGGGACTTTCCCTTTCCTTTAGGCTTGCCCTTGCCTTTCTTCTTGTGCACCATCAAAATGGTGTCAGATTTTCCTTTCTTAAGGTTAAGCTCAGCAGTTCTCAACATGCTGAGCATCACAGGCAGTGGCTTATCAATTTCATTCATGTTATAATTCATGACAAATTGATTGTAGGCTTGTGGCAAAGATTGCAAGATTGGGTCAGTGGCCAGCTCTTGGCCAAGTGGGAATCCCAGCCTTTGTAGGTTTTCTACGTACCCAATCATCTTGAGTACATATGGACCTACGGGAGTCCCATCTTGCATTTTGGACCCAAATAATGCCTTAGAGACTTCATATCTCTCATGCCTTGCTTGTCCTTGATATAGTTGATGAAGATGTCTAACCATATCATAAGCATTCATGAACTCATGTTGCTTCTGAAGCTCAGAGTTCATGGTCGCGAGTATTAGACATGACACATCTAATGCATCATCTTGATGCTTCTTGTAAGCATCTTTATCAGCTCGCGAGGCAGTGGCAGGAGGTGCCTCCGGAATGGGCTGCTCTAGGACATACAACTTTCTTTCTTGGGTGAGAACAATTCTTAGGATCCTGTACTAGTCCAGGAAATTTGCTCCATTGAGCTTGTCCTTCTCAAGGACAGAACGCAGAGAGAGAGTGTTCATGTTTGTCGATATAGTTATCTACAACATACAATGCAGAGAATTAATATCATATTCCTTTTTATCATTTAATTAGGCCTTTAATCAAATGATGCTCCCACTGAATTATAGGAATTTTGTAGAATCGAGTTGTGGATGTGGTTAAACCACATTACTAGATTCATACAAACTAGCTATAATTCTTGCGGGACAAGATTCACATCATACTAAGCCTTGAGTTAGTTTTGGCTAAATCGCCCAAGACTTAGTACGATCGGTGGGTAACACATTACCGATTACATCTCTATGCAACTCTTGTTTATAGGATCAAGACCCATATTTACAAAAGACCTTGAGTTAGCTTTGGCTAAATCGCCCAAGA
Organism: Wurfbainia villosa; assembly: GCA_025175895.1. Taxonomy (NCBI): domain Eukaryota; kingdom Viridiplantae; phylum Streptophyta; class Magnoliopsida; order Zingiberales; family Zingiberaceae; genus Wurfbainia; species Wurfbainia villosa. Next base: position 27,668,158 of record CM045990.1, on the reverse strand, counting down.
TTTAGTGTAAATGCGATCTTAGCCTATCTTTCCAACGATTGGAATATGCCTATAGTTCTACTCGATCCAATTGAGTTAACTAGTTTTGCTTAATCTAATTGAGCTTACTCTAACCCAAGCGTGATAGGCGGGACCAAGATTGTCCCTCCGCACCCTACCAAGATAATATGCGTTGCTCTGCTTTGGCAGATTCAACAACAACAAATGATCGAGGTAGTGATGGGTATCAAGGCTCGGTAGGCATTTTCGAGTTGATTTGATTATGATCTAATCTAATCGTAATGTGTATCTTATACGCATTTAGGCCTTTATTATCCTATATTAGCATGCATCACATACATACAATCATTATTCTAGCATGCATCATATACATACAAGAAAATTGTCCTAGCATGCATCATATACATACAAGCATTATTCTACTAGCAAGCATCACATACATACAAGCAAAATCAAATATATATATATATATATATATATATATTTAACTGTGATTAGTCATGGCCCTACTACGATCTTCTCAAGCCAATGAGAAGATCGGACGGTCAACCTAAGGCTAGCGGCTTCTCCAGCGCTTCCTTTGACCGCCATGTGTCGTCGGCACCCTTCTCGTAACCTCGTCTTCAAGTGGACTTTCCACCGCTCTATTTTGTACATTGCAAATATGAAACTCGAGTTACATTTGAGTCTAAAACTATTTACAACTAGAATATCATAAGAAGAGGTACGACACGTAGGTCGCATACACTATACAATACGCACAACCACAAAAATGGCACGCGGGCCGTATTATGAATTACAACACATCATCCAATCAAAATTGGGTTATTGGGTCATGACAATCACAGAATTATATATAATTCTAAATTATGTATTTTTACAGAAAATTTATATAATTTTTCCTATTTTATTTTTCAATTTTATGAGTCACCTCCCCGTAATGGTCCCGCTAAGCGGTTTCCGGGCGCGATCGCGGGACAAGGCCCCTTTCGGGGATAGGGGAAGCGCCCCTACTCGCAAAATAAACTTTGCGAGTGTCCCTACAATGATCTTACAGCAACTTAAGTCTCTGTTCCAAAAACCTAAAGCGAGAACTCGCCGTTTCGGAGAGTTTTTCTCGACGGTTGAAGCCTACAAGTGTCCCAACACTCGTTGCTTCGATTCTTCGAGAAAAATACCCAAAAATTATATAAAAATAGGAAATTTACAAAAACATATAAATCTGTAATTTTTATATCTAATACAAAAATTACAAAAATGAAACACATACATGCTTCGCACGTGGCTCTGATACCACTATTAGACATTCCGAGCCGCAAAAACCGCTTTTTACGTTGCGGAACCCGCGGAATTCCAGCCACGGATCCGTGCGAAGATGTATTAAAACTTAAACATGTATGTGCTTGTATAAAACCCTATATCTACCTTAGATCTACATGATAAGGACGTTACCCTGGATGTGACGCCCTTCGCAAATCCCGCTCGTCCAAAAGGTTCGCCGGAACTTGCGAGTGTCAAGTGCACACTCCTCTATTGGTATCCACAAGAGCAATAGGTGGAGAAAACACACCCTTGAGTGTGCTAGCACTTTATGGATGGTTCGGCCAAGGAGGTTGGGAGAGGAGGAGAGCTTGAGGGAATAATCCAAGGAAGAAGATGAAGTTGTGAAGAAGAAGATGAAGTTACCCAAAATCAATTCCCCCCCATCAAGAAGTGGTCGACCACATTATGGAGAGGGGGTTACATGCATGCATGTAACTCCCATGACCCTTGGTCTCCCTCATGAGGTGGCACCACATGACAAAGTCAATGATGATGTGGAGAATCATCATTGGCCGGCCATGCCAAGTCATCATCATGACATGGCATTTGGTCAAGTCAAATTTCACCTTTCATCTTCCCTCTCAAGTCAAGTAAAACTTGACCTCTTATCTCCCATAGTTGATCAAATCCAACCATTTGATTCAAGTCAATTTAATTTAATGAATCTCTATTCATTAATTTAAATTGATTTGATGAATCAAATCTAAATTAGACTCATTCAACACTTGAATCAACTTGAGTCTAACCAAATTAGTCTAATTTGGATTACTCTTAATCCAATTTGGTTCATCCCATCAACTTAATCCTCATGGTTCATCATATGAACCTAATATCCATCTAATTGCTCTTATGTGTGTGACCCTATAGGTTCTTGTAACATTGGCAATGTCCTTAAACTGATTTAGGAACATAATCAATGAGAGGCATCTAGCAACACATCATTGCTACCCAAGTTACAAGAATGTTGAGCTCCAACATCACCTTTGTGACTACTAATTGTGACTCTCACAATATGTGACAATGTTCCTCTATCCTTGACATCTAGATTAACCAATCGAGGCATAGACCGTTTCATCCTCGGTACAATCTAAATCTTGAGCTCCAAGTAGACTCACTCTAATCAAATGAGCTCAATATCTCATATTGACTCATTTGGGCATGGCCATGCACTTCGTGGTCTCACTCTATCAAGAATATAGATGTCACCCCCGTCATATAGGAGGGATAGATCCCATCTACATCACTCACATCCCTCTGCATAATTTGTTACATACCCAGTAATCGCCTTTATAGTCCACCCATTTATGGGTGACGTTTGACGAAGCCAATGTATGCAACTCCTTATGTAGGGAACCATGGTGACTTCAGGTCTAAGGACTAATAGTCATACTAATAGCAACATGAGAAAGTATATGACACTCATATAACGATCCATGATACTTTCTCATGGCGGGTCATTTAGTATACATTCTCTAATGTATACCCATGTGTCAACTTGATATCTCATATCCATGACTTGTGAGATCAAGTCATCGTGTTGACCTACATGCTAGTCTCTATGCATTAATATTGTCCCTGAATGTTAATACTCGACTAGGAATGATTAAGAGTAGTGTTCTCTATATCATCTCATTATCGATTCAACTAATCGATTGATATAGATAAGAACCTACTACTCAAGGACATTATTATATTTAGTTTTTTGGCACCAATACAAGTAAATATAATAACCATGCCTATATAAATAGGAATATGATACAATAAAGTCCATACAACAATCATCACATGATTGTCTCTAGGGCTTTCACTAACACCTTTAGGCTCCCCAACCTCGAACGTACCACCATCACTAACAGCGCCAACTAGCGTTTGGACCTGATAGTGGAGTCCCCACCATATGAGGGTCCCTACACTTCGGTACCCATCTCTCCCCCTACTCTCCCTCGAGTCCATATAGGTATAGGAGCCCACCTAGTCCACACAGAGAGCCTACACCTGCACCACCATCTTTTTCTACTTTTGAATAGGATACAGGTACAGTAGGGGATCTCGTGATCGCTAGAGGGGGGTGAATAGCTCGTATTCATTGTTTGATGGATTACGATCGTGTTCGTCTCTACAAAGCTTGTTAGCACAGCGAAAATATGAAATGCAATAATAAAAGACGACAACACAATCACAACACGCAATATAATGTGGTTCGGAACCAAATGGTTCCTACTCCACGGATTGGGCTCGTAAGAGCCCTAGTGATGCCAATCACACACCACTACTCAAATAACTCCTTCTCGGAACAATCCAGAGACTGAGAAACCTCTTACAACAATTATTACAACAATAAAAATGAAATACAAGCAAGATACAAATGAAATACACAATAACACGTAAAGAACACTTTACAAATGCGCTTTTGAATGCTTGCTTTGTTGTTTCTTAAATTACACTTGGAGACCCTGATTTGCAACAACAAATCGCCCCAAAACTCCTCAAGAACCGATGCCAAAAATCCTTCTTCTAAGCTGCCTTTATAAACACATTGGTCTGGATTTTCTCCTGGCAGTCGACTGATCGGGAATATCAGTCGACTGATGACACTATTACTGTGAGACAATGGCTCGATCCACGCAGAAAAATCCAATGGATAGACCATCAGTCGACTGATCATACCCATTAGTTGACTGATCGAGCCTTCACTCGACTGTTAAAGCCCGACAGTCAGCTCGAGAAGTTTCTGTCCCAAAATTCCCGACCAGCAGTCGATTGCTCAAGGCTGGCATTCGACTGCTAGGCTATCTTCCAACAGTCGAACTCTAGTCGACTCGCACTAGTCGACTGTCATTCCTATCAGTCGACTGGTACACCTCAAACATGAGGGTTTAACCCAAGTATAGTGCCCCCATACTTGCTAGACCACCCTTAGCCTAGACCTAAGCCTTCTAGCCACCTCCATTAGCCTCGCGCCTATCGGATCCCTCCAAGTCATCCATAACTTGTTCATCCATACGCAAGCCTTTAGGTGCTTCCATCGACTATTGTCATGCTAACGGTGTCTACACCACCAAGGCACATTTGACTTATGCTGCCATGACCACGCTTGGACTTTACGCCGCCAACCATTGGACTTATGCTGCCAAGACTCCACCCTTGGACTTTATGCCGCCAATATCCCCTTGGACTTCCCAATTGCCAAGACTCAAGCTTGGACTTTCCCTTGCCAACCCATGTTGGACTTTCCATGCCAAGTACTCAAGACTTGGACTTTCCATTGCCAAGACCCATGCTTGGACTTCTCATGTCAAGTACTCAAGACTTGGACTTTCCCATGACAATCACATTGTCATATGTTTTTTTTGAACATCAAAACATCACTCGAGTCAAACTCGAGTTTGGTCAATCATGACCTAGGCCGATTGCACCAACAATCTCCCCCTTTTTGATGTTTGACAAAAACCAAACAAACCATTGAGTTAGACCATCTAACTCAAAACTCTCTACCAATTCCCAAATTGGTAATTCTAACATTCTTCTCATAAGTTCTCCCCCTTTTTGACTAACATCAAAAAGGTTCTCCCCAAGGATTATCATGTCTTATTTTAGAATGAGATTCTTCCGTCTCCTCCTTAGTCAAAAATCTTCTTGAATGTCTTCATTCTTCTTAGTGATCTATCACTAGATGAAAAATGAACTTCCATTTTCCCCATTTTCATAAACCATCAACCATCATACCTAGATGGATAATCTCCCACTAAAGGCTTACTCCCCCTAGATCATACGTTCTTGGAGAGTTCTCGGGTAGTTTGGACACCAATTCAGTGTGGTATGTTTATATCAGGGATGTTTCGCATGTTTCCTAGGAAGTTTGGTACCGTTCCAGGGCAGTTTACTTAATTTCAAGGCAGTTTTGCAAGGGCAGTTTTGCTAGGGCAGTTTTGCCAGGGCAATTTCACCAGGGTAGTTTTGCAGTTTCACCAGGGCAATTTTGCCAGAGCAGTTTAGCCAGGGTAGTTTCGCTAGGGAAGTTTTGCCAGGCTTAATATTAGGGTAGTTTAACCTCCCAACAAATGCATCCATCATCCCATGATGGATAACTCCCCCTAAAGGCTTGCTCCCCCTTGACCATTGCACCAACAATGTCCTTGGGAACTCCCTAAGGCTGTAGGAACTCTAAGCTATCAAAAATAAGGTTAAAAGTTCAACATCAAACTTTCCCAAAACTTAAATTTGATACATCACCCTAACAACTCTCCTAATCCATATCCAATGGATTTTCACCCTTTACAATGCTTCCCAAAGCATATCCTAGGGTTAGGAGTGGTTAGGGAACCCTAACATAGTTGAAATTTGGCTAAACAAACCTTGTTTTCCCAAAATCAGCTTTGGCAGTCGACTTTATCAGGCAATAGTCGACTGCCATGCTCATCAGTCGACTGCCAATAAGGGCAGTCGACTGATAATTGAAATTTTTGAATTTCAATTATCAAAATTGAATTTTAGAAAATCATAAATAATTATATGTAATTCAAAAAAATCATGAAACTTCATACGTATAATACTAATGACTTATACAATGGGTGAAAAATGTTTGAAAAATATTTTACCCATAAAATAGTGAAATTGATACAAAGTTGAAAAGTGAAGAAAAACTTCAATATTTTAGCTCACTTTGTATCAACTTCATCAATGGTGATTGCTATCAAAAGATAGACTTCACCAAAGTTTTTCAAAATGATTTTAAGATGTTTTTAAAACCTTATATTGGATCATGTTCCTTGGGCTTAATGTACATGGCTTGAACATATGCTTTCCCAATGATCCACCAATAATATAAGATGAGTTTAAGTTCATCTAGATGCAAAAACTATGCACCTTGAGCTTAACTCATATCCTAGCATCTCACATGTATCTAGGGTGTATAAATACACATACATGTCAATGTAATGTGAGATGTGGGTTTTGTTCATCCTATTCTAGGGTTTCATGCATTTTCTAAGGCAACCCTACTTAATTCCCTCATACATGGGACTTCAAGTCATGCCAATTATCTTTAATTCAATTTTAATCAAATTAAATGCATGAAATGATCATGGCGTAAATGATGATATAAATAAACACATGCTCATAATCATGATGTCATGGCATAAGATGGAATCTACGCATACATGACATATTACCTTAATCCTACACATGATCATGACATATTAAATAATTAAAAGTAGGTATGATGTCATGACATGTTATATGGCAAACAAAGCATGACAAATGAAATATAAAGGTATATAGTACCTAAATTTTAATGTTAATTGTCATTTGTTATTATTAAGTCCATTTTACCATATTACTACTAAGCCCCCAAGTGTGCCAAAAACCCAAATGGCACACCTTAACCTCTAAACCTAAATTGTGCAAATTTAATTGATTTTTCATAATCCCAAATATATTGGCACATCCTAAAACCTCTTAGGATTATAAAATCAAACCTATTTCTAAGATATCCATAACCTTGAAAATGACCTAAAGTTTCACCTTCACCATGGTTAGGTTAACTACCCATCCATTCAAGGTTGGCACACCTAAACCCATCTAGCATGAATCGATCACACTCCTAGGAACCCAATACCTATTGGAGCTGTAACGCCCGTAAAATTATAAACTATGCCAAGTAATTATATAGGTTTTAAGGTCATAAAAGGTTTAGAATAAAATAAAAATAAAAGATGGTTATAGGTAGGATTTGAACAATGAACCTCCTAATAGGGAGGTAGCCTTGACACCACTAGACCCTAGGATGATTTATGGATAAGATATATAAAGAATATACAAAGAATATAGATGGGAAGATGAGGAGTTGGTTCATCCCCTCCCATGAAAGGATGGAGAGTGTTTATTCTCTAGGTATTAAAGAGGAGAATTAAGAAAAGAGAGGAAGTAAAACCCCACTTTCCTTCTTCATTCTCCTTCTTCCTCATCCTTAGCCGAATTCTCCATTTCCCTTTCCTCTCTTTTCATCCCAAGCTCTAGAAATTTTATAATAATTTTTGTATGATTATAATGGGCTTTATGTGGGCTCTTTCAAAAATAAAAGAAAATGAGCCAAAAAGGATGCAAGGCATAGGAATTGAACCCCAAACCTCTAGAGATAGCCAAGCCCCATAGATGCATCCACTAACCAGAAGCCCAATGAGATGTTATTAGCAGAGGAATAAGGGAAATGATAGTTAAGGGTAAGGGAGGCTAAGGGACACTTCAAGAGAATAAATAGGGAATGAAGGGACAAGAGAAAGGCCACTTCTCCACTTCTCCCTCTTCTCTTCTTCTTCCTCACCGAATTCTAGAGCTCCCTCTTCATCCTTTGGCCGAAACCCCATCCAAGCAAGGAGAAGGTTAGGTTTTGTTCCTTAGGTCATCTTCCCACTCAAAGCAAAGCGAAGGATGTAAGATTCCCTCACCTGTAGTATATTTGTTCTTGTAGATACATGAAAGAATATGATGCTTGATTCCCTACATGTTTCGGCCAACCAAGGTTGTTGGGGCTAGGGTTGCATGAAAATGATTCTAAGGATATTTTATAGGTTGTATGCTTCATGTAGGAATTTTTAGGTGACCAAAAATCCAAGCTTATAGCCCCTACATGTTTCGGCCAACCAAGGTTTTTGGGGCTAGGGTTGCATGAAAATGATTCTAAGGATATTTTTATAGATTGTATGCTTCATGTAGGAATTTTTAGGTGACAAAAATCCAAGCTTATTGCCCCTACATGTTTCGGCCAACATTGGTTTTTAGGGTTAGGGTTTCATGAAAACACCCCTTATGAAGTTATATTATGTTGTGTGCCTTCATGTAGGAGTTTATGTAACAAAAATAAAGAAATTGGTACCCTACATGTTTCGGCCAACATTGGTTTTTAGGGTTAGGGTTTCATGAAAACACCCTTTATGAAGTTATATTATGTTGTGTGCCTTCATGTAGGAGTTTATGTAACAAAAATAAAGAAATTGGTACCCTACAAGTTTCGGCCAACATTGGTTTTAGGGCTAGGGTTTCATGGAAACACCTCTTATGAAGTTATGTTATGTTGTATGCCTTCATGTATAAATTTATGAAACCAAAAATAAAATTTTGGTACCCTCCAAGTTTCGGCCAACAATGGTTTTAGGGCTAGGGTTGCATGAAAACACCCCTTAGGAAATTAGGATATGTTGTATGCCTATGTGATGAACATAGTTTATGATTTTAATATGCCTATGTGATGAACATGTTTATGATTTTAATATGTCATGAACTATGCCTATGTGATGAATATGTTTATGATTCAATATGTCATGAAATATGCCTATGTGATGAACATGTTTATGATTTTAATATGTCATGAACTATGCCTATGTGATGAATATGTTTATGATTCAATATGTCATGAAATATGCCTATGTGATGAACATGTTTATGATTTTAATATGACATGAATTATGCCTATGTGATGAACATGTTTATGATTTTCATATGTCATGAAATATGCCTATGTGATGAACATGTTTATGATTTTCATATGTCATGAAGTATGCCTATGTGATGAACATGTTTATGATTTTAATATGCCATGAATTATGCCTATGTGATAAACATGTTTATGATTTTAATATGCCATGAAATATGCTTTTATGATGAACATGATTATGCTTTAAGACCCCTTTAGGGTATTCTTATGTTATGAATGCATACATGCTACGAAATGTCTAAGGAGATGCTTCCCTTTCAAGTATGGATTAAGAGCTCTCCTTATGATAAGATAAGACGGAGATGCTTCCCTTTCAAGTAGGGATTAAGAGCTCTCCTCATGATAAGATAAGACGGAGACGCTTCCCTTTCAAGTAAGGATTAAGAGCTCTCCTTATGATAAGATAAGACGGAGATGCTTCCCTTTCAAGTAGGGATTAAGAGCTCTCCTTATGAAAAGATAAGACGGAGACGCTTCCCTTTCAAGTAGGGATTAAGAGCTCTCCTCATGATAAGATAAGACGGAGACGCTTCCCTTTTTAAGTAGGGATTAAGAGCTCTCCTTATGATAAGATAAGACGGAGACGCTTCCCTTTCAAGTAGGGATTAAGAGCTCTCCTTACGATAAGATAAGACGGAGACGCTTCCCTTTTTAAGTAGGGATTAAGAGCTCTCCTTATGATAAGATAAGACGGAGACGCTTCCCTTTCAAGTAGGGATTAAGAGCTCTCCTTACGATAAGATAATACGGAGATGCTTCCCTTTCAAGTAGGGATTAAGAGCTCTCCTTATGATAAGATAAGATGGAGACGCTTCCCTTTCAAGTAGGGATTAAGAGCTCTCCTCATGATAAGATAAGACGGAGACGCTTCCCTTTCAAGTAGGGATTAAGAGCTCTCCTTATGATAAGATAAGACAGAGATGCTTCTCTTTCAAGTAGGGATTAAGAGCTCTCCTTATGATAAGATAAGACGGAGACGCTTCCCTTTCAAGTAGGGATTAAGAGCTCTCCTTATGATAAGATAAGACAGAGATGCTTCCCTTTCAAGTAGGGATTAAGAGCTCTCCTTATGATAAGATAAGACGGAGATGCTTCCCTTTCAAGTAGGGATTAAGAGCTCTCCTTATGATAAGATAAGACGGATACGCTTCCCTTTCAATTTGGGATTAAGAGCTCTCCTTATGATAAGATAAGACGGAGATGCTTCCATTTCAAGTAGGGATTAAGGGCTCTCCTTATGATAAGATAAGACGGAGATGCTTCCCTTTCAAGTAGGGATTAAGAGCTCTCCTTATGATAAGATAAGATGGAGACGCTTCCCTTTCAAGTAGGGATTAAGAGCTCTCCTTATGATAAGATAAGACGGAGACGCTTCCCTTTCAAGTAGGGATTAAGAGCTCTCCTTATGATAAGATAAGACGGAGATGCTTCCCTTTCAAGTAGGGATTAAGAGCTCTCCTTATGATAAGATAAGATGGAGATGCTTCCCTTTCAAGTAGGGATTAAGAGTTCTCCTTATGATAAGATATGACGGAGATGCTTCCCTTTCAAGTAGGGATTAAGAGCTCTCCTTATGATAAGATAAGACGGAGATGCTTCCCTTTTTAAGTAGGGATTAAGAGCTCTCCTTATGATAAGAATGCTTATGATTATGTCCTTTATGCATGTTTAGGATTTTATGATATTATGAATGCTTAGGTTTAAGTTTAAGAATGCTTATGATTATGTCCTTTATGCATGTTTAGGATTTTATGATATTATGAATGCTTAGGTTCAAGTTTAAGAATGCTTATGATTATGTCCTTGATGCATGTTTAGGATTTACGATATTATGATTGCTTATGTTCAAGTTTAAGAATGCTTATGATTATGTTCTTAATGCATGTTTAGGATTTACGATATTATGATTGCTTATGTTCAAGTTTAAGAATGCTTATGATTATGCCTTTTATGCATGTTTAGGATTTACGATATTATGATTGCTTATGTTCAAGTTTAAGAATGCTTATGATTATGTTCTTGATGTATGTTTAGGATTTGCGATATTATGATTGCTTATGTTCAAGTTTAAGAATGCTTATGATTATGTCCTTGATGCATGTTTAGGATTTATGAAATTATGAATGCTTATGTTCAAGTTTAAGAATGCTTATGATTATGTCCCTTATGCTTGTTTAGGATTTATGATATTATGAATGCTTATGTTCAAGTTTAAGAATGCTTATGATTATGTTCTTGATGAATGTTTAGGATTTACGATATTATGATTGCTTATGTTCAAGTTTTAGAATGCTTATGATTATGTCCTTTATGTATGTTTAGGATTTTATGATATGATGAATGCTTATGATTATGTCCTTGATGCATGTTTAGGATTTGATGATGTCCTGAATGCTTATGTTTAAATTATGCCCTGCTTAGATTTAATTATGCTTAGCATGCTTATGTAAATTTTATGCCAAGCTTATGTTTTATTACGTTGGTATGTTGATGATTAGTGTTGTTATGAAATACTCATGTTGTTTATGCTGGTATGCTCATGTTGCTAATTGTTTGATGAAGTTTGTGGCTTTTGTGAGTAGGCAAGAATCTTACTAAGCTATATGCTTATAGTTTATGTTGTCCATATACTGCAGATAAAGGAAACATGAACTAGAGGAAGTAGCAGGAGGGGCCAAGTGTGTGTGATAGTGGCATGGTGGAAAAAGACCCTATTACTATCTGCTCATATTTATATGCTCAATGAACAACTTAAGACATTGCTTCCGCTTATAAGACTTGTGATTTATTAGTACCATGTTGGATGTTGCTTAGTATGTTACTGTCAATTACTTAAGAAAGTTTGATATGTTAGAACCCATTAATGGATCTTAATGTTATGCATGTTATGAAATGAGATAAGATATGTTAACATGCTAATTATGAATATGATATGTGATGCATGTATAAAAGAAGGTTTATGCCATGATAACATGTTTAAGTATGTAGATTGTGAAATGATTCCTATATGTTATGTTAAGAAAAAAAAAGTAGCACCGCCCTGAGAGCAGATAAGGACGGGCGTTATAGGAGCTCCTTAGGTTTACTAGGTATTCCTTAGGGATGACCTCCCTAGATACCCTCCTAGGCTTAGAAGCCTTGGTCATTTGGGGCTTTCCTAGGTCAATCCTAGAGGTAACTCCCCCTTTGACCTTCTTAGTGGCTTCCCTAGGTTTCTTTGAAACCCTAGCCACTAGGCACTTTCCTTGGTTACCCTTAGGAGTGACTTCCCTAGTAACCTTGGTCTTCCTAGACCTAGTTTGAGTTCCATAATCAAATGGAACATTGTAATAGGTCTTTTTGGGCTTAGGCTTGCCCTTGGATGGTTCTTGTTTTCTAGGTCTTTGACTTTGACTTCTAGACCCTAGTCTTTGACTATCTGACCCTTTAAATTGATTTTGCATCTTCCTAAGGATCTTTTCAAGTTTCTCAAGCCTTTACCTCAAGGCTTGGTTCTCAACATCTAATTTTTCTATTTTGGTGGGCCCATTGTGTCGTTGATTATTTTTGTCATTCCTAGCCATATGACTAGATTTCTTGGAGTTAAAGCCTAGGTGGTTCTCTATCTTCCTAATGCTTTACTTAGGTAAAATAGTTTTAGGGACATTAGTCCCAAATTTCTCCTTCTTCCTAATGTGGACATTTTTAGCTCCTAGACAATACTCCCTATTTCAAGCATACTCTTTATGATAAATATCAAGATTGCTAACATTATTTCTAGCATGATTTTGCCTATGATTTAAGAATGAGCATTATTTAGATATATCTTAGGGTTTGCCTTAGAGGCTCCCCCTACTTGTGATGCTCCCTTTTTAGTCTTCTTCTCCCCCTTTGGGCATTGCCTCCGGTAATGACCCGGTTGTCGACATTTGAAGTAAATCACTTGCTCCTTGCTCTTCTTGGTGGGGACACCAACATCCTTGACTTTTTCATTGACTTTTGGTGCTGGAGAAGTCTTCTTAATTTTCTTAGGGCATTTACTCTTGTAATGCTCATACTCCCTACACTCAAAACACATAATACGGATTTTATTTGAATTGAAGTGTTTGAGTTACCTAGGGTGATGGTGAGGGTCTCTTGAGCTTGTACATCACTTCTCCCCGAAGTAGATGGCTCTTCTTGCTCTTGCCCTTGATCCGGAGATCTAATCTCCTCCCCCTCAATCATAGAGGTGGAGGCTTCTTCCACCTTTTATTCTTCCACTGATTCGGATGTCGATTCACGATCAACCTCTAAATATTCACTTTCTTGTGAGGATAATGAAGCATCTTCTTTGGGCTCTTTCTCTACTTGAGTCATGGATGGTTCTTCATGGAGCTTGGCCAATTTTTCCCATAGCTACTTGGAATCTAGACAATAACCTAACCTAGACACAATATCATTAGGCAATGAATTTAATATCAATTGCTTTACCTTATCGTTTCTCTCGAAGGCTTAGACTTGTTCTTCGGTCCATCTCTTCTTCTTGAGGTATCCACCTTTTGGACCTCTTGGATATTCAAATCCCTTCACTAGGATCATCCAATCTTCGAAGTCCATCATGAATAAGTTCTCCATTCGTGTCCTCCATTGCTCAAAACCTTCTTGTCCATAGAAGGTGTATGGAATTGGAGTGTTGATGTCCCAACCTAATTGTTCTTCAAATTCCATCTTTCTTCCTCTAGCAGTTTTGCTCCCGACGATTAGTCCGTAGAAGAGCCCCGGGCTTTGATACCAATTGTAGGGGATCTCATGACCGCTAGAGGGGGTGAATAGCTCGTATTCTTCATTAGATGGATTACGATCGTGTTCGTCTCTACAAAGTTTGTTAGCACAGCGGAAATATGAAATGCAATAATAAAAGACAACAACACAATCACAACAAGCAATATAACGTGGTTCGAAACCGAATGGTTCCTACTCCACGGATTGGGCTCGTAAGAGCCCTAGTGATGTCAATCACACACCACTACTCAAATAACTCCTTGGAACAATCTGGAGATGGAGAAACCTCTTACAACAATAAGAATAAAATACAAGCAAGATACAAATAAAATACACAAGAACACGTAAATAAAACTTTACAAATACGCTTTTGGATGCTTTCTTTGTGGTTGCTTGAATTGCACTTGGAGACTATGATTTGCAGCAACAAATCACCCCAAAACTTCTCAAGAACCGATGCCAAAAATCCTTCTTCCGAACTACCTTTATAACCTGCATCGATCTGGATTTCCGCCTAACAGTCGACTGATGACACTGTTGCTGTGAAAAATTGCTTGATCCATGCTGGAAAAATCCAATGGATTGACCATCAGTCAACTGATCATACCCATCAGTCAATTGATCGAGCCTTCACTCGACTGTTAAAGCCCAACAGTCGACTCGAAAAGTTTCTATCCCGAAATTCCCGACCAACAGTTGACTGCCCAAGGCTGGTAGTCGACTGCTGGGCTATCTTCCAGCAGTCGAACTCTAGTCGACTCGCACCAGTCGACTGCCATTCATATTAGTCGACTGGTACACCTCAAACATGAGGTTTTAACCCAAGTATGGTGCCCCCATACTTGCTAGACAACCCTTATGTTGGGATGTATACTGAAAAGTCTATTATTTGTATGAACATCTTTATTTTTGAAATAAGAATCACATGATCATTGTTTGCATATTTATGACTATGCATATTATCTGATACATTATATTGTAGATAACATTGTGTGTGGTGTCACACGGAATATCATGTTATTAGTTCCTTGTAGAGTATAAGTAGAGGATCACAACCAAGATGGTTTTGGACAAACCATTGGTATGGTTGTAGTGTAATTTCGTATTGGTTTGTCTTGACCATAGAATTACACTAGTACACTTTGTGTGTATTGAGCAGGACCGACTTAGAGATGATTCAATTTATTGCTGACTACATAATTTAATCGGACCACAGATATTATGGTGTACATTCTCTTAATCCAAATATAATAATGGGAACATGTACATAGTATTTATTTCTTTAATTTACCAATGGACGAGATTTATAGATTAAATTAATAGGCTCGGTAAGTTGCAAAATAATATTATTTACCTAGTGTGCCATTGATTATAGGTGGAAACCGTGTCGTATGTATTAAGATGATGATGTCCCCTTGAGGAGCTCATAAGGATCATCATGTAAACCATGCAGGTGGATTTGGTCCGACATGATGATAAGATTGAGTGGTACTACTCATGGAGTTAGATGTTGATTAATTAATTATCAGTAAATTAATTAATTGACGAACATTCGAGATCTTAAACACGGAGGGATATTTGTACAATTAATATATGGAGCCCATATTTATTTATGGGGGTCGGTGAGGTAGTTCAATGATAATCCTCTAGTGGAATGGATTATCATTAATGGATCGGATGTTATGTGGGTCGGATCCATTAGGTGGCAAAGATCCAACTCCTCCTCATGGTCCCTATTGTAGCCTAATATTAAAATCCTCATGAAACCTAGATCCAACGGACACGATTAAATGGAGGTTTGGCCTAGATCTAATACAGGGGTTGGAAGAGGCTTGGGCGAGATATCCAAGTGCTAGGGTTTTTGGAGTTAGGCGGCAAGGCTTCTAGGGTTTTGGAGTTGTGCTAGGGTTTGGGGCGGCAAGCATTGGTTGCTAGGTTTTGCTCCTCTTAGGGTCGGTGGCAACAAAGTTGGAAGCTTAGGTTTTGTTCTCCAACTTCCTAACTTGGTCGGCGACTTCTTCCCTCAAGCTTTGGCTAGTTCTTCCACCTCCTCTTCCTTTTCTTAGAGTCAGTGGTTCCTTTCCATTGGAGAGGGTCGGTGCCAATTCCTTTATCCTCTCCTTGGCCAGCGGTAACAACAAGTTTGGTGGCTTGGTGGTCGTCGCTAGATAGGAGAAGAAGTGTTAAGTATTCTTTCCTTTGTTCGGAGCAAACAAGGAAGGGAAGAACAAGATGTAGGATGTTTCAATTCTTGGAGGATCGTTGCCCACACAACGTTCAAGAGGATGATAGGTCATACAATAGAAGACTAAGAGGTAAACAAGAGGTATAATTCTTGTTCATGATTCTCTATTGTTCTATGCAATTTGTATGTATTTGTATGTGATAATTTACTTGGACCCTGAAGATAAGCACAAAAATTGAAGATCCATACATCATCTATTCCGCAGCTAATCGAGGAAAAGAGTTAGGTTGCTTGAACAACAAGTTTGTTCAAGAGAGTGTAGGAACGATGGTGGCCGGCTAGAGGGGGGTGAATAGCTCTCTTTCGTCGTACGAGCAGAAGTCATTCTTTATTGTCTATAATTAACATTAGCACAAGCGGAAAAATAAAGCAAGACAATTAAGAACAAACAAAAAGATAAACAATGCTAAGAAACAAGACATAACGTGGTTCACAGCCTCGCCGCTAATCCACGGTCTGATTCGTCTCCGGTGAATCACCCCGCAACCAATCCACTATTGGTCTCTCCCTTTAGCCCAAGCAAGGTGGAGGTAAACCTTTACAACAAGAGATCACTCCTTCTTTTACAATAAATATGAAAGAAAACTAGAAGGAGTTTGAGCTTTGTGGGGCACTTAGTAGAATATTTTGAGGATGAACATTAACCAGCTAAAAGCCCCCGCCCTCTCTTTTTATAGAGAGGAAGCAATTCTTCCCATTGGACACCATCAGTCGACTGATGTTGACTCCAACGGCTTCTGACCAGGCCGGATTCACAGGATTCATGGTCGCTTTCTCCAACAGTCAGATGATCAGTCGACTGATGATATCATCAGTCGATTGATGTCAACTTCCAGTGGAGTGACCCATGAGCTCAACTAGCTTTTGTGCCCGTGCACAGTGCTATCAGTCGACTGCTGCCCTTCAGCAGTCGACTGATGTCGACATGACTCGTCAACCACACCAGTCGATTGTCGATCGACTTGGAGCAGTCGACTGCCATGACATGGCAGTCGACTGATGCCAGGTAAAACTCAAACTTAATATCCGTTTGAGCTTCTGACAGTCGAGTAAATCTCAACCCTTGTGGTCGAACCTCCGACACTCAGCCATTTGGCCAAGTTCACCTAATGAGTTACTTACAATTCACTCATTCTCTCATCTCACTTGAAGTCCCTTGCCGAAGCTCTCTTCGTTCGAGGCCACATCCCTTGGCAGCATCAAGCGCATGGCTCTACAATGCTCCTTCGCATCTCTTGCCCTCGAAGTCTTCTTCCTTGTCTTCGCTTCAAGTCATCTCGTCCGGCGGTCCCTCGGCAGCATCAAGCGCACGGCTCTGCAATGCTCCTTCTCCAACTCAAGCACGAGGTTGTGAGTGGTGACACTTGCCTAAATTCCATGTGTAAATTACTAAGTCCTGCAAGACTCCAACGCACAAATCAAATCCAATCATCCTAACTTAAACCCTTTTCCACACACATCAAAACCATATCACGGGTTGATTGCCCTAACAATCTCCCCCTTTTTGATGTGTGGCAATCTGTTTAAGTTAGTTAAACAAATAATAATAAACATAAGCAAGGAAAGCATGTATGTAAAAACATGAGTATAACAACTCCCCCTTAAACATGCAACTCCCCCTCAAGACATGCTAAATTTTCCCTCTTAGCATGATTAACTTAAACTTTCCTATTTCTCCCCCTTTGACACCATCAAAAACATTTTCCAAATGATATAATCCAAGGTATCAATTCTAAGGAGGAAAAAAAATACCAAAAACCAAATAAAACCTGATGAAATAAGGTTACTGTGCTCGTGCACAATACATCAGTCGACTGGTTCAGACTACCAGTCGACTGGCATACAAAAATCAGTTTTTTCAGATTTTTTGGAGGAAATTCAGAAATGCACTATAAATTCCAAAAAATTTAAAAAATCATGAAATTTTGAAAACACATTTCTTTTAAAGTCCTTTATCAGTGAAAAATGAGTTTTCACGAAAATTACTTATATTTTCAATGATTTGCCAAAAATCCAAAAGCTTCAAAAACAACTAGTGTTTTGATCAAGTTTGTATCAATTTTAACACCTAGTTTTGCTTTAAATTATTTCAAAACATGAAAGCACAGATTTTAAAGTAAGAAATTGTTTTGAAAACATTAGAAATATCCAACCATGATCTTTGGGAAATATGTCTATGAATTAAACATAAGTCTTCCCCATAATTGGTCTATTATTGCTATTTTGATACTTAAAATGACCATCTAGATGTCATAGGCATTAGCGGACCATTTGTATCATCCTATCATCTCACCCATACTATGTTTTAAATCAAAGTTATCCTTATGGTGAATGTGAGATGTTCCTAAAGGTATTTATGTACTTAACCTTCAAATTCATGCAATTCTACCCAAGGCTAAGTATCACACTAACATATCATATGATCATAAAGGTATATATGCATTGATTTCACATTATGATTATGAACCACATGTATCAATCAATTTATAATCATGCATTTGGTATAAAATCATGATACAAAGTCAAATATCACCTAAATCATTATTTAAACCCTATTTTCCATGATTATATGTTAAATGTCAAGATCATAAATCATGATTACAAACATATATAACAAATACATTGACTATCATGATTTAAGCATTATTATCAATTTATGGGCACATTATCATCACCCAACACTATCTCAAAAATTAAGTCCCGCCATCCTAAGTCAACCAAAATATGATATAAGTCAAGTTCACTATGGTTGACTATCCTATGGTTTTCCTAACCCTTAAGGATGGATTTAGGAACCCAATACAAATTCTTTCCTATAGGGTTCACTAAATATTCCTTAGGGATCCATTTTCTAGCAATTGTCTTATTTTTGCTTTGACCCCTAGAAATTAAACATTTATAGGCCTTTTCATTTGTCTTTCCCTTATATCCTAGGCCTTTTCTATTGAAGCTTGCCCTTTGGCTCCCTATGATCATATTAAGGGTGTTAGAGCCTATTGTGAATTTTTCTAGGGCTTTGGTCAAATGGTCTACCTTTTCCCTTAACACCCTATTTTCTTCAATACATTCATCATTAACAATGAGAGGCATATAGTAATGTGAGCATGAATTATCAATACTAGAAGAAATATTATCATTAATATTTAAGCATGCTTTTTCTAGTTTATTTTCTAGGGCCTTAATTTCATCTAACATGCTCTTATTATTTTTCTTAGCCCTAAATAAATCCTTAGTAAGGCTATAAATTATGTAAACTATTTCCTTGGGTGAGAGATTCGTTACCATAGTCTCCATGTCTTCTTCTTCGGATGAGGAGGATGATGATGAGCCTCCCCCTTCACTAGAGCTCTCCTCACTTGTGCTTGATCTTTCTTGTTCGGAGGAGGAGGTAGAGTCTAGGTCATCAAATGCCATTAGAGCCAAATTTGTGACAAAGGCATTTTCTTCCTCCGATGATGATGATGATGAGGAAGGATCATCCCAAGTCCTTGCTTTTAGTGGCTTAGCCTTCCCCTTTTCCTTGGCCTTCTTCTCTTCTTCCTTCTTCTTCTTGCTCCCCTTCTTCTTTTCCTCTTTCTTCCTCTTCTCTTCTTTTCTTTTGTTCAAGAGAGGACAATCATCTCTTATATGCCCCTCTTGTTGGCAATTGTAGCATATGATCTTCCTCTTGTGCCTTCTCCTATCATAAGATTTGTTATATTTTAAATTTTTCAAAGCACGTCTTACCTTCCTTACCATATAAGAATCTTCATTGCTATTCATGGAGGATGATGAGGATGCTTCATCGGAGGAGGAGGGAGTCTTTATTTTCTTCTTCTTCCCCTTGTTCGCTACTAAGGCCACTCCTCTTGATGGTTGAATTCTTTGCTCTTCTACTACTCCTTCAAGCCTTGTTTCATGGAGCTCCATGGTTGAGAAGAACTCCTCCAAGGTACTCACTTCTAGGTTCTTCGACATGTAGAAGGAGTCCAACATTGAGCTCCATTTCGATGATGGGGGAAAAGCGTCGATTGCTTTCATAAGCATATCTCGGTTCAAAAGTTTTTCTCCTACATTTGTTAGCCCAATTAAAATTTCTTTAAATCGAGAGTGTAGTGAGGTTACCTTTTCTCCCTTTCAAGTTTAATGTTGGTTAGTTGGGAGCGGAGGAGGTCTCTCCTTGCAAGGTTGGCCTCCGAGGTACCTTCATGAAGCTCTACTAGCTTCTCCCACATCTCTTTAGCACTTGCACATTCCCCTATCCGGTTGATCTCTTGTTGAGGGAGCACATTGTACAAGTGATGCTTGGCCTTCGAATTTGCCAAGTACTCCTCCCTTTGTCTCTTGGTCCATCTAGTCTTCTCTATTTGCTCCCCATATTCATCCCTAGGTATCTCGAAACCATTTTCCATTATTAATAAAATTTCAAAATCGGTTTCGAGAAATACCTCCATTCTCTTCTTCCACCAAGAGAATTCTCCTTCAAATTTCGGTGGGTGAATGTTAGAGCAGGCCATCCTTCATTGTGCTTGTTGCGGCGGTTATTCCTCGACAAGCTTCCTTGGCTCTGATACCACTTGTAGGAATGATGGTGGCCGGCTAGAGGGGGGTGAATAGCCCTCTTTCATCGTATGAGTGGAAGTTGTTCTTAATTGTCTACAATTAACGTTAGCGCAAGAGGAAATATAAAGAAAGATAATTAAGAAAAAACAAAAAAAAATACACAATGCTAACAAACAAGATATAACGTGGTTCACGGCCTCGCCGCTAATCCACGGTCCGATTCGTCTCCGGTGAATCACCCCGCAACCAATCCACTATTGGTTTCTCCCTTTAGCCCAATCAAGGTGGAGGTAAACCTTTAAAATAAGAGATCACTCCTTCTTTTACAATAAATATGAAAGAAAACTAGAAGGAGTTTGAGCTTTGTGGGGCACTTAGTAGGATGTTTTGAGCATGAACATTAACCAAGTAAAAGCCCCCACCCTCTCTTTTTATAGAGAGCAAGCAATTCTTCCCGTTGGGCACCATCAGTCGACTGATGTCGACTCCAACGGCTTCTAACCAGGCCGGATTCGCGAGATCTGAGACCGCTTTCTCCAACAGTCGGATGATCAGTCGACTGATGATATTATCAGTCGACTGATGTCGACTTCCAGTTGAGTGACCTGCGAGCTCGACTAGTTTCTATACCAGTGCACAGTGCTATCAGTTGACTGATGTCGACTTGACTCGTCAGCTACACCAGTCGATTGCCAATCGACTTGGAGCAGTCGACTGCCATGACGTGGCAGTCGACTGATGTCATGTAAAACTCAAACTTAACAATCATTTGAGCTTCCGACAGTCGGGTAAACCTCAACCCTTGCGATCGAGCCTCCGACACTCAGCCATTCGGCCAAGTTCACCTAATGAGCTACTTACAATTCACTCATTATCTCATCTCACTTGATGTCCCTTGCCGACGCTCTCTTCGTTGGTAGCCACGTCCCTTAGCAACATCAAGTGCATGACTCTACAATGCTCCTTCACATCTCTTTCCCTCGAAGTCTGCTTCCTTGGCTTCGGTTCAAGTCATTTCATCCGGCAGTCCCTTGGCAACATCAAGCGCACGGCTCTGCAATGCTCCTTCTCTGACTCAAGCATGAGGTTGTGCGTGGTGACACTTGCCTAAACTCCATGTACAAATTACTAAGTCCTGCAAGACTCCAACGCACATATCAAATCCAATCATCCTAACTTAAACCCTTTGCCACACACATCAAAATCATATCACGGGTTGATTGCCCTAACAGAGACCACTCGAATTGAATAACACGATGATGGATCGGTTTCTTGGGTAATCTGTCTTTGTCAAGGATTAATTTTTTTTAATCCAGGGATGTAGATAGGATCTCCATACATGAGCAACCAAAGCGGGGAAGCAATTCCCTATAAGTGGTATCAGGCCACGGTTTTCGATTTTGTGTGTTTAGGATTCGATTACTTTTATACACTTATCATATATTATGTGTGTCGGATAATAGTAGGATGTGCGTAGGCTAATATTTTGGTTGCAGGCATAAGATCCAACTATTATGGCCATATGTGTGTGTATGTGATGGATGTGTGTAATTGTAATATTATTTGAATCCTCAAGGTTGACGAGGCAAGTATTTAATTTTTATAATTAAGTACGACAATGTTTAGCCACTCTTTTATTTTAGTTTACTTTCTATCTAGATTTCATGTACACTCCTTTGTGGAGTATAGGATCGATGGATGTAAATTAAAATAATTTTTCTCAGCTCGGATCTCCGGATGGCTTGTACATGGCGTAGGGAGGAACGGATGAGATGGCGACACGACAGAAGGCATATTGGAAAACAATAGCCATAATAGTTGGAAAATATTTTTTTCCATATTTATTGCTTCTTGTTTGATATGCATGTTGTGTGCTTGGAAAATTCCTCATTTTAAATTACTAAGTGGGAGAGGGATATTTTTTTAAATTCCCATGGCCTCCATTACAATTTGACATGTGATGCAAATAAACTTGTGCGTCGGCTCTGAGTGCCTTCCTCCCCATCGGATGAGTTTGTTTTGCGGATCACTAGGTCAAATATGATTATAGAAAATTATTTAGGAGCATGTGTACTTCCTCATCGGAAGGCACATAATCCGAGATAATTGTCTTAGTATCAGGTAATGGTGAATACTTAGATGCAAATAGGAGTATCCTCCCCATCGGAGTCACTACTTTTATTTGTAGGGTCGAAGAGGAACCAACTATTAATTTTATTTGTCAAAAAGTAAGATTGACAGGATAATAAAATTAATGGGTAAATCCTCCTCTTACAAATGTAGAATTCGTATACGTCCACACTATCGTAGCTTACGATATTCTCAGTGTTTTAAGGTGTTGGTTGATTTTAAAATTTTATTGTTTGAGGAATCAATAAATTTTTGAAATCTAATGTTTTGATCTATGTGATTCTTAGGTTTTTCAAAAATGACTTTCAACCCACTTGTTGTGATACTAAAGGAAAATAAACTTACTGGACCTAACTATATGGATTGGAAAAGGAATCTGGATATAGTCTTGACTGCTGAAGAGTACAAGTATGTACTTCTCGAAGAGTGTCCTCCTAAGCCTGCGGATGATTCTGGGAAAAAGGAGAAAAAGAGTTATAAGAAGTGGATAAAGGTTGATGAGATGGCGTGGTGTTACATTTTGTCTTCTATGTTAAATGTATTGCAACATCAGCATCAAACCATGCCTACTGCTTATGACATGATGCTCAATCTCAAGGAACTTTTTGGACACCAGAATCGGGCTGCTAGGCAGGAAGCCATGAAGAACTTGATGACGACCACCATGGTTGAGGGAACGCCCATGAGGGATCATGTTCTCAAGATGATGGCTCATTTGAATGAGTTGGAAGTCCTTGGAGCTGAGATCGATGGGGAAAGCAAGGTCGATATCATTCTCCAATCTCTACCTAGGAGTTTTAAGCAGTTTCGCCTGAACTACAACATGAACAAGAGGTTGTATTCATTGGCGAGGCTTGTGAGAACTCCTAGGCTGGCGGGAGGGCTTTAGGTGAGTGCTCGGGCTCGGACCATGGTTGCTCGGAAGGTTCTACTTCCTAAGCGAAGGCAAGAAGAAGAAGAAACAAGGTGGAGCAAAGGTGGTGCAGGAGGATCTCGAGGAGGTGAAGAAGCGAAGCAAGTGCTTCACTTGAAACGTGATCGTGGACATTGGAAGGAGGCGCTGAGCCAGCGGAACAAAGGTATATCTTTTGGTCTAGTCGTTGAAACATGTTTAGCGGTGTTATCTACCGACACATGGTGTGTAGATACAGGAGCCACTGATCATGTCTGCAATACTTTGTAGGGGTTCTAGGAAACCAGACGACTAGCTAAGGGAGAGATTACCATTTACTTGGGCGATGCTACGAAGGTGGCGGCTATTGCAGTGGGAGATGTTTATTTATCTTTTGATAGGAATAAAACTTTGGTTCTGAAAAATTGACTTTATGTACTTTTATTTAGAAAGAATTTGATTTTGGTTTCTAAATTGTTTTTGGATGGATATTCTATTTCTTTTAATGACAGAGTTACTATAAAAATGAATAGGGAGATTATCTGTTCTGGTGCATTAATAGGAAATTTATATAGCCTTGAACCTAAAGCTCCCACGATGCAAATAGAAGTAAATAACTCATCTTCTAAATCTAATAAGAGAAAAGAACCTTCGAAAATGAACCAAACGTATCTTTAGCATCTAAGGTTAGGTCATATTAACCTAAGTAGAATTCAAAGGTTGATAGTTGATGGACCTTTGGGTTCATTAGTGGTGGAAGATTTCCCAACCTGCGAATCTTGCTTGGAAGGTAAAATGACCAAGAGGCCTTTTAAGGCCAAGTGGTATAGAGCCAAAGATGTTTTGGAATTGGTTCATTCTGATTTGTGTGATCCTATATCTATTCAGGCTAGAGATGATTTTGAATATTTTGTCTCTTTTATAGATGATTATTCAAGTTATGGATACATTTACTTGATGCGCCTCAAGTCTGAAAGCTTTGACAGGTTCAAAGAATTCAAGGTTGATGTGGAGAAACGTCAAGGTAAAAGTATCAAGACACTATGATCTGATCGTGGTGGTGAGTACCTCTTGGGAGAGTTTAGGAATTACTTATCAGAGGTTGAGATTCAATCCCAATTGTCTGCACCTGGAACACCCCAGCAGAATGGTGTAGCGGAGCGAAGGAATAGGACTCTTATGGAGATGGTTAGATCGATGATGAGTTATTCTGAGTTACTAGATTCGTTCAGGGGGTATGCTCTGGATACGGAAGTGTATATTCTGAACTTGATACAATCTAAATCAATGCCTTCTACTCCCACAGAATTGTGGACTGGGCGAAAGCCTAGTCTGAGACAAATTTAGATTTAGAGGAGTCCAGCACATGTGCTGAAGGCAGATGCTGGTAAGTTGGAACCTCGTACAAAAGTGCGCATGTTCGTAGGCTATCCTAGTTGAATGAAATGTGGTTTGT
This sequence comes from Wurfbainia villosa, assembly GCA_025175895.1. NCBI lineage: Eukaryota > Viridiplantae > Streptophyta > Magnoliopsida > Zingiberales > Zingiberaceae > Wurfbainia > Wurfbainia villosa. Next base: position 27,643,335 of record CM045990.1, on the reverse strand, counting down.
TCTGTAGTCCTAGAGATCAGAGGGTGATCGTTATCACGAATGCAAGATTTTTAGAGGAAGACTATGTGATAAACCACAAGCCCATGAGTAAGATTATTCTAAAGGAATTGAGAGGGGAAGTCACTACTTCAGTACCACCGGTACAAGAGGATATACCACAAGTGACTGCACCACTTGTCACAAAGGATACATAGGTGATACCTCATCGTAGTGGGATGGTTGTTAGACAACCTGATAGATTTATGTTCTTTGGAGAATCATCTGATTTGGTCCCTGGCGAACATGAACCTGATCCCTAGACATATGACGAGGCAATCAAAGATAAAGATTCGGTATCTTGGCAAAGTGCAATGAATTCTAAGATAGAATCTATGGATTCAAATCAGGTTTAGAAGCTAGTAGAACAACCCAATAGTGTAAAAACCATTGGATACAAGTGGATCTACAAAAGAAAGAGACGAATAGACAGGAAGGTAGAGACCTTCAAAGCAAGGCTTGTTGCGAAAGGATATACTGTTAGTATCAACCCTTAGTGTCAATCATGAGATGATTGAATAGGGATCATGTGTATCATATTTCATTAATAAAAGCAAATATTGTTTATTATATTTACTTTATGCATGTGACAGTTAAAATAAATATAATAATGTCCTTGAATAGTAGGTTCTAATCTATAGTATATCAATTGGTAGAATTGATTATGAGAAGCTGTAGAGAACATTATTCTTAATATTCCTAGTCAAGTATTAATATACAAGGGCAATATTAATACATTGAGACTAGCATGTAGGTCAATGGATGACTTGATTTTACAAGTCATGGATATGTGATATCACATTGACACATGGGTATATATATTGAAGAATATATATACTGAATTGACCCGCCATGAGAAAGTATCGTGGATCGTTATATGAGGTTCATATACTTTCTCATGTGACTATTGGTATGAATAGTCCTTAGACCTGAAGTCACTACGGTTCCCTACATAAGGAGTTATGTACTTTGGTATCGTCTAACGTCACACCATAACAGGGTGACTATAACAGTGATCACTGGGTATGTAACAAATTATGCAGAGGGATGTGAGTGGTGTAGATGAGATCTATCCCTCCTATATGACAGGAGTGATATCTTTGGTCTCTTGATAGAGTAGGAACACGAAATGCATGGCCATACTCAAATGAGTCAATATGAGATATTGAGCTCATTTGTTTGAGTGTGTCTACTTGGGGATCAAGAAACATAAAGATCGATAAGGGAATGACACGATCTATGCCTCATTGATCGATCTAAGAAATCAGAGATAGAAGGACACTGTCATACATGATAATAGTCACAAAAAGGTTGTCGGATCTCGATGATCTTGTAACTTGGGTAGCAATGATGTATTGCTAGATGTCGCTCGTTGCTTATGTATCTAAAAAGGGTTTTAGATACATTGCCAATGTTACAAGAGCCTATAGGGTCACACACAAATGGCATTCTATTTTGGAGATGGTTTCTTTTAGTTGGACTAAAAGGACAATTGAGCATATGGCCAAGATTTGAGTTAGACTCAAACTGGTTAAACTTGAGTTAGACTCAAGTTGAACCATGGAAGATGGTTCATCATTATGCATGATTAATTTGATTAATCATGCATGGGAATACCAAGAGCCTTGGTATTCATGATGAGAATTCATGAAGGAGAATACCAAGGGTCTTGGTATTAAGAGATGTCTTAATTAGGAGATAATAGCATTGATGGCTATAGGATTAAAATCGCCTTTCTTTGGTGTTTCACGTTGAGCAATTTTGGTGTGGTTTTTGTTTGGGCATGCAAGCCAAAAGGGCCAAGAGAAGAGTTCTCTCATCTCCTCCTTCCTCTCCTTCTTCTTCCAAAAGAGTTCTTGGCATTTTGCTAGGGGTTGCTAGCACAACGTGACTCCAAAGCTAGTGTGAGTGTCAATGTGGATACCATAGATATACGGTTACTCTTATCGTATTAAGATCCGACAATATTTGGAAAAGCGGGATTGCGAAGGGCACGCACAGAAGGTATATTCCTCCTCTAGATAAGATCTAGACTAGAATATAGAAAACGATTTATATAGTTTTGCATGGATCTCTGATGGGATCTGGTATAATTATTATTTCCGCTGCGGTTGTGCGAAGTATTCGCCCACGATATTGTGAACATCAGATCTGGAGTTTTTCCCAACATATACTCAGAAAGAGGGTATCAATTATGAGGAGACCTTTTCGCCGGTAGCCATGCTTAAGTCTATCCGGATTCTCTTATTTATTGCTGCTCATATGGATTATGAGGTGTGACAGATGGATGTCAAGATAGTTTTCCTTAATAGAAGTCTTGAGGAAAACATCTATATGGAGCAACCAGAGAGATTCATTACAAAGGGAAAAGAGCATCTTGTGTGCAAGCTTATTCGGTCCATTTATGGATTGAAGCAAGCTTCAAGATCTTGGAATATCCGCTTTGATGAGGTAATCCAGTCTTATGGATTTATTCAAAGTCCGGATGAGTCTTGTGTATATAAGAGATGTGACGGAAATGTAGTGGTATTTCTTGTACTATATGTAGATGACATTTTGTTAATTGGCAACAATGTCAAAGTATTATCAGACATAAGGGTATGGTTGTCCAAACAGTTTGATATGAAGGACTTGGGAGAAGTGGGACACTGCCTTGGGATCAAGGTTATAAGGGATCGCAGGAAAAGGATGTTGTGCTTATCTCAAGCTTCATACATAGACACTATTTTGGCTCATTTTAGCATGCAGAACTCCAAGAAAGGTTTTCTACCTTTTAGGCATGGAGTACCTTTATCTAAAGAGATGTGTCCTAGAACATCAAAGGAGATAGAGGAGATGAAGGTGGTTCCTTATGATTCGGTGGTAGGAAGCCTCATGTATGCTATGTTATGTACAAGATCGGATATCTGGTTTGTCATGTGCATGGTTAGCAGATATCAAAGTAATCCAGGACAGGGGCATTGGACTACGGTAAAGCATATATTGAAGTACCTGAGAAGGACTAGGGATTATATGCTGGTATACCAGGCAGATCAATTACTCCCTGTGGGTTACACAAATTCTGACTTCCAATCAAATAGGGATAACAGTAAGTCTACCTTGGGTTTTGTGTTTACCTTGGGAGGTGGAGCCATTGTATGGAGGAGTGTCAAGCAGAAATGCGTGGCAAACTCCACCATGGAAGCTGAGTATGTGGCAGCCTCTGAGACAGCCAAAGAAGATGTATGGCTCAGGAACTTCGTGATGGACTTGGATGTGATTCCTGATTTGCCCAGAACTATCACAATTTATTGTGATAACAGTGGTGCAGTTGCAAACTCGAAGGAACCACGAGCTCATAAGGCAAGTAAACACATAGAGCACAAGTACCACCTGATACGAGAGATCATAAAGCGAGGAGAAGTTGCTATTGCCAAGATTGCATAAGAGGATAACTTGGTAGATCCCTTCACTAAGGCCATTCCAGCGAGAGCCTTTGATAGGCATGTGGAGGGAATGGAAATTAGATGTATGGCAGTATGAGGACAGCATAGTCTTTTTGTATAAGTGGGAGATTGTTGGGATGTATACTGAAAAGTCTATTCTTTGTATCAACATCTTTATTTTTGAAATAAGAGTCACATGATCATTGTTTGCATATTTATGGTTATGCATATTGTCTGATACATTACATTGTAGATAACATGGTGTGTGGTGTCACACAGAAGATCATGTTATTAGTTCCTTGTAGAGTATAAGTAGAGGCTCACAATCGAGATGGTTTTGGACAAACCATTGGTATGGTTGTAGTGTAATTTGGTATTGGTTTGTCTTGACTATAGAATTACACTAGTACACTTTGTGCATATTGAGCAGAAGCGATTTAGAGGTGATTCAATTTATTGCTAACTACATAATTGAATCGGACCTCGGATATTATGGTGTACATGCTCTTAATCCCGATATAATAAAGGGCACATGTACTTAGTATTTATTTATTTGATTTACCAATGGGTGAGATTTATAGATTAAATCGATAGGCTTGGTATGTTGGTAAATAATATTATTTACATGGTGTTACATTGATTATAGGAGGAAACCGTGTCCTATGTATTAGGATGATGATGTCCCCTTGAGGAGCTCATAAGGATCATCATGTAAATCCTGCAGGTGGACTTGGTCCGGCATGATGATAAGGTTGAGTGGTACTACTCATGGAGTTAGATGTTGATTAATTAATTATCAGTAAATTAATTAATTGACAGATATTCGAGATCTTAAACATGGGGAGATATTTGTACAATTAATATATGGAGCCCATATTTATTTATGGGGGTTGGTGAGGTAGTTCAATGATAATCCTCTAGTGGAATGGATTATCATTAATGGATCAGATGTTATATGGGCTGGATCCATTGGGTGGCCAAGATCCAAATCCTCCTCATGGTCCCTATTGTAGCATAATATTAAAATCCTCATGAAACTTAGATCCAACGGACACGATTAAATGGAGGTTTGGCCTAGATCTATAAATAGAGGTTGGAAGAGGCTTGGACAAGATATCCAAGTTCTACGGTTTTTGGAGTTGGACGACAAGGCTTATAGGGTTTTTGAGTTGTGCTAGGGTTTGGGGCGGCAAGCATTGGTTGCTAGGGTTTGCTCATCCTAGAGCCGGCAGCAACAAAGTTGGAAGCTTAGGTTTTGTTCTCCTTCTTCCTAACTTGGTTGGCAACTTCTTCCCTCAAGCTTTGGCCGATGCTTCCACCTCCTCTTCCTTTTCTTAGAGCAGGTGGTTCCTTTCCATTGGAGAGGGTCGGTGCCAATTCCTTCATCCTCTCCTTGGCCGGCGGCAACAACAAGTTTGGTGGCTTGGTGGTCGGCGCTAGATAGGAGAATAAGTGTTGAGTATTCTTCCCTTTGTTCGGAGAGAACAAGGAAGGGAAGAACAAGATCTAGGAAGTTTTAACTCTTGGAGGATCGTTGCCCACACAACATTCAAGAGAAGGATAGGTCATACAATAGAAGATCAAGAGGTAAACAATAGGTATAATTCTTGTTTAAGTTTCTTTCTTGTTCTATGCAATTTGTATGTATTTGTATATGGCTAATTTACTTGGACCCCGAAGATAAACACAAAAATTGGCGATCCGTACATCATCTATTCCGTGGCTAATCGAGGAAAAGACTTAGGTTGCTTGAACAACAAGTTTGTTCAAGAGACCACTAGAATCGAATAGCACGATGATGGATCGGTTGCTTGGGTAATCCGTCTTGGTCAAGGATTAATTTTTTTTAATCTGGGGACATAGATAGGATTGCCATGCACGAGCAACCGAAGCGGGGAAGCAATTCCCTACACCTTAGCCTAGACCTAAGCCTTCTAGCCACCCCTATCAGCCTCGCGCCTATCGGATCTCTCCAAGTCATCCATGACTTGTTCATCCATATGCTAGCCTTCAGGTGCTTCCATCGGCTATTGTCATGCTAACAGTGTATACACCGCCAAGGCACATTGAACATACACTGCCAAGACCACGCTAGAACGTTACGCTGCCAACCATTGGACTTATGCTGCCAAGACTCCACCCATGGACTTTTTGCCGCCAATATCCCCTTGGACTTCTCAATTTCCAAGGCTCATGCTTGGACTTTCCCATGCCAACCCATGTTGGACTTTCCATGCCAAGTACTCAAGACTTGGACTTTCTATTGGCAATACCCATGCTTGGACTTCTCATGCCAAGTACTCAAGACTTGGACTTTCCCATGACAATCACATTGTCATATATTTTTGTCGAACATCAAAACATCACTCGAGTCAAACTCGAGTCCGATCAATTTGACCTGGGCCGATTACACCAACAGGTACATCCGCCTACGATTTCTCCGAGTTCTGATCGTGCCTCGATGATATTTACACCGAGCAGCAGACGCAGAGGTAACGATGGGAGGAGTAGTGCGCATATACGTAGGCAGAGTTTCATGGCTTACGGGAGCACTTCCAGCGGGCCAAGGAGTTCTACAACAAGGTCTGTGTCTACTTTTAGGAGGAGGCTTCCCATCGCCAAGAGGAGGCCATACATCGACATGAGGTTCGGCAGCACATGAGTGCCCAGCAGGCACAATGTGACCGGGAGGAGAAGCACCGAGCAACCGCTGTATCCACCAACTCTCAGATTGACCACATGTACATGTGACATCTGATACATGTGGACGCAACCTAAAATCTCGCGACGGGAACAAACGAGGACTCGAAACATGCACTCGGGCTCAATGCCCGCAAGTGCACGGATGTCGTCAAGTAATAAAAAGATTATCGATCCCACAGGGACTGAGATTTGAGTACCGATTGGTTTAGTGGACATTATTGTTCAGAGTTTCATTCTAATGGTTGTGATGATGAGGGTTGTGGGCGGTTCTAACTCTAGTACGGTGTCACACGGAGGAAGAGAAGGGTTGCTATAAGTCTTTTGAGGGAATTATAGGATTTCAGTTTCGCTTATGTTTCTCTATCAATTGGGTATTGTCTAGACGTCTAACTATGATCTTGTGGAAGGGACATTATACACTTCCTCGATGAGCCTTTGCATTTATCTGGAACTACCTCTGCCATACCAGGCCGACCCCTGGCTTTAAGACAGGATAGGTGGTATGAGGATGTCAGATCAATCCCTATGATGAGTCGTAACGTGTCCCGTTTCTGACTCTATCACACCCTTCTATTTACGGTTATCGAAGATGAGGTCAACCCTTAGGTTCCTCCTTAATTCTCCTAAATGTTTGATACGAGGGATGTCACCCCTCGTATCGGCTACGCACAGTAAATAGAAGACCAAAACAAATAGCTATCGATCTAAACAATCACCAATTGCAAATAAGATTTCAAGAACATAAATATATTTGAAATAACATGTTCTACGCACACAAACTACTCACTAATCCTAGAATCTACTCCATAAATAGAAGAAGAGAAACACAAAGCATATTAGAATTCATAGAAACAATGTAAACTGCGTAAAGAACATGAATTACAATGCACTTTGGCTCTCCTCTCTAGCATTGATGTGCAGAACTTGATCCTCGAGCATCCTTCTTCCTCCCCGTTGCGAGTTCTCGATGCTTTTTAGGGCGTAGGAGTGTTGTCTCGGCCATCATGCCTCCCCTCTAGGGTTTGGGCATAGCTTCCTTTATATAGACATCAGGCCAGATGATACACGCGAATGCGACCTCAAATCTCACAATGGGAACCGTCGAGGACTCGAAGCGCGCACTTGCGCTCAATGCCCGCAAGTGCACGGATGTCATCAAGTAATAAAATGATTATCGATCCCTCAGGGACTGAGATTCGAGTACCGATTATTTAGTTGATGTTATTATTCAGAGTTTAACGTTATGGGTTGTGCTTAAGAGGTTTGTCGGCGGTCCTAACTCTAGTACGGTGTCACACGGAAGAAGAGAAGGGTAGCTACGAGTCTTTTAAGGGAATTCTGGGATTTTGATTTCGCTTGTGTCTCGCAGAATACGCTATTAATTGGGTATTATCTAGATATCTAACTATGGTCTTTTGGAAGGGACATCATACACTTCCTCGATGAGCCTTCGCATCTATCGGGAACTACCTCTACCATACCAGGTCGACCCCTGGCTTTAGGACGGGATAGGCGGTACAAGGATGCTGAATTAATCCCTGTGACGAGTCAGAACGTGTCTTGTTTTCGACTCTATCACACCCTTCTATCCACGGTTATCGGAGATGAGTCCAACCCCTAGATTCCTCCTTAATTCTCCTAAATCTTTAATACGAGGGTTGTCACCCCTCGTATCGGCTATGCACAATAAATAGAAGACCAAAACTAATACTTATCGATCTAAACAATCACCAATTGCATATATGAAATCACAAATAGAAGTATATTTGAAATAACATGTTCTATGCACACAAACTACTCCCTAATCATAGAATCAAAGTATCTACTCCATAAACGAAAGAGAAGAAACACAAGGAAATGATTGAATTCATTATTACAATGTAGAAGATGTATAGAAAATAAATTAAAGTGCTCTTTGGTTCTTCTCTCCGACGTTGGAGTGTAGAATTTGATCCTTGAGCGGTTTCCTTTTTCCCCGTTGCGAGTTTTCGAAGCTTTTTAGGATGTCAAAGTGATTCCCCGATCGTCGTGCACCCTTCCCAGGGTTTTGGCATAGCTTCCTTTATATAGACATCAGGTTGGATCTCCACGAAACCAGGAAAATAACTGAATTGCGTCGAAATCGCCCAGCGCCATATGATCATGTGGATTCACATGGCCAGGTCGTGTGTGGCGCTGTGGTGTGAGCCATGTGAAATCACAGGGCCAGGGTGTGTGTTCTTCTGTTCTAACTGCCAAATGCCTTCTTTTTGCTTCAAAAGTGCTCCATTTCCCCCGTAGAATGTTGTCCAACACACAAGAGTATAAAGAGCAAATCTCCGAACTAGAAAATAGGAAATGCATGCAGAATAAAGTGAAATATGCAAGAATCAAATATAAAATGCCACGAGATGTAAGCAAAAACTACTCCTAAAATCCTATATGTTTTGCTCACATCACTGAATCTCCCCGAAACCTGGAAAATAACTGAATCACGTTGAAATTGCCCAGCACCACATGACCATGTGGATTCACACGACCAGGTCATGTGTGGCGTTGGGGCACAAGTCGTGTGGATTCACAGGGCCAGGGTGTGTGTCCTTCTGTTCTAGCTGCCAAATGCCTTCCTTTTGCTCCAAAAGTGCGCCATTTTCCCCGTAGAATGATGTCTTGCACACAAGAGTACAAAGAGCATATCTCAATACTAGAAAATAGGAAATGCATGCAAAATAAAGTGAAATATGCAAGAATCAATTATAAAATGCAACGAAATTTGAGCGAAAACTACTCCTAAAATTCTATATAGTTTGCTCACATCAATTCCCCGAGACTTAAATCTTTGCTTGTCCTCAAGCAAATCTTAGTGCCATGAAATTTTAAAAAGCATTGTTCCATACTTAGCTTGTCAACTAGATTTATCAAGTGGTATTTGCAATCAAAGCAAAATAGATATGTTCTAAAAATTCACTAAGTTAGCTTCTCGTGCACGTGCTATGCGAATCTTCTTAGAGGATACTCATTCCATGGTAAGTCAAGTTGTCATCCTATAGCTTTCCTAAGGTCTCCGGCTCTTAGGCACTTACCTGCCCAAAGCGAGGGTCGTTCTCTAGATCTAGCACAAAGTCTCAAAGGCGTGCTCAGTATTGAGAGAAATTGATAGGTGTTTCCCTAGTAACCTAACTCAGTCTCAAAGGGACACCTAACCATTTCCACCCATGACAACTATTTTTTTATCCCTCATAATCTTTTTTTCAATTTTTCTCACTATCTTTTCCTTTCCCTCTCTTTTTTTTTTCTTTTCTTTCTCTCTTAGGATTTTGATTTTTCCGAATGGGCTTCCATGATCCGAGCATCTCCAATAACTAAAATGCTAAATCTAGAGTCGCCTATGGATTCTAAAGTACTAGACTACTGAGATGAATCATGACTAGGTACGTACTAGATTCTCCCTTTCAGAATGTTCGACATGTGTAGGTGTAAAAATAAAAGCTAACCAGTGTAAGTCTAGAACATTCATTAGAGCAAATAAAATAAAATACCACGAGATAAATGAAGTTAAGCTACCTATGGGAACAACTAATGAAAGTAACTTTAAAAATACTATTGAGGCAACTTAAAGATAGCAAAAACTAAGTGCAGAAAGAAACTAAACACACTATGCATGAATAAATGAATACTAACTAAAACTAAAATACAAATATTAGGGAATAAATTACTGCTAGAAACAAAATAAATCACAACTTGGGGTCCCCCCCAGACTAAAGCGAAGCATACCTCTAATACGGTGGTCAAAGCAGGAAGTCTAGTAGCCTTGGCATGTCTGGCTCCTGGGAGAACCTGATGCTCAGCCACTAATGCCACATGTATATGTGGTCGATCTGAAAGTTGGTGGATGCAGCAGCTACACTGTGCTCCTCCTCCCTAGTCCACTGTGCTTGCTAGTCACGCATGTGTTGCCTGCCCTCCTAATGGTAGGCAGCTTCCTCCTGGCGATGGGCATCCTCCTCCTGAAAATAAACTCATGCCTCATCGTAGAACTCCTCGGCTCACTGGAAGTGCTCCCATAAGCCCTAAAACTTCGCCTGTGTGCCGACACTTTTCTCCTCCCATCGCTACCTCTGTGTCTGCTGCTCGGCGTATATGTCCTCGAGATGCAATCGGAACTCGGAGAAGTCATAGGTGGCTGTACCTGCATCCTACTCAAGAGTAGAAGAAAAATGGTGGTGCGGGTGCAGGCTCTCATCGTGGACTAGGTGGGCTCAAAATGATTTTTGCTTCTTCCTAGCAAGTTCTTTCTAATCCTAAACTATTTGCAAAAACATAAGTGACCATAAATCAAAGTCTAAATTATACACATGAATGCAGAAAGATTAAAAACATGTAAAATTAAACTTGGGTTGCCTCCCAAGAAGCACTTGTTTATGGTCTTTAGCTTGACCTTATTGCTATGCTTTAGCTTAGCTCTGATGGCCATAGGAGATCTTTCCCCCTCCCCTGATATGTTTGAATCTTGCTCATGGAGGGGTAAGATACTTGTTAGTTGCTTTTCTTGGCTCGAGATTGAACATGCTTAGCCTCAACGAATCATCAGGAGTTTGATCATTATATTCCATTTTATCTATATGCTGTAAATAATATAACTCACCACAAATATCCCCACCAAAAGATTGATCAGCTGAATCTATTATGTCAAATGAAGTTTTTTCATTACAAATCACTAAATGGGCTTCGTTATTGGTAGCTAAAGTTTCGATGAGGGTTAAGGTAGGCTCTTCTAGACCCTTGAGGTTGGTAGGTGTTTTGATTGAAACAATGCACTCCTCGATTACAATATCAATTATATAATCCTCAAGTCCTTCTTCAAGTGGTGATTGAATGGATTGTCCTTCTTTACTTCCTATGTCATCCACATCTTCCTCATCCGTTCATTCAAAGTGAGTCTCCGCCATATTAGGGATAATCCAGTCATCTAAGCCACCTTCTCGTCGTTTAGTTTCTTCTCTTGCTAGATCTCGTTGCATAATCTTTGAAAATTGTCGGTTATGCTCCTCGCATTCCCTAGTAAAATTGGCTAGCAAGGCTTCTAAGCAGGGACTTGGTTTTGGATAAAATTTACATGATGATTCATAGCTCTCGTGCTCACTTGGGAAATAATATTGAGGGTTCAAGTAGCTAAGGTCATAACTATATGAATAATAATTATCTCGTGGCCCCTGGTTGTAATCATAGGTGACATCTTCTTGCTCAAATTACGAAGGTTCAAATATATCCGGACAATCATTAATGGTATGCCATGTTTCACCACAATCCTCATAATAAATGTTACCAAAACTCACAACATTAACTTGACCATAATCATGAGAAAAAGCATACATTTTTATCTACAAGAAAATATGAATAAGGAAAGAGCAACATAATGAACAAAATTGAAATAAAATAAAATAAAATTAAACAAGAAAAGTAAATCTAGCCTAGGAAATTAATAAAGACTAGGAAAATAACCCTAAACTGAATAGAGATAACAAAAATTTAAAACTATATAAACTGAAATAAAGGAAAACAAGAAAGTAAATCTACTCTAGGTCTGATCTAATTATCCACCTCTTGATTCGATATCGAATCAATCAGTCCCCAGCAACGATGCCAAAAACTTGATGCACGTGAACACGACCTCAAATCTCACGACGAGAACTGTCGAGGACTCGAAGCACGTGCTCACACTCAATGTATGAAAGTGCACGGATGTCGTCAAGTAATGAAAAGATTATCGATCCCATAGGGACTGAGATTCGAGTACTGATTGGGTTAGTGGACGTTATTGTTCGGAGTTTCGTTCTAATGGTTGTGAAAATGAGAGTTGTTGGTGGTCTTAACTCTAGTACTGTGTCACACAGAGGAAGAGAAGGGTTGCTACGAGTCTTTTGAGGGAATTCTAGGATTTCAGTTTCGCTTGTGTGTCGTAAAACACGCTATCAATTGGGTATTATTTTGACGTCTAACTATAGTCTTGTGGAAGGGACATCATACACTTCCCCGATGAGCCTTCGCATCTATCAGGAACTACCTCTACCATACCAGGTCGACCCCTGGCTTTAGGATGGGATAGGCGGTACGAGGATGCCAGATCAATCCCTATGACGAGTCAAAATGTGTCACGTTTCTGACTCTATCACACCCTTCTATTTACGGTTACCGAAGATAAGGCCAACCCCTAGGTTCCTCCACAATTCTACTAAATCTTTGATATGAGGGTTGTCACCCCTCATATCGGCTACGCACAGTAAATAGAAGACAAAAACAAATAGCTATCGATCTAAACAATCACAAATTGCAAATACGATTTCAAGAATAGAAATATATTTGAAATAACATGTTCTACGCACCCAAACTACCCCCTAATCCTAGAATAGGAGAATCTACTCCATAAATACGAGAAGAGAAACACAAAGCATATTAGAATTCATAGAAACATTGTAAACTGCGTAAAGAACGTGAATTACAATGCACTTTGGCTCTTTTCTCCGACGTTGATGCGCAAAACTTGATCCTCGAGCGGCCTTCTTCCAACCCGTTACGAGTTCCCGAAGCTTTTTAGGGCATCAGAGTGGTATCCCGGCCATCGTGCCTCCCCTCTAGGGTTTGGGCATAGCTTCATTTATATAGACATCAGGTCGAATCTCCCTAAACCTAAAAAATAACTGAATCACATCGAAATTGCCCAGCGTCACATGGCCGTGTGGATTCACATGACCAGGTCATGTGTGGTTCTGGGGCGCGAGTCGTGTGGATTCACAGGGCCAGGGTGTGTGTCATTCTGTTCTAGCTACCAAATGCCTTCTTTTTTCTTCAAAAGTGTGTCATTTTCCCCATAGAATGTTGTCATTCACACAAGAGTACAAAGAGCAGATCTCCTAACCTGAAAATAGGAAACGCATGCAAAATAAAATGAAATATGCAAGAATCAAATATAAAATGCAATGGGATGTGAGTGAAAACTACTCCTAAAACACTATATGTTTTTCTCATATCAGCATCAGTGGATGAGCACCAGATTTACCCAAGAGCCCAACATGCCGTGGCTACCATACTTTCCACCTCGACCACCCTATTAGAGGTATAGCTTCATACAAGTCTGGGAGGGGTGACCCCAAGTTTTCATTTATTTTATTTCTAGCAGTTGTTTCTTTCTTGTTACTTGCATGCTTAGTTTTAGTTTGCATACATCTTTTGATACATGGAGTGTTTAGTTTCTTTTAGCACTTAGTTTTTGCTATCTTTAATCTACCTCAATAGTATTTTTAAGATCTCCTTGCAAATTGTTTCCATAGGTAGCTTAACTTTATTTATCTCATGGTATTTTATTTTATATACTCTAATAAATGTACTAAACTTGCACTGGTTAGCTTTTATTTCTACACTTACACTTGATGAATATTCTGAAAGGAAGAATCTAGTACATATATAGTTATGATTCATCCCAGTAGTCTAGTACTTTGGAATCCATAGGTGACTCTAGGTTTAGCACTTTAGTTACTGGAGATGCTCTGATTATGTAAGCCCATTCAGAAAAAACAAAATCTCTGTGAGCAGGAGAAGAACAAAAGTTTATTTCTTTTCTTGAAAAAAAAAGGTTGGCATGGGTGGAAATGGCTAGGTGCCCCTTTGAGACTGAGTTAGGTTACTGGGGAAACACCTTCCAATTTCTCTCAATACTGAGCACGCCTTTGAGACTTTGTGCTAAATCTAGGGAACGACCCTTGCTCAGGGCAGAACAGTTCCTAAAAGCCAAAGACCTTGGGAAAAGCTATAAGATGATAACTTAACTTACTTTGGAACGAGTATCCCTTAAGATGATTCGCTCAGCACATGCACGAGAAGCTAACTTAGTGAATCTTTAGAATATATCTATTTTTCTTTGATTGAAAATACCATTTGATAAATCTAGTTAGCATGCTAAGTATGGAACAATAGTTTTAAAAAAAGTTCATGGCACTGAGGTTTGCTTGAGGACAAGCAAAGATCTAAGTCTGGGGAAATTTATGTGAGCAAAACATATAGGGTTTTAGGAGTAGTTTTCGCTCACATCTCGCTGCATTTAATACTAATTTCATGCATGCCATACTTTATTTTGCATGCATTTTCTATTTTATAGTTCGGAGATCTACTCTTTGTGCTTTTTTGTGCAGGATAGTAATTTACAGTAAAAATGACACACTTTCGGAGCGAAAGAAGGGCATTTGGCAGCTGGACATAGAACGAGACATGGCCAGGGTGTGTGGCTACACACGGCCATGTCCGAGGCTCGAGATCGGCCACCACAACATCACACATAGTCTGGCCATGTGGAAACAGACAACTGTGTGGCGGCAAGTCATTTTGACGTGACTAGGGTTTTTTCCAGATTTTTCGGAAAGCCAGCCTCATGTCTATATAAAGAAAGCTACGCCTAAACCATAGGGAAGGCACGACGCCGGGACGACACACCGACGCCCTAAAAAGCATCGGGAACTTGCAACAAGGACGAAGGAAGTCGCTCGAGGATCAAGTTCTACACTTCAACACCAGAGAGAAGAGCCACAGTGCATTGTAATTCACGTTCCTTGCATAATTTACATTGTTTCTTTGAATTTGATTATGCTTGGTGTTTCTCTTCTCGTATTCATGGAGTAGATTCTCCGATTCTAGGATTAGGGAGTAGTTTGTGTGTGTAGAACATACTATTTCAAATATATTTATGTTCTTGAATTCATATTTGCAATTGATGTTTGTTTAGATCGATAGTTATTCATTTTGGCTTTCTATCTACTGTGCGTAGCTGATACGAGGGGTGCATCCGTCATATCAAAGATTTAGGAGAACTAAGGAGGAGCCTAGGGGTTAACCTCTCTCCGGTAACCGCGGATAGAAGGGTGTGATAGAGTTGGGAACGAGATACATTCTGATTCATCACAATAATTGATTCGACATCCTTGTACCGCCTACCCCATCCTAAAGTCAGGGGTCGACCTGGTATGGCAGAGGTAGTTCCCGATAGATGCGAAGGCTCATCGAGGAAGTGTATGATGTCCCTTCCACAAGGTCATAGTTAGATGTCTAGACAACACCCAATTGATAGCATGTTTTGCGACGCACAAGCGAAATCAAAATCCAAGAATTCCCTCCAAAGACTCGTAGAAACCCTTCTCTTCCTCCGTGTGACACCGTACTAGAGTTAAGACCACCACCAATCCTCGTAATCACAACTGCTAGAACTAAACTCCGAACAAGAACATCCACTGAACAATCAGTACTCGAATCTCAGTCCCTGTGGGATCGATAATCTATTTATTACTTCACAACATGCGTGCACTTGTGAGCATTGAGTGCGAGAGCATGCTTCGAGTCTTCGACGATCCTCGTTGCAAGATTTGAGGTCGCGTTTGTGTGCATCACTAATCGAGTGTGTAAGCACTTGAATCCTTGTTAACTCAAAGCAATCAATGATGTGAGGAAAATATATAGGGTTTTAGTGTTAGTAATATATGAGAGATGTCCTAAGGCAATCGCCTTATATATGAACCATTTATATGATAAATGAAGATTCACTATTTGAGTATACATGTTTCATGTATTTGATTGGATCTTAAACTCATTTACTGAATGTCCACGATGTGATTCACAGCATGAGAGAATTTGTGATTGGATCACAACTAGTGAGTATCTCTACATGTGTAATTGTGATGTATCGGAATTATCCCTAGTCGATGAATTGATGGATCTGGACACCATCAATTCTGTCGAGACTAGCACGAGGTATACTCCTTGGTGTATCCAAGCAGCTGATTCTCACTGGCTGGAGACATAGTGATGTCCGGAGTTAATCGTGGATGCTAGTTATGGTAACTAGTTCATTGGAATGACCAGCCGTAAGACTTCATATGGTTCTCTGCATATATAGATATGTCAATGAAGTTCTTACTGTGGCTTAAGTGCGATGTTCCTTTGACTTGCGGTATTCAAGTCATCTTGATCATGGAGACTTATGCTTTGACATCTTAAGCAAACATCTCTAAGGAGATGTGGACCCGGGATGATTGGGTATAAGTCAAAGTGATCGAAGGTGTTTGAATAGCCTATAAAGGATTCACCACTCCTTGCGAGGAGATGTATACCCATGGCCTCTCGTCGGATTGTTACTAAAGTCTTTGGCCAAAGCATTACATGTTTAGAGTAAGGTACTCTTCGATACATGTGGAGTAACTAGAATCCGTAGGACGAGGAAATGATACTTGGGCTAGGTGTGACGTAGCCAGCCTAGTGGGGACTGACACAATAGACCATGTCCTGAACCAAGTGGGTATAAGATGAGTGAAGGGAATGGGGCACGAATCATTCGAGCTGCTGAAGGGTTTCAGAAATAGTTCTCGATCAACCGTTGATTTTTTCGGTTAATTGGGGATCATGATGTACTACTAGGTGCCACTCATGATCATTCTATAATTAATGGTTAATTATAGACGACCAACATAAACCAAGAACCTATTTGGTCACACGCACAACGAGCGTAATCCAAAGCATTTAAAACGAGCTTGAGAATGAGATTCTCAGACCGAGAGAAACTATGTTTGGTTGGACCAAACATAAAGCGAGCATGAAATTGTTTCAGTCGCAATGGAAGCATGGATGGGCCGTGTCTTATGAAGACATAATGGATGGACCAAAATGGTTTGGTTCTAATCCAATGGATGAGAATAAACCAAAGGGTTTGGTTTATATTAAACGAATGAACCAAAAGTTGGTTGTTCGTTTTAACTTAAAATAAACCATCATGGTTTGGTTTATTTTAACTTATCTTAATGGAGCGGGTTAACGGCTTTATGGATATGATCCATTAACCATTAAGAGAATTAGTTCTCTATAAAATAGGGTTAAACCCTAACCCAAAATCCCTAATGAAGTTTTGGCCGCCCAACCCTAGCCCCCTTTTGTTGTTACCGCCCAACATGGTGTTGCCGCCAACTTCATGGAGCTGCTGCCACCTCCTTGCCGCCGGCATCCAAGCTTCAGCCGGCGATGCTCCGGCGACCCTCCGGTGATCTCTTGTGGGTTCGGTGATAAGGTGAGCTCCACATCTCCTTTGGCGCCTCTATTCCTCCACCAAAGCTGTCCAGTTTTTTACGGACAGCTTGTTTCTTTGTTGTCGGGCGTCGTTTGGGCGGCGGTTAGTGCTCCGACAGTGGCTAACTTACCGGGATATGATCTCCGGTAATCCTCTGAGGGGGGCGAAGGATTCGTCAAAGCGGTTGTGAATACCTCTCGGAGAAGCGAGTTTTGAGAACTCGTTTTAGGATCGAATTTGGATTCGGATCGTGATCATCTCTCGATCACGTCGTCTTCAACACGAGGCTAGTAACCCGTCACGAAGACGAAGCTCGTGACTTAGCGAAGTCATCCCGAGGAGCTCGGCGTGGATACGGATAGAGACGATTCTTACGAGGATCGTTCCGGTTGATGCCGTTCCCGCTACACGTCATACGAAAGGTATAACGTAGATAAATTTCTTTTATTGCAAATTTTAATTTACGGTTATGTCTACACTTGTTGTAATATGCATGCGTGTGTTGTGTGTGTTGTAATAAATAGGAGTATTTATTATTTTTATTGCTTCCGCTGTGTTCATGTTTACGAAACATGATCGAACACACACGCCTTGTGTCGAAACCCAACGTGGTATCAGAGCCCAGTTGTGTTTGACATAATCGTAAAATGGTTTTGCGATAGTCATAATGTATTTCTGGAAATTTTCTAAATTTTGGAAATTTAGAAGTATTTATGGAAATTTTTCAATTTTGGAAAGTCTAGAAGTATTTATGGAAATCTCCCACTTTTGGAAAGTTGGAAGTATTTATGGAAATTTATATTTTCCATAAATAAAATATTTGATTAGATTCTGGAAATTTGTTTCCTAATTTAATCATGATTTGATTTGGGAAATCAAATCTTAAAATATTTTAATTTCCATAAGTAGTTTTAATGATTTAGGAAATTGGTTTCCTAAATAGATTTTCCTTAATCAAATAATTCCATGAATAAAATATGTGATTAGATTTGGAAATTTGTTTCCTAATTTAATTATGATTTGATTTGGAGAATCAAATCTTAAACATATTTTATTTCCATAAATAGTTATGACATATAAGGAAATTATATACATGACATAATTGTATGTCATGTAATTGCATTAGATGCATAACATTATGCCATGCGTGTCGTGACATGTAGATGTATGCCATGTATGTCATGCCATGTAGATAATAGTTATTTGCATGCAAAGAGGATGAGACATAAAAACCCTTAATCAATATTAAAGCCTACACCTTCCATTAATATGGTTAGAACCGAGTTACATTTCTTGTTTGGGTTGTTGGACTCTCTCAAGCCGGCTCGAACTGAATATGTTCAAACCATGGAATAGTTTAATACTAATATGGTAAGAGTCGAGAGGTCAATCGTTAGCTTTGGTTGTTGGACTCTCTCCAAGCTGGGCTAATTGGTTGAATGCGCTCTAACCATATTAAAACTATGTCGATTAATGGGTTGGCTTTAACACAGCATCGGCTTGTTGGACTCTCTCCAAGGTCGATGTAAAGGGAGGTGAAGTTGGGTGCTATGCATATGATGCATACTTGTTAATGTGTTAACAACCCGATGTATGTGTGAACATTCAATTAGTTGATAGCACATTGTGATAGTTGCATATCGTGATATGCAATCGGTATAGATGATACCTACCGTCGTAGTTATGAATGGCTTGTTGGACTCTCTCGAGGTTGTTCATAACTATGATGGATATCGACCATTCGGAGATGGACCTACAATCTCGAAGTGATTTTGGAGTTTTGAAATTCGAAAAATGAATGGGATTTATAAATGTATATTGATGCATTTTAAAATCATTTTCTCATATATGCTCGTTTTGTATTTCTAGGTCAATAAATTGATCATGGCGTCTTTGAATTTGCGCACTATTTTGGATTCGAACAAAGTGGTGGGCCTAACTTCTGGTGGCTTAGAAACACGAGAATTGTTCTCAAGGAGGAAAAGCTTGCATATGTCCTTGAAGAGCCTCTTCTGGCCGTCTAAGGGCGATCTGACTCAGACGAATGTTGGTCTATCAAAAAACATGTGGCGATTCTCGAAATGGGCGAGTTGCATCATGCTAGCGGCGATGGTACCTGAGCTGCAAAAGCAGCATGAGCATATGGATGCTAATACTATGGTCTTCCATCTTCATGAGTTGTCTGGAGCAAGCGAGATCCGAAGGTTCGAGGTCTCTAGGCCTCCTCTTCACCACGAAGATGCAAGAAGGTTCGTCAGAGTGCGCTTTGTGCTAAAGATGAACGGGTACATCGAGCGGCTAGCTACCCTCGGTTTTGTGATGAATCATGAGTTAAGTATTGACTTAATTCTGCATTGTTTGCCCAAGAGTTTCTCGCAATTTGTGATGAACTATCGGATGAACAAATTAGAATCCACCATTCGAGCTCTCAATATGTCGAAGACCGTGGAGCCTTCAGAAGCATGAAGAGAAGGCGGTTCTGCTAGTTGATTCTCAAAGAAAGGTTTTAAGAGGAAGGCAAAAGAATGTAAGAAAGGAAAGAAAAAAGGCAAAGAAGGGAACCAAGACAAAGGGCACTTGCCATCATCGTGGCAAGGAAGGCCACCGCTAAGAAATCGCAAGATTTATCTTGAGTCCATGAAGAAGAAGAAGGCATCCGATGCCCCATCCTCTTCGTATCTTCGCTATTGATTGTCATTCTATTTCTTAGACACTTGGGTATTGATACCGTGTAGCTCACATATATGTAATGACATACAGGGCTAAGAATAGAAGAAGACTTGTCGAGGGGAGTCAAATTTGCGAGTTGGCAATGGAGCAAAGGTTGCCGCTCGCCATCGGAACTTATTTGTCAAGCTCCCTAGTGGACTAGTCTTGGAATTGACAATTGCTATTATGTTCCTTTCTCTAATAAAGAACATTGTTTATATTTCTGCTTAAATAGAAATGGTTTCCATTTGACGTTTAGTAACAATTGTTGTTATATAACTTTGAATGGCGTACTTTATGGAACTGGAACTTTGAGTAATGGCATTTATACGCTGGACGTATCGGACATTTTCAATATCGAAGCGAGCAACACGCGTGCTCGAAAGGATAATCACATAGACTCCTATATGTGGCATTGTCGTCTTGGCCATATAAGCAAGAAACGCATGTCCGGATTACACCGATGTGGAATTCTGGAATCGTTTGAATTGGATTCATACGATACATGCGAATCATGCTTAAAAGGCAAGATGACTAAGTTACCTTTTACTGGAAAAGGTGAACGAGTGGGAGAGTTACTAGGTCTAGTACATACCGATGTATGTGGACCTATGTCAACTCAAGCTTTAGGAGGCTATAGCTACTTCATTACCTTCACCGATGATCACTCACGGTTTGGGTATGTGTTCTTGATGAAACACAAGTCTGAAGCCTTTGAAAGGTTCAAAGAATTCAGAAATGAAGTAGAGAAACAACATGACAAAAGTATTAAAATACTTCGATTGGATCGAGGTGGTGAATACTTAAGTCAAGAGTTTCTTGATTATCTAAGAGACAATGGCATATTGTCTCAATGGACTCCGCCCTATACACCACAGCATAATGGTGTATCTGAGAGGCGTAACCGGACCTTGTTGGACATGGTCAGGTCAATGATGAATCATGCGACTCTTCCCAAGTCCTTTTGGGGTTATGCACTTCAGACAGCTGTTTACTTGTTAAACAGAATGTCTACCAAGGTAGTCTCAACTACTCCATATGAGATATGGAATGGTAAGAAACCTCATGTATCTTACTTGAAGATATGGGGTTGTCCTGCTTATGTGAAGTGGACTGTATCAGACAAACTGGATGCTAAGTCTGATAAATGTCTATTTATTGGATACCCTAAGGAAACAAGGGGTTACCAATTCTATCATCCTGTGGAACAAAAGGTGTTTGTTTCAAGGCATGCTGTGTTTCTAGAGAAAGAGTTTCTCTTGCAAGAAAATAGTGGGAGTGTCGTCGAGCTTGAGGAGGCTCGAGAGACTCAAATAGACATTGATGAGATACCTGGTGAAGCACAACAGCCGACAACTCATAGTGATGAGCAATCAATTGGACCTATTGTAACACCACATCTTCGTAGATCTGGTAGAACACGCAATATTCCTGAGAGATATGGATTTCTCGTAAGTGAATCGAACGACGTGTTACTCATTGATGATGAGGAGCCTACCAGTTATGAAGAAGTGCTGACAAGTTCAGAAAGGGATAAGTGGCTTGGTGCCATGAAGTCGGAAATGGATTCCATGTACGAAAACCAAGTTTGGAACTTGGTTGACCCACCTGAAGGCATAAAGCCTATAGGGTGCAAGTGGGTTTTCAAGAAGAAAACCGACATGGATGGTAATGTGATTACCTATAAGGCTAGATTGGTGGCGAAAGGATATCGTCAAAAGCAAGGTGTTGATTATGACGAAACCTATTCGCCTGTAGCTATGCTTAAATCCATTCGGATGCTCCTGGCCATAGCGGCTCATTATGATTATGAGATATGGCAGATGGATGTGAAAACAGCTTTCCTTAATGAAAACCTGCTCGAGGACGTGTATATGATACAACCTGAGGGTTTCACATCGGTTGATAAAACCAAGGTATGCAAATTGCGACGGTCCATTTATGGATTGAAGCAAGCATCCAGGAGCTGGAATATCCATTTTGATGAGATGATCAAAAAGTTTGATTTCTCGCAAAATCCGCATTTAACCTTGTGTGTACAAGAAGGTTAGTGGGAGTGCAGTCGTGTTCCTAGTATTGTATGTCGATGACATATTACTTATAGGAAACGATGTGTCAATCTTACAGTCAATTAAGGTTTGGTTATCCAAGACATTCTCCATGAAAGACCTGGGAGAAGCAACCTACATCCTTGGGATTAAGATCTATAGAGATAGATCGAAACGGTTGCTTGGTCTTTCGCAGTCTACATATATAGACCGAGTGCTAAAGAGGTTTAGCATGTCGGAATCCAAGAAAGGTTATCTGCCCATCAGGCATGGGGTACACCTTTCGAAGTCTATGTGTCCGCGCACAGAAAACGAGAGGATTTGCATGAGTAAGATTCCCTATGCATTCGCAATAGGATCTATCATGTATGCTATGTTATGTACGAGGCCCGATGTATCGTATGCTCTGAGTGTCACGAGCAGATACCAGTCTGATCCAGGAATGGATCATTGGAGACGATCCTTAAGTACTTGAGAAGAACTAAGGATGCATTCCTAATATATGGAGAAGGGTACATCGTGATACGTGGGTATACGGATGCCAGCTCCAGACAGACAAGGATGATTCCATGTCTCAGTCTGGGTATGTATTCACCTAAAATGGAGGCGCAATAAGTTGGAAAGGTTCCAAGCTTGACACTATAGCGGATTCTGCCACTAAGGCAGAATACGTTGCAGCTTTGGAAGCAGCAAAGGAAGCGGTTTGGATCAATAAGTTCATCTATGAACTTGATGTGGTCTCATCAATGATCCAAACATGTGTTTCGCCGCTATCATCTTATCAGAGAGATCATCAGTAGGAATGAAATACAAATCGAGAAAATTCCCACTGAAAGGAACTTAGCGGATCCTTTGACTAAAGCATTACCTCAAAGTAAGTTTGAGGGTCATGTTAGTGCTTATGGTATAGGATACTGTAGCGATTGACATTAGGCCAAGTGGGAGTCTGTTAGTAATATATGAGAGATGTCCTAAGGCAATCGCCTTATGTATGAACCATTTATATGATAAATGAAGATTCACTATTTGAGTATACATGTTTAATGTATTTGATTGGATCTTAAACTCATTTATCAATGTCCACGATGTGATTCACAAAGATGAGAGAATTTGTGATTGGATCACAACTAGTGAGTATCTCTACATGTGTAATTGTGATGTATCGGAATTATCCTAGTCGATGAATTGATGGATCCGACACCATCAATTCCAGACTAGCACGAGGTATACTCCTTGGTGTATCCAAGCGTTTGATTCTCACCGGGCCGGAGACATAGTGATGTCCGAGGAGTTAATTGTGGATGCTAGTTATGGTAACTAGTTCATTGGAATGACCAAAGTAAGACTTCATATGGTTCTCTGCATATATAGATATGTCAATGAAGTTCTTACTGTGGCTTGGCGATGTTTTTCGACTTGTATTCAAGTCATCTTGATCATGGAGACTTATGCTTTGACATCTTAAGCAAACATCTCTAAGGAGATGTGGTCCGGGATGATTGGGTATAAGTCGAAGTGATCGAAGGTGTTTGAATAGCCTATAAAGGATTCACCACTCCTTGCGAGGAGATGTGTACCCATGGCCTCTCGTCGGATTGTTACTAAAGTCTTTGGCCAAAGCATTACATGTTTAGAGTAAGGTACTCTTCGATACATGTGGAGTAACTAGAATCCGTAGGACGAGGAAATGATACTTGGGCTAGGTGTGACGTAGTCAGCCTAGTGGGGACTGACACAATAGACCATGTCCTGAACCAAGTGGGTATAAGATGAGTGAAGGGAATGGGGCACGATTCATTCGAGCTACTGAAGGGTTTCAGAAATAGTTCTGGATCAACCATTGATCTTTTCGGTTAATTGGGGATCATGATGTACTACTAGGTGCCACTCATGATCGTTCTATAATTAATGGTTAATTATAGACGGCCAACATAAACCGAGAACCTATTTGGTCACACGCACAACGAGTGTAATCCAAAGGATTTAAAACGAGCTTGAGAATGGGATTCTCAGACCGAGAGAAACTATGTTTGGTTGGACCAAACATAAAGCGCATGAAATTGTTTCCGCAATGGAAGCGTGGATGGGCCGTGTCTTATGAAGACATAATGGATGGACCAAAATGGTTTGGTTCTAATCCAATGGATGAGAATAAACCAAAGGGTTTGGTTTATTTTAAACGAATGAACCAAAAGTTGGTTCGGTTCGTTTTAACTTAAAATAAATCATCATGGTTTGGTTTATTTTAACTTATCTTAATGGAGCGGGTTAACGGGCTTTATGGATATGATCCATTAACCATTAAGAGAATTAGTTCTCTATAAAATAGGGGTTAAACCCTAACCCAAAAACCCTAATGAAGTTTTGGCCGCCCAACCCTAGCCCCCTTTTGTTGTTGCCGCCCAACATGGTGTTGCCGCCAACTTCATGGAGCTGCTGCCACCTCCTTGCCGCCGGCATCCAAGCTTCAGCCGGCGATGCTCCGGCGACCCTCCGGTGATCTCTTGTGGGTTCGGTGATAAGGTGAGCTCCACATCTCCTTTGGCCGTCCTCTATTCCTCCACCAAAAGCTGTCCAGTTTTTCTGGACAGCTTGTTTCTTTGTTGTCGGAGCATCGTTTGGACGACGGTTAGTGCTCCGACAGCGGCTAACTTACCGGGGATTTGATCTCCGGTAATCCTCTGAGGTGGGGGACGAAGGATTCGTCAAACGGTTGACGAATACCTCTCCGGAGAAGCGAGTTTTGAGAACTCGTTTTAGGATCCGAATTTGGATTCGGATCATGATCATCTCTCGATCACGTCGTCTTCAACACGAGGCTAGTAACCCGTACGAAGACGAAACTCGTGACTTAGCGAAGTCATCCCGAGGAGCTCGGCATGGATACAGATAGAGACGATTCTTACGAGGATCGTTCCGGTTGATGCCGTTCTTGCTACACGTCATACGAAAGGTATAACGTAGATAAATTTCTTTTATTGCAAATTTTAATTTACGGTTATGTCTACACTTGTTGTAATATGCATGCGTGTGTTGTGTGTGTTGTAATAAATAGGAGTATTTATTATTTTTATTGCTTCCGCTGTGTTCATGTTTACGAAACATGATCGAACACACACACGCCGCGGTGCCGGAAACCCAACATTTAGGAGTAGTTTTCGCTCACATCTTGTTATATTTTGTGTTAGTTTCATGCATATGTTACTATATTCTTGCACGCATTGCCTATTTTTTCGTTCGGAGGTCTGCTCGTTGTACTTTTGTGTGCAGGTTAACTTTTCTTGTGAAAAAGATGCATTTTCGGAGCAAAAGAAGAACTTTCGCAGCTAGACGCAGAGTGGGACATGGCCAGGGCGTGTGGATTCACACGGTCGTATCCAATGGGCGAAGAACAGCACCCCAAGGCCGCACATGGTCGTGTGGTGGCCCTACAGATTTGCGCGACTAGGGCTTTTTCCGGATTTTACAGTAGTCCAAGACGATATCTATATAAGGATGGCTCCGCCCAAATCCTAGGGAGGAGGCACGATGGCTAGGACGGCATGTCGAAGCCCTAAAAAGCTTCGGTAACTCACAGCGGGGAGGAGGAACGCCGCCGGAGGTCCACAACTTGCAATACAACGCTGAAGAGAAGATCACGAAGAATCGTATATCTCTATTTCTGCACTTTATTTCTATTGTATTCGAACTTAAACATGTTTTGTGATTCTTCCTTCGTATTTATGGAGTAGTAATTCTGATTCTAGGATTAGGGAGTAGCTTGTGTACATAAACAATGTTGGTTCATATTAAATTATGGCCAAAAGTTTGATTTGACAATTGGTAGTTGCTCTCTATTATATATTCGTGTGTTTGCCTTTCTTTCCGCTGTGCTTAGGCGATACGAGGTGGTGACAGCCCTCACAATCTAAATTTGGGATGTTTGATCCAAGGAACCTAACGGTAAACCTGACCTCCCGTAACTGCGGGGAGAAGGGAGCAGTGGAATTGGAAACGGTCCACCACAAGGATTGATTTGACATCCTCGTACCCTCTATCCTGTCCTTTGAGCGGAGGTAGCTCTCGGTGAATGCGGCGCCTCTGCGAGAGAGTGTATGATGTCCCTTCCCCAAAACCGTAGGTAGACGTTTAGACGACGGCAATTGACAACATTGTTCTGTGGTACACAATAGAAATCGAAGTCCTAGAATCGCCTTTTAAGACCCCGACACACTCTTTTCCTCCTCCGTGTGACACCGTACAGAGTAGAGTCCACCGATAGTCCTCACCAACCGATTCTCTCAGAGATTTCGTCCGAACAATCGCAACCACTTAGTGTATTGGTATTCGAATCCCAGTCCTTGTGGGATCGATAAATCTTTATTACTTGACGACATCCGTGTCATGCCCGCCCTTTCCTAGGGTCCGGAGGGGCGGCGCGTGACGCGACCATACATACATACATCGTACTACTTACAGCGGAAGACTTTAGACATATTTTTTTTTCTTTTAAACATAACATGCATCGTCATTTATAGATACTTCTTCTTAACATAGAGCATGCATCATCATTCCATAAGTGCTTAGTTCAAGTCCATAGACATCATCATCATAAGGATACATTTATAAGGACATAACAGATCTCCTCCACCATGCCACTACCACACACACTTGGCCCCTCCTGCTGCTCTCTTTAGTTTATCCATCTCTTACCCTTATCTGTAGTACAAGGGAAAAATAAACTATAAGCACATAGGCTTAGTAAGATCCTGTCCTACTCACAAAAACCATACATCGACATTAAGCATGACATGTAACATTCATAACATATAAGCAACATAACATGTAACATATATGACGTAAGCAAACATAACATGTAGCATAAGTAACATGAGTAAACATAACATGTAACATATATAACGTAGCAACATATCATGTACATAATCAAACATAACATACAACATATGTAACATAGCAACATATCATGCACATATATGACATAATCAAACATAACATACAACATGTGTAACATAGCAACATATATATGACATGCAACATATATAACATAGCAACATATATATGACATATCAAACATAACATACAACATATGTAACATAGCAACATAGCATGTAAACATAACAATCATAACATGTGAACAAAACAATCATATCATGTAAACATATGCAGGATGCTCTTTGAAAACATATATTATAGGTACGTAAACATAAATCTCAACATATTTGAGCCCGACATTGTACCACATCATCATCATCATAGCGCGCAACCCTAAATAGACCCGAGGTAGCAAGTCTCGAACCTACTAGGTTACTAGGCCCGATCTTAGTCCGTCAACCTAGGGGCCATCGTCATAGCGTAGAAGCCCATCCTAGGCCCGATCTTAGTCCATCGACCTAGGGCATCTTGGATCCCATCCCGTACTAGGCCCGATCTTAGTCCGTCGACCTAGGGGCAATCATACATAGAAGCCCATCCTAGGCCCGATCTTAGTCCGTCGGCCTAGGGCATCTTAGGAGCCCATCCCTTTGGACCTTGTTAGGGTCCTGGTACAAGCCATGCAGAAGGTAAAATACTTATATGCTTTTTTTATCATAACATATATTATTTCATTTCGGAAACATATCATACTTCATTTCATAAGATATCATATTTCACTTCATGACATATCATATTTCATTTCATAACATATCATAATTCACTTCATGACATATCATATATCATTTCATAATCACATCATACTTCATTTCATAACATATCATGTTCCACTTCATGAACATATCATTTTTCATTTCATAAACATATCATTTTTCATTTCATAATCATATCATATTCATTTCCTAACATATCTTAATATCACACACATATAGGGCATGGCAAAAGGTATAAACATCAAGAGGAAGTAAACACTAACCTAGGGCATGTTATCTTCATCTAGCATCTTAATATCATCATATACAAACAAAATATTGTATAGAATTTCATTGAAACCTCAAAAGCAAGGGTTGGCCGAATGGTTCATGGGGCTTTTAGGGTTAAACTTTTAACCTAATCCATCTAACATCCTAACATCATCATATGCATACAAAATATGGTATAGAACTTCATTGAAACATCAAAAGCAAGGGTTGGCCGAATGGTTCATGGAGGCTTTTAGGGTTAAACTTTTAACCTAATCCATCTAACATCCTAACATCATCATATGCATACAAAATATGGTATAGAACTTCATTGAAACATCAAAAGCAAGGGTTGGCCGAATGGTTCATGGAGGCTTTTAGGGTTAAACTTTTAACCTAATCCATCTAACATCCTAACATCATCATATGCATACAAAATATGGTATAGAACTTCATTGAAACATCAAAAGCAAGGGTTGGCCGAATGGTTCATGGAGGCTTTTAGGGTTAAACTTTTAACCTAATCCATCTAACATCCTAACATCATCATATGCATACAAAATATGGTATAAAACTTCATTGAAACATCAAAAGCAAGGGTTGGCCGAATGGTTCATGGAGGCTTTTAGGGTAAAACTTTTAACCTAATCCATCTAACATCCTAACATCATCTTATGCATACAAAATATGGTATAGAACTTCATTGAAACATCAAAAGCAAGGGTTGGCCGAATGGTTCATGGAGGCTTTTAAGGTTAAACTTTTAACCTAATCCATTTAACCTCCTAACATCATCATATGCATACAAAATATGGTATAGAACTTCATTGAAACATCAAAAGCAAAGGTTGGCCGAAAGGTTCATGGAGGCTTTTAGGGTTAAACTTTTAACCTAATCCATCTAACACCCTAACATCATCATATACATACAAATTATGTTATAGAATTTCATTGAAACCTCAAAAGCAAGGGTTGGCCGAATGGTTCATGGAGGCTTTTATGGTTAAACTTTTAACCTAATCCATTTAACATCCTAACATTATCATATGCATACAAAATATGGTATAGAATTTCATTGAAACATCAAAAGCAAAGGTTGGCCGAATGGTTCATGGGGGCTTTTAGGGTTAAACTTTTAACATATTCCATCTAACACCCTAACATCATCATATACATACAAATTATGGTATAGAATTTCATTGAAACCTCAAAAGCAAGGGTTGGCCGAATGGTTCATGGAGGTTTTTAGGGTTAAACTTTTAACCTAATCCATCTAACACCCTAACATCATCATATACATACAAATTATGGTATAGAATTTCATTGAAACCTCAAAAGCAAGGGTTGGCCGAATGGTTCATGGAGGCTTTTGGGGTTGAACTTTTAACCTAATCGACTTAACATCCTAACATCATCATATGCATATAAAATAGGGTATAGAACTTCATTGAAACATCAAAAGCAAAGGTTGGCCGAATGGTTCATGGGGGGTTTGATACAAAACTTTAATCGGAAAGCTACTTGTATGCAGGTGAGGGGATACTTACATCCTTCGCTTTGCTTTTTTTGGTTGGAAGATGACCTAAGGGAAGCAACCTAGCCTTTCTTCTTGCTTGGATGGCTTTTGGACAAGGGATGAGAAGGGGGAGGAGAAGTGGATCTCGGTGAGGAAGAGGATGAGAGGAGAGAAACTCAACTTGATAACTCATGTCTCCTCATTCCCCCCTATTTATTCATTTGAAGAGTCCCTTAGTCTCCCTTACCCCTAACTATAATTTCCCATATTCCTTTAATAATACAATCTTGTTGGGCTTCTGGTTAGTGGGTGCATCTATAGAGCTTGGCTATCTCTAGAGGTTTGGGGTTCAATTCCTAGGCCTTGCATCCTTTTTGGCTCATTTTCTTTTATTTTTGAAAAGCCCACATAAAGCCCATCATAATCAAGCCAAAAATTCTTGTAAAATTGCTAGAAATTTTACGGGCATTACAATCCTTCATACCTTTTAAATGTTTCGTCCTCGAAACTTACAACAATTCTGGGTACTTCTGCTTCATGTCCTCCTCGCGTTCCCAGGTAGCTTCTTCATACCGTTGATTCTGCCACAGGACCTTTACTAAGAGCACCTCTTTATTACTTAGTCTCTTGACTTCTCGGTCTAGTATTCGGATAGGCCGACTTTCATAACTCAGGTCCTCTTGAACTTGTACTATTTGTGGCTCGATCACTCGGTCCGCACTGGAAATGCATTTCTTGAGCACAGAGACTTGGAACACGTTGTGAATAGCCGACATCTCTTGAGGCAGCTTCAGCTTGTAAGCTACCTTGCCAACCCTCTGCAATATCGGATACGGTCCCACATAGCGCGGACTCAGCTTACCCTTCCTTTCGAATCTCATCCTTCTTAGCTCATTTTCTTTTATTTTTGAAAAGCCCACATAAAGCCCATCATAATCAAGCTAAAAATTCTTGTAAAATTGCTAGAAATTTTACGGGCGTTACAATCCTTCATACCTTTTAAATGTTTCATCCTCGAAACTTACAACAATTCTGGGTACTTCTGCTTCATGTCCTCCTCGCGTTCCCAGGTAGCTTCTTCGTACCGTTGATTCTGCCACAGGACCTTTACTAAGGGCACCTCTTTATTCCTTAGTCTCTTGACTTCTCGGTCTAGTATCTGGATAAGCCGACTTTCATAACTCAGGTCCTCTTAAACTTGTATTATTTGTGGCTCGATCACTTGGTCCGCACTGGAAATGCATTTCTTGAGCATAGAGACATGGAACACGTTGTGAATAACCGACATCTCTTGAGGCAGCTTCATCTTGTAAGCTACCTTGTCAACCCTCTGTAATATCGGATACGGTCCCACATAGCACTGACCAAATTTTACCCTTCCTTTCAAGTAATACTGATCCCCATCACTCCTTCATAGTGGGTCACCCGAGGAATACCTGTCCTCGACTTTGAATTCTAACTGTCTACGCTGCATGTCCCCATAGCTCTTTTGTCGGCTCGACTGGCTTTGATTCTCTCGGATGTTACAGATAGCTCGGGTGGTGTCGTCGATGAAGTCCGTCTGGAGTCCCATCCCCTTCTTTTCACCACCCTCGTACCAGCATATGGGAGATCTACATTTCCTCCCGTATAGAGCCTCGTAGGGTGCCATTCCAATAGTAGCTTGGTAGCTATTATTGTGTAGTAGTCTCGCCAACATAAGTATCGGCACTAGCTACCTTTGAAATCGAGCGCAAGCTCGTAACATATCCTTCAATGCTTGATTTACTCTTTGGTGCAATCGTCTGCGGGGATGGGCGATCTTGAACAATAACCGTGCCTAGGGCCTTCAGACACATTCCCGAAATGGGAAA
Source organism: Wurfbainia villosa (assembly GCA_025175895.1). Taxonomy (NCBI): domain Eukaryota; kingdom Viridiplantae; phylum Streptophyta; class Magnoliopsida; order Zingiberales; family Zingiberaceae; genus Wurfbainia; species Wurfbainia villosa. Next base: position 27,612,074 of record CM045990.1, on the reverse strand, counting down.
TAAAGCGACCATCTCTCATCGAAATGATGGTCTTAGGAATTCCATGTAGTCGATAATTTCTAGCATATAATCGAGCCAGTTGCTCATTTAATAGGTCATCTTGATTGCTAAGAAGTGGGCGGACTTCGTCAATCTATCCACAATTACCCATATAGCATCATAACCGTTTGTCGTCTTGGGCAATCCTGAGATGAAATCCATAGAAATGTCTTCCCATTTCCATTCTGGAATCTGGATCAGCGGTGTTCCTCCGTGTCTCGTGTTCTCGCTTTTAACCCTCTAGCAGTCGTGCAGTCTTCGACATACTGAGCCACATCTCTTTTCATTCCGAACCACCAGAATTTTATTTTCAGGTCTTGGTACATCTTGGTGGTTCCAGGATGCATCGCATAAGGAGTTCCGTGAGCTTCCTCAAATATCTTCTTCCGTAATTTTGGATCGTCGGGAATACATAAGTGATCCCTAAGGTAGAGTACTCCACTATCAGAGATACCAAACTCGTCGTCCTTTCCTTCTAGGACCTCTTGCTTGATCCTGTGAATGCTTGGGTCACAGGCTTGCTTTTCTAGTATATCATCGAACAGCGTCGGTGCTATCGTCATGGTCAAGAGCTGTCCAAAAATGATTTCAACCCCGTAACGCATAATCTCTTTTTCTAAGGGCCGAGATAATACTGATAGAGACATCAAGGTAGCGCAGGACTTCCTGCTGAGTGCATCAGCCACCTTGTTTGCTTTCCCCGGATGGTAGAAGATCTCGCAGTCATAATCCTTGATGAGCTCGAGCCATCTGCATTGTCTCATGTTCAGGTCCTTCTGTGTGAAGAAATATTTCAGACTCTGGTGGTCTGTATAAATCCTACACTGAGCTCCATATAGATAATGCCTCCATGTTTTGAGAGCAAATACCACGGCCGCTAGCTCCAAATCGTGGGTGGGATAATTCCTTTCATGTTCTTTGAGTTGCCTAGAGGCGTAGGCAATCACCTTGCCATTCTGCATGAGTACAGCTCCGAGTCCAAACTTGGAAGAGTCACTGTACATGTCGAAGCCTTCGTTACTGTCCGAAAGAGCAAGGATTGGAGTGCTGGTCAACCTCCTTTTCAATTATGTGAAACTTCTCTCGTAGGCGTCTGTCCACTCATATTTCTTGTTCTTTCTGGTGAGGACTGTCATAGGGGCTACAATCCTGGAGAAGTTCTCTACAAACTTCCGGTAGTAGCTTGGTAGCCCAAGAAAGCTTCTGATCTCGCTGGCATTCTTTGGTCGGTTCCAGTTACTCACGGTTTTAATCTTTATTGAGTCTACCATCACTCCGTGCTTAGATATAACGTGACCCAAAAATGATACTTGTTCGAGCCAGAACTTGCATTTGGAGAACTTTGCAAATAGCTACTTTTCCCGAAGAATCTGCAATACCACATTCAAGTGTTCTGCGTGCTCCTCTAGGGTTCTCAAATATATCAGTATGTCATCGATGAAGACGATCACAAACTTGTCGAGGAATGCCGAGAATACCCGATTCATCAAATCCATGAATAGAGCAGGTGCATTCGTCACTCCGAAGGGCATAACTACGAACTCGTAATGTCTGTATCTTGTCCGGAAGGCCGTCTTTGGTATATCATCTGATTTCACTTTTACTTGATGATAGCCAGACCTCAAGTCAATCTTAGAGAAGATGGTGGCACCCTTTAGTTGGTCGAACAGGTCATCAATCCGCGACAAAGGGTACGGTTCTTGATCGTCACATTATTCAGCGCTCGGTAGTCTATGCACATTCGCATAGACCCATCTTTCTTCTTCACCAACAGCACTGGAGCTCCCCATGGAGAGTGACTCGGGCGAATAAGTCCTTTGTCGAGTAACTCCTGTTGTTGTCCCTGAAGTTTCTTCAATTCAGCCGGCGCCATACGGTAAGGTGCTTTAGAGATTGGGTTAGTACCAGGAATCAATTCGATCTCAAATTCAACTTCTCTATATGGGGCTAACCCTGGTAGTTAATCTGGGAATACCTCTGGGTAGTTGCATACAACTCTGACATCTTCTAGCTTCTGATCCTTGGCTTGACTTGTATCAACTATGTGTGCCAGAACCCCAGTGCATCCACTGTCTAACATCTTGCATGCCTGTAGAGCTGATAAAATCTTATTGACTCTTCTCCTTGGCTCTCCAATAAATTCAAACATAGGTTCTGCCTCCGGCTGGAAGACCACTTTTCTTTTACGGCACTCGATCGAAGCACCGTACTTGCTTAAGAAATCCATGCCTAATATAATATCATAATCCTGCGCATAGCACTATCGGATCACGATAGAGTTCTGCATGCGCATTACGATGGGTGCGGCTCGCAGCATATGAGTGGAGGGCATTACTTCTCCCGAGGGCAGAGTGGTTAAGAACTTGCGATCTAGAGCTTGTGGTGGTATGTCTATCTTTCCAGTAAAGTGTGTAGAAACAAACGAATGTGTTGCCCCAGTATCAAATAATGCAGTAGCATGCTGACAGAAAATAAATATCTGACCTGTGACAACCGTAGAAGTGTTCGCCACATCTTCTTGGGTGAGAGAGAATACCCTAGCATCTGTCATAACTGGTGGGGCTTCTAGTCTCCCTTGGCTGATCAGGGTACCTCGATTGTAGCCTACATCTGGTGTAACTGTGGAGGAGCACTCCTCTGCTGGGCATACTGCTGAGGAAGTGCCCGAACCTAGATAGGGCAGTCCCTGACTCTATGTCCTGCCCATCCACAGTTGTAACATCTATTTGTACCTTGGTAGCATACTCCAGGATGTATCTTTCCACAGGTAGCACACAGAGGGATCCTGGGCTGCTTGTTTGTTGGACCACCTTTAGGATCCTCTCATTGTTTTCTCTTGCCAGTGTGGTTCCCTTTCCAAGTACTCTGGTTTCTCTGACCTCTCTGGGCACGACCCTGCCTTCACTCAGTGCCTTCTTTTGCTGGTTAATGTTGTTCAGGTAATGCTCGGTAATCATGGCACTACTGAACAACTCCTCTGCGGTCTGCGGTCTATGAACTCCGCCGGCCACATTCAGAGCTATTTCTGGTCAGAGCATCTTCAGCATGAGTCTGACCCTTTCTCTTTCCGTGCTGACTAACTCTGGGCATAGGCGTGCGAGTCGGTTGAATCTCTTCACGACTTCCCTGACTGATAGGTCACCTTGTCGGAACCCAGTGAACTCGTCGTAATGCTTGTTGGTTACCCTCATGTGGAAGAATTCTTCAAAAAATTCATACTCGAAATCTGTCCATCTCATCTGATTTACTTGTCTCTTTGCTTTGACCCGTTCCCACCACATCCGAGCATCTCCCAAAAGGCAGAATGATGCACACTTAATCTTCTCTCATTCGGGCCAGTCCAGTAGCTCCACGATGCTTTCCACCGCCTTGAACTAGGCCTGGGCATCCCATGGTTCACCAGTACTAGAGAAATTTTCCGACTTCAGCCTCTGCCACTGGATCAGGTAAGCTTCCTGTCGAACCATCGGGCTAGGGCCCGCTGGTGGGGCAGTAGGGTTTCCTCGCTGATTCATTAGGGCATTTATTACTTGCTGCTGTTCTGTGACTTGTCGCTGGAGTTCTGTAACTACGTGTGTAAGGTCATGCGGGGGTGCTATTTCATCAGCTCTACCACTGCGTCTTCGAGACATGTTTATCTTCATATATTAAAGTAAAGCAAGTATAAGTTTTTCGTTCGTTTATCTACGCATAATTAAACTAAAAGCTAGCATAAAGTTATCATTCATGTTTTCATGCATAAATTGAGCTAAAGGCATTACATATCATACATGAACAAAATTAACAAAATTAGAGTAGACATAGAATTCTTACTTGGAGCGGCAGGATTTGTAGCTTGATGTGTGTGTAGTGGAAAGGCAGATCTGCTCTGATACCAACCTCCACGCCTGCCTTTCCTAGGGTCCGAGGGGCGTGTGTGTGACCGCATACATACATACATCGTACTACTTACAGCGGAAGACTTTAGACATATTTTTTTTTTCTTTTAAACATAACATGCATCGTCATTTATAGATACTTCTTCTTAACATAGAGCATGCATCATCATTCCATAAGTACTTAGTGCTTAGTTCAAGTCTATAGACATCATCATCATAAGGAAACATTTATAAGGATATAACAGATCTCCTCCACCATGCCACTACCACACACACTTGGCCCCTCCTGCTGCTCCCTTTAGTTTATCCATCCCTTACCCTTATCTGCAGTACAAGGGAAAAATAAACTATAAGCACATAGGCTTAGTAAGATCATGTCCTACTCACAAAAACCATACATCGACATTAAGCATGGCATGTAACATTCATAACATATAAGCAACATAACATGTAACATATATGACGTAAGCAAACATAACATGTAGCATAAGTAACATGAGCAAACATAACATGTAATATATATATAACGTAGCAACATATCATGTACATAATCAAACATAACATACAACATATGTAACATAGCAACATATCATGCACATATATGCCATAATCAAACATAACATACAACATGTGTAACATAGCAACATATATATGATATGCAACATATATAACATAGCAACATATATATGACATATCAAACATAACATACAACATATGTAACATAGCAACATAGCATGTAAACATAACAATCATAACATGTGAACAAAACAATCATATCATGTAAACATATGCAGGATGCTCTTTGAAAACATATATTATAGGTACGTAAACATAAATCTCAACATATTTGGGCCCGGCATTGTACCACATCATCATCATCATAGCACGCATCCCTAAATAGACCCGAGGTAGCAAGTCTCGAATCTACTAGGTTACTAGGCCCGATCTTAGTCCGTTGACCTAGGGGCCATCGTCATAGCGTAGAAGCCCATCCTAGGCCCGATCTTAGTCCATCGACCTAAGGCATCTTGGAGCCCATCCCGTACTAGGTCAGATCTTAGTCCGTCGACCTAGGGGCAATCATACATAGAAGCCCATCCTAGGCCCGATCTTAGTCCATCGGCCTAGGGCATCTTAGGAGGCCATCCCTTTGGACCTTGTTAGGTCTCAAAGCCATGCAGAAGGTAAAATACTTATATGCTTTTTTTATCATAACATATCTTATTTCATTTCACAAACATATCATACTTCATTTCATAAGATATCATATTTCACTTCATGACATATCAAATTTCATTTCATAAACACATCATACTTCATTTCATAACATATCATAATTCACTTCATGACATATCATATTTCATTTCATAATGACATCATACTTCATTTCATAACATATCATGTTCCACTTCATGAACATATCATATTTCATTTCATAAAAATATCATTTTTCATTTCATAATCATATCATATTCATTTCCTAACATATCTTAATATCACACACATATAGGGCATGGCATAAGGTATAAACATCAAGAGGAAGTAAACACTAACCTAGGGCATGTTATCTTCATCTAGCATCTTAACATCATCATATACATACAAAAGATTGTATATAATTTCGTTGAAACCTCAAAAGCAAGGGTTGGCCGAATGATTCATGGGGCTTTTAGGGTTAAACATTTAACCTAATCCATCTAACATCCTAACATCATCATATGCATACAAAATATGGTATAGAACTTCATTGAAACATCAAAAGCAAGGGTTGGCCGAATGGTTCATGGAGGCTTTTAGGGTTAAACTTTTAACCTAATCCATCTAACATCCTAACATCATCATATGCATACAAAATATGGTATAGAACTTCATTGAAACATCAAAAGCAAGGGTTGGCCGAATGGTTCATGGAGGCTTTTAGGGTTAAACTTTTAACCTAATCCATCTAACATCCTAACATCATCATATGCATACAAAATATGGTATAGAACTTCATTGAAACATCAAAAGCAAGGGTTGGCCGAATGGTTCATGGAGGCTTTTAGGGTTAAACTTTTAACCTAATCCATCTAACATCCTAACATCATCATATGCATACAAAATATGGTATAGAACTTCATTGAAACATCAAAAGCAAGGGTTGGCCAAATGGTTCATGGAGGCTTTTAGGGTTAAACTTTTAACCTAATCCATCTAACATCCTAACATCATCATATGCATACAAAATATGGTATAGAACTTCATTGAAACATCAAAAGCAAGGGTTGGCCGAATGGTTCAAGGAGGCTTTTAGGGTTAAAATTTTAACCTAATCCATTTAACATCCTAACATCTTCATATGCATACAAAATATGGTATAGAACTTCATTGAAACATTAAAAGCAAAGGTTGGCCGAATGGTTCAGGGAGGCTTTTAGGGTTAAAATTTTAACCTATTCCATCTAACACCCTAACATCATCATATACATACAAATTATGGTATAGAATTTCATTGAAACCTCAAAAGCAAGGGTTGGCCGAATGGTTCATGGAGGCTTTTAGGGTTAAACTTTTAACCTAATCCATTTAACATCCTAACATCATCATATGCATACAAAATATGGTATAGAACTTCATTGAAACATCAAAAGAAAAGGTTGGCCGAATGGTTCATGGGGGGTTTGATACAAAATTTCAATCGGAAAGCTACTTGTATGCAGGTGAGGGGATACTTACATCCTTCGCTTTGCTTTTTTTGGTTTGAAGATGACCTAAGGGAAGACACCTAGCCTTTCTTCTTGCTTGGATGGCTTTTGGACAAGGGATGAGAAGGGGGAGGAGAAGTGGATCTCGGTGAGGAAGAGGATGAGAGGAGAGAAACTCAACTTGATAACTCATGTCTCCTCATTCCCCCCTATTTATTCATTTGAAGAGTCCCTTAGTCTCCCTTACCCCTAACTATAATTTTCCATATTCCTCTAATAATACAATCTTGTTGGGCTTCTGGTTAGTGGATGCATCTATAGGGCTTGGCTATCTCTAGAGGTTTGGGGTTCAATTCCTAGGCCTTGCATCCTTTTTGGCTCATTTTCTTTTATTTTTGAAAAGCCCACATAAAGCCCATCATAATCAAGCCAAAAATTCTTGTAAAATTGTTAGAAATTTTACGGGCATTACAATCCGTGCACTTGCAAGCGTTGAGTGTGAGTGCGCAGTTTGAGTCCACGACGATATCCATCGTGGGATTTGAGGTCGCGCCCGTCCACATCAAGTTTTTGGCACCGTTGCTGGGGACTATCGATTCGATATCAAATCGAACGGTGGTAGATTGGATCGGACTTAGGATTAGATTATTTTCTTGCTTTATTTTCCTTTTAGTTTAATCTTATCTTCTTAGTTCTATTTTCCATATTTAGATTTTGTTTTTATTTTCAGTAGTAATTTCCTATTTACTTATTGCATATTAGATTTTTATTTGCTAGATTTATTTATTTTTTGCTTTTAGATTTAGGTTAGCACTCTTACTTTTGTGGTCTGCTTCGTCGTATGCCTAAAAGACTAGGGTCGGAAGGTATAATTCCGATCGATTTAGAGATTTAGCGAACCTTTCACCGTCGGAGAGCAGTACAGCGAAAGATGGAAGATCAAGCTGCATCCGAGGTGAACATAGGAAATCGACCTCTGTGGGACTACGCAACTCCTAGCGCTAGAGGATTCAGGTCGAGCATAGCTGGACCATATATTTCGACAAATAACTTTGAGCTGAAGCTGGCACTTATACATATGGTCCAGTAGAGCTAATTCGGGTGTCGTGACGAGACCAAGCATCTTGAGGCTTTTATCAAAATCGCCAACTATGAAGTGACGGAGTCCCTTACGATCGATCACTTTGAGCACTTTCTTTTTGCTGGATAAGGCTATGGCTTGGCTTCACTCTCTACCCTCTAGCAGCATCACCACATGGGAGCAGTGTGAGTAGAAGTTTCTGAATAAATACTTCCCACCAAGTAAGACTGCTCACATGCGCCACCTTATCACGAGGTTTCGCCAGAAGGAGGGGGAGTCCTTGTTCGAAGCATGGGATCGCTACAAGGGGCTACTTTATCAATGCCCACACCACGGACTGGAGAGGTGGTTGGTGATCCATATTTTCTATAATGGGATCGCTTATGCCACAAAGATGTCCCTAGATTCTGTCGCAGGAGGAGCTTTAATGAACAAGACCATAGAGGAGGCAGAGGAGCTTATCGAAGAGGTGGCTCAAAACCACCATCAATGGGCTCCCGAACGTGGTCAACCCACGCCTGCGGTAGGACGATACACTTGTTAGGGCAATCTCTTGCCGTGATATGGTTTTGATGGTGTGGCAAAGGGTTTAAGTTAGTGTGTTATGTTTATTTGATATGTGCGTTGAAGTCATGCAGGACTTAGTAATTCGCACATGGAGCCATGGCGAGTTTCACATCTCATGACTCGTGCCTTGAGTCGGTGAAGGATAGCTTTGCGGAAGCCGTGCGCTTGGAGCATCCGAGGGACCGCCGGACGAGAAGCTTGGAGTGAAGCCGGAGGAAGTAGACTTGAGGCAAGAGAGGCGAAGGAGCATTGCGAGCCGTCGCGCTGATCGCAGGGGGCGTGGCGAAACGAAGAGAACTTCAAGGCGAGGACTCAGAAATGAGTGGCGATTGTAACCCGGGAAGGGTAGCTCTTAGGTGAAACTTGGCCATTTGGCCAAGTGTCGGATGGGTTTTCAGACACCGGATCATTGCCATGTCATGGCGATCGCCTCTAATCGAGTGTAGCTCGACCGTATCTGGCCCGTTTGTGGCGTGATCAGCGCCATCGTTAGCGATCGGCGCAGACTCGATCATTCGCGAAAGCGGCCGATCGGTAGTCAATAGGGTTTTTGCCACGCAGCCGTAGCCGGCAGGCGGTCGACTACGAGTGATCGATCGGTGGTGAGTCAGGATCGCCAAGAGTTCCGCTGATTGGACAACAGCGGTCGGCATCCGACGTGTTCGGAGGCCCGTTGTAGTAACGACGGTCATTGCCCATGGCGGCGGTCGATGAACGGAAGAAGTTAGCCCTCTCTATAAAAAGAGGTGTGAGCCTTTGAGAGGCTAATGCTTAAGTTCCAAACAATCTTCCTAATGCCCCACAAGCTCTAAACTCTTCTTACTCGCTTTTAATCCATTCTATTTGTAAGAAGAGTGATCTTGATTGTAAAGGTTACCTCCACCTAGCTTTGTGCAAAGGAGAGACCGATAGTGATTGGGTTTGGCGGAGTGATTCACCGTGGGGAAGTGGATTAGCGGCGTAGCCGTGAACCACGTTATATCTTGGTGTTTGTATTGCTTGTTTCTATTTTGCTTGTCTTTATTTATATTTGTATATTCCGCTTGCGCTAACGTTTTGTAGGCAGGCAAATACGCCATCCAACGAGGGCTATTCACCCCCCTCTAGCCGGCCATCCGATCCCTCACAAGTGGTATCAGAGCCGAGGTTGCTTGTCACCGGACTAACCGCCGCAACAAGCCCTACATCAAAAATGGCCGGCTCCAACCTCCACCCACCGAAGTTCGACGGCGACTTCTCTTGGTGGAAAAAGAGAATGGAGGTATTCTTGAACCGATTTTGAAATATTGTTAATTATGGAAAGCGGTTTTGAGTTGCCTAGGGAATGAAGATGGGGAGCCTTTGGAAAAATCGAGATGGAGCAAAGACAAAGAGAAGAGTATTTGGCAAATTCAAAGGCCAAGCACCATCTATACAATGTGCTCCCTCAACAAGAAGTAAATAGAATAGGGAGTGCTCAAGTGCCAAGGAGATGTGGGAGAAGTTGGTTGAACTTCATGAAGGCACCTCGAGGCAAAGCTAGCAAGGAGAGACCTCCTCCGCTCCCAACTATCAATATAAAACTACAAAAGGGAGAAAAGGTAACCTCTTTACACTCTAGGTTTAAGGAAATTTTAATTGGGCTAACAAGTGTAGGTGAGAAGCTATCGAACCGGGACATGCTCATGAAGGCTATAGATGCCTTTCCCCGGTCCTCAAAGTGGAGCTCCATGGTGGACTCTTTCTACATGTCCAAGAACCTAGAAGTGAGTACCTTGGAGGAGTTCTTCTCACAACGATGGAACTCCTGAAACTAGGCTTGAGGAATTCAAGAAGAGCCAAGAATTCAACCCTCAAGAGGAGTAGCATTGTTGGCAAACAAGGGGAAGAAGAAGATGGAAGTCCTCCTCCTCCTCCGATGATGAAGCCTCCTCCTCCTCCATGGATAGCACCGAGAAGCCTACATGGTAAGGAAGGTGAGGCGTGTATTTAGAATTTTATATTTGATAAATCTAATTATATGATGAGAAGACCAAGGGGGAATGTCATATGCTACAATTGCCAAGGAGAGGGACACATAAGGTACAATTGTCCTCTCCTAAACAAAATCAATGAAGAGAGGAAAAAGAAAGAAGAAAAGAAGAAGAAAAAGGGGAGCAAGAAAAAGAAGGAAGAGGAGAAGACGACAAAGGAGAAGGGAAAGGCTAAGGCTCTCAAGGCAAGGACTTGGGATGATCCATCCTCATCCTCCTCATCATCATCGGATGAGGAGAATGCCTTTGTCACCAATTTGGCCTTGATGGCCTTTGACGATTTGGATTGCTCCTCCTCCGAAAATTAAGGATCAAGAAAAAGAGGAGAGAGCTAAAGTGAAGGTGGAGCCTCATCCAAAAAATCATCCTACTAATCATCCTAAGAAGAAGAAGATGACAAGTAAACAATGGTAAAGAAAGCATCTCATAGTAAAATAGTTTCTATGATTTCTAGTTTAACTAGGGATTTGTTTAGAGCAAAGAAGAAAAATAAATGCATGCTAGATCAAATTAAGGCATTAGAAAATAAGCTAGAAAATGCATGCTTAAATAATAATGATACTTCTTCTTGCCATGATGATGCATGCTCACATGATAATTATGTGCCTTTAGATGTTAGTGATGCATGCATAGAAGAAAATAGGGCAATAAGGGAAAAGGTAGATTATTTAACCAAAGCCCTAGGAAAATTCACAATTGGCTCCAACACCTTGAATATGATCATAGGGAGCCAAAGGGCAAGTTTTAACAAGAAAGGCCTAGGATATAAAGAGAAGAAAAATGAGAAGGCCTATAGATGCCTAATAGCTAGGGGACAAGAAAAAAACAAAGTAATAGCTAAGACATTGATCCCCTAGGAATTTCTAGTGAACCGCATAGGTAAAAATCTATTTTGGGTTCAAAAATCCATCCTTAAGGGTTAGAAAACCCCTAGGGTAGTCAACCATATGAACTTGACCTATATCATATTTTGGTTGACTTAGGATGACGGGACAACATTTTTAGATAGTGTTGGGTGATGATAACGTGCCCATAATAAGTTAATAATTCTTAAATCATGATGATTAATGTAATTTCTATGCATATGTGTAATTATGATTTTGATTTTGGGCACATCATCATGAGAAATAGGTTTAAATCATGCTTTAGGTGATAACTTATTTATTATCATCATATAATGCCTAATGCATGGTTATAATTTAATGAAAACATGTATTTCATGGTCATAATGTGAAATTAATTGATATATGTCATTATGATCATGTAGGTTGTTAGATTGATACTTAACCATGATAGAATTGCTTGAATATATTGGTTAAGTATATATATACAAATACCCCCCTAGGATGCATCTCACACTCACTATAGGCTAACTTGATTGCAAACTTAGCATGGGTGAGATATTAGGATGATACAAATGTCCACTAATGCCTATGACATTTAGATGGTCATTTAAAGTATCAAAATATCAATAATAGACCAATCATGGGGAAGGCTTATGTTTAATTAATAGACATATTGCCCAAAGATCATGGTTGGATATTTCTAATGTTTTCAAAACAATTTCTTACCTTAAAATACATGTATTCATGTTTTGAAACAATTGGATGCAAAACTAGGTAGCTAACTTGATACTAACATGCTCAAAAACTAGTGGTTTTTCAAGTGTTTGGATTTTTAGCAAATCTTGTAAAATATAATGATTTTTCATGAAAAACTATTTTTCCTTGATAGATATACTTAAGAGAAATATGTTCCTCGAATTTCATGATTTTTATAATTTTCTGGAATTTTTATTGCATTTATCAATTTCGTCGGAAAATCGAAATTTGGATTCTTTGTGCCGGACCGCCATACGATAGTAGTCATAATCAGAATATTGAAGGCCGAATTCAGTTTGTAAACCTCCTACAAGTGGTAGAAATATACTTGATGCCTCCTACAGTTTTTAAATCAACTTGACATATTTTTTCCTCCATTATACTTGATGCCATGAGCTTATAACTTAGTGTTAATCTTTTTGATGGTGTCAAAGGGGGAGAAATAAGTATGTTTAAGTTAATCACATTAGGGGGAGAAATATATTGTAGGGGGAGAAATATATGATAAGGGGAGAAATATATGATAAGGGGAGAAATATATGATAAGGGGAGAAAATCTACATGGAGAGTTTCATGGATTAAGGGGGAGTTGCATGTTGCTATATCATGTTTATCTTTACATGCTTTCTTACCTTAGAATTTATATCAAATGTTTTTACCTAACTTAAACGGATTGCCACACATCAAAAAGGGGGAGATTGTTAGGGCAATCTCTTGCCGTGATATGGTTTTGATGGTGTGGCAAAGGGTTTAAGTTAGTGTGTTATGTTTATTTGATATGTGCGTTGAAGTCATGCAGGACTTAGTAATTCGCACATGGAGCCATGGCGAGTTTCACATCTCATGACTCGTGCCTTGAGTCGGTGAAGGATAGCTAAGCCGTGCGCTTGGAGCATCCGAGGGACCGCCGGACGAGAAGCTTGGAGTGAAGCCGGAGGAAGTAGACTTCGAGGCAAGAGACGCGAAGGAGCATTGCAGAGCCGTGCGCTGATCGCCGAGGACGTGGCGAAACGAAGAGAACTTCAAGGCGAGGACTCAGAGAAATGAGAGTGGCGATTGTAACCGGGAAGGGTAGCTCTTAGGTGAAACTTGGCCATTTGGCCAAGTGTCGGATGGGTTTTCGACACCGATCATTGCCATGTCAGCATGGCAATGATCGCTTCGATCGAGTGTAGCTCGACCGGTATACGATCGATTTTGTGGCGATCGCAGCCATCGTTAGCCGATCGACGCTGGCATGATCTGAAGATTAGCAAAGCGGCCCAAGGCGCAGCCGATCGTCAATAGGGTTTTTGCCATTAGAACGGCGCCTGTGAGCCGATCGGGCGCCCTCTCTATAAAAAGAGAGGGTGTGAGCCTTTGAGAGGCTAATGCTTAAGTTCCAAACAATCTTCCTAATGCCCCACAAGCTCTAAACTCTTCTTACTCGCTTTTAATCCATTCTATTTGTAAGAAGAGTGATCTTGATTGTAAAGGTTACCTCCACCTAGCTTTGTGCAAAGGAGAGACCGATAGTGATTGGTTTTGGCGGAGTGATTCACCGTGGACGAATCGGACCGTGGATTAGCGGCGTAGCCGTGAACCACGTTATATCTTGGTGTTTGTATTGCTTGTTTCTATTTTGCTTGTCTTTATTTATATTTGTATATTCCGCTTGTGCTAACGTTTTGTAGACGAGCAAAATACCGCCATCCAAACGAAAAGGGCTATTCACCCCCCCTCTAGCCGGCCATCCGATCCCTTACAACACTGTCAACTCCATGGACCACCTTTTGGCAAGGATGGACGCGCTCAGTAGACAGTTTGAATCTTTAAATCCTTCATCTGCATGCGCGACCATTGACTTTGGAGAAGGAGCGACAGCGTATCGTGAGGACCACTATGGAGGGCAGGGGACCTCAGACGAGCAGATTGACCATTGTGACGCAATTGGGGACTATGATCAAAGGCCTCACAACCCGTACTCTAATACCTACAATCCCGGATGGAGGAGTCAGCTGAATTTCTCCTACAAAAATAACTCGGGAAACCCCCAACCATCCGGAGGGTATGAGCAACAACAGGGCAATGGGCAGCGATCATAGAAGTCCAAACTAGAACAGATGATGGAGGACTTCATCGCTACCCAAACTAAGGCCAATGAATAATTCCGTCGCCATCATCAAAAGTATGAAGAAACACTGAGAGACTTGAAGGTCACCGTTGACGGCCTTACAAGTCATACCCAGATGTTGGAGACACAAGTGGCCCAAATAGCCCAATCCGTGTCACAACCTGTGAAGAACTCTCCGGTGAGCCAAGAAAAGGAGGAAGGAGTAGGGTAGAGTAGCCAATTCCCAAAGGGGTATGCAACCATGATTTCCACCCTACCTGACCAAGCTGAGTTTGAAGAGAAGATTTCAATACAGCTTGAGGACCCTGGTGAATTTGTTATTCCCTGCTCAATTTATGGGGAGAGCTTCGACAAAGCACTATGCGACTTGGGGTCATCAGTAAGTGTGATGCCCTACGCATATTTTCTGAAGATGGGACTAAGCGGGCTCCAACCAGCGAATCTTGGTATTCGTATGGGGGATGATTCAGTGAAGGAGCATGTTGGCCTGCTACCACATGTTCCTGTGATGATTGAGAATTTCGTGATACCCACGGACTTCATCATACTGGACACAGAACCGAATCCGCAGAATCTCATCATTCTGGGAAGGCCTTTTCTAGCAACCGCAAGGGCATGCATAGATGTGAAGGCACACCAGATCTTCCTGGAGGTAGATGGGGAGATCATCCTTTTCAGCCTTTCGGAGCACATAGCTCCCTACTTTGATGGCTTCACGATTAGCAGATTGAAGTCGAAACCTCTAGATGCAGATCCTGAGATGGATGAATGGAGGTTCACTGAACCACCAGAGCTGAGTTGATAGAAGAGTGCGGTCGAGCTGAATGACCTTAAACAAAGCGCTTCTTGGGAGGCAACCCAAGTTTAGTTTTAGATTTCCCTTTTCTATTGCATTGCATACATTTTTTTGATTTTAGTTTTTATTTCCATCACATTTAGAGTTAAGAATAGAAAAGAACTTTGCTAGGCAAAAGTAAGACCCATATTAGTCTACACGGCGAAGTGTATGAACAAATTCGAGCCATGGTGCATAAAAAGGGCAAAAAATGGGGGTACATGGCTTGTCCGTGTGTTTTCCCACGGTCGTGCCAGATTGACCAGAGGCGCACATGGCCTGGCCGTGTGTTTTCACACGGCCATGGCGTGCGAGGTTAAAAGGGGCGAGCCGTGTGTTTTCACCCCATTTGTGTTGTGTGCTTCAAAATTTCTTGCCCTAACCGTGTGATTTCGCTTTCCCTTCTTCTAGAAGCATTTCTAACCTCTAAAAAAGCCAAAAGGAGCAAGGATGAGAAGGACCAAGACTGTAGCATCCCAATCCGGCACCTCGGAGCGACGAACAAGAAGAGCCGATGCTCCTCAAGCTCCGGAAGAGGGTAACGCCCTACCCCCTCTACTTTTTCACAATAATGAACATAGAGATAGGTACAATATGCTCTCTACTCATAAACTTACTGCTACTAAGTACTTAGATAATGATTTGCTAGAATCTTTAGGGTTGTTAGGTGATATGCAAACCCTATTTGCAAAAATGGGGTGAGATGAGATTATGGGAATAAGGCACCTAACCTACCCTAGGACAGTTTTGGAATTTTTGAGTTCTTTGGAGGTGGAAGTTTTAATGGGTAGAGAGAGCGAGCAGGGTAGGATAACTTCTAGGCTTTTTAACATAGAGCATGAGTGGACCCTTCACCAATGGAACTCATGCTTTGGCTTACCAAGTGGGGGAGAGAGAAGAACCCCTATTGGGTTCAACTCTCGGGAATGTTGGACCGAGTTGATGGGGGAGCATGCTTATGACCCTTCTAGGGCCAAAGCATTGTGCCTCCAAAACCCCGTCTTTTGATACCTTCACCACGTCATGGCCAGTACTATATTTGGTCGTGGGGAGAGTGACGATGTAGTAAGAGCCAGTGAGCTACTTTTCTTATGGGATATGCTACAAGAAAGAAGTAGCATCGATGTGGGGTCCCACTTCATTAGACACTTAGTGAAGATGGGCAAAGCAACACGTGGAGAGATCAATATGGGAGGCCTACTTTCCCACATTTGCTATAGGATGGGGTACGATTACACAGCAATGGAGAGTATAGAGGGGAGCCCTAGGATCGACCTAGGAGTATGCATGGCCATGAAGATGATTGTAAGAGAAGGAGACTCCTTATGCTTTGTAAGGAAAAATCTTACGACCCTTAGGCTCCCCCACCCGGATCATACCACCATCTTTATATGCGCCAATTGGCGCTTAGACCTGATAGTGGAGTCCCCTCTACATTAGGGACCATCCACATCAGCGCCCATCTCTCCACCTTTGTATCACTCTCCCTCCAGTCCACAGATGCATAGGAGCCGACCTAGTCCACACCGACATGTGCCTACACCTGCACCACCACCTTTTTCTACCTTTGAGCAAGATGCAGGTACATCGGCCTATGATTTCTCGGAGTTCCGATCGTGCCTCGATACATTTACACTGAGCAGTAGATGCAGAGGTAGCGATGGGAGGAGCAGAGTGCCTTCTAGAAGGCGGAGTTCTAGGGATTCCGGGAGCATTTCTAGCGGGCTGAGGAGTTCTACGATGAGGCCCACATTTACTTCCAGGAGGAGGCTGCTCATCGCTAGGATGAGGCAGCTTACCGCAGGGAGATGCGACAGCATATGCACGCCCAACAGGCACAGTGGGCTAGGGAGGAGGAGCACCGAGCAGCCGTTGCATCCACCAGTTCCCAGATCGACCACATGTATATGTGGCATCAACAGCTCAGCAGCAGGTTCCCCTAGGATCAAGAGATGCCCAGTCTCCCAGACTTTCCACCTCGTCCACCATATTAGAGGTATATTTTTGTTTAAGTCTGGGGGGGAGACCCCAAAATCTATTTTGTTGTGTTTCCTAGCAGTAGTTTCTTTTCTGGTATTTTCATTCATTTGTTCATGCATGCATGAGTTGTTTAGTTCCTTTCAGTACTTAATTTTTGGTGTCTGAAAAGCTACCTCAGTAGTATTTTTGGAAGTTGCTTGCATGAGTTGTTCCCATAGGTAGCTTAACTCTATTTATCTTATGGTATTTTATTCTATTCGCTCTATTGAATGTTCTAGACCTACACTGGTTAGCTTTATTTTTGCACTTACACATATTGAACATTCTGAAAGGGAAAATATAGTACATACCTAGTTATGATTCACTTCAATAGTCTAGTACTTTGGAATCCATAGGTGACTCTAGGTTTAGCATTTTAGTTTATGGAGATGCTCGGATTGTGTAAGCCCATTCGAAAAAATCAAAATGTCTGTGAGCTGAAAAATAAAAAGAAAAAAAAAGAGATTATGAGGGATAAAAAATAGTTGTCGTGGGTGGAAATGGCTAGGTGCCCCTTTGAGACCGAGTTAGGTTACTGGGGAAACACCTCCTAATTTCTCTCAATACCGAGCACGCCTTTGAGACTTTATGATATATCTAGGGAACGACCCTCGCTTTGGGCAGGTAAGTGCCTAAGAGCCGGAAACCTTAGGAAAGCTATGGGGTGACGACTCAACTCACCATGGAATGATCATCCCCTAAGAATGATTCGCCTAGCACGAGCACGAGGAGCTAACTTAGTGAATTTTTAGAACATATCTATTTTGCTTTGATTGCAAATACCACCTGATAAATTTAGTTAGCATGATAATTATGGAATAATAACTTTTTAAAATTTTATGGCATTGAGGTTTGCTTGAGGACAATCAAAGATTTAAGTCTGGGGGAAGTGATGTAAGCAAAACATATAGGGTTTTAGGAGTAGTTTTCGCTCACATCTTGTTACATTTTGTGTTAGTTTCATGCATATGTTACTATATTCTTGCACACATTGCCTATTTTCTGGTTCGGAGGTCTGCTCGTTGTACTTTTGTGTGCAAGTTAGCTTTTCTATTGAAAAAGACATGTTTTCGGAGCAAAAGAAGGACTTTCGCAGCTAGACGCAGACTGGGACATGACCAGGGCATGTGAATTCACATGGCCGTGTCCAATGGGCGAAGAATAGTACCCTAGGGCCACACACGGGCTGGCCATGTGGAAACACATGGCCGTGTGGCGGCCCGACAGATTTACACGACTAGGGCTTTTTCTAGATTTTGCAGCGGTCCGAGGCGATGTCTATATAAGGATGGATCCGCCCAAACCCTAGGGAGGAGGCACGACGGCTAGGACGGCACGCCAAAGCCCTAAAAAGGTTCGGTAACTCGCAGCGGGGAGGAGGAACACCGCCGGAGGCCCACAACTTGCAATACAACGCCGGAGAGAAGATCACGAAGCATCGTATATCTCTATTTCTGCACTTTATTTCTATTGTATTTGAACTTAAACATGTTTTGTGATTCTTCCTTCGTATATATGGAGTAGTACTTCTGATTCTAGGATTAGGGAGTAGCTTGTGTACATAAACAATGTTGGTTCATATTAAATTCTGGCCAAAAGTTTGATTTGACAATTGGTAGTTGCTCTCTATTATATCTTCGTGAGTTTGGCTTTCTTTCCGTTGTGCTTAGGCGATACGAGGTGGTGACAACCCTCGTAATCTAAATTTATGAGGTTATATCCAAGGAAGCTAGGGGTAAACCTAACCTCCCGTAACTTTGGGGAGAAGGGAGAGGTGGAATCGGAAACGGTCCACCGCAAAGATTGATTTGGCATCCTCGTACCCTGTATCCCATCCTTTTGGGCGGAGGTAGCTCCCGGTGAATGCGGCGGCTCTGCGGGAGAGTGTATGATGTCCCTTCCCCAAAACCGTAGGTAGACGTTTAGACGACGCCAATTGACAACATTTTTCTGTGGTACACAAGTGAAACTGAAGTCCTAGAATCTCCTTTTAAGACCCCGACACACTCTTTTCCTCCTCCGTGTGACACCGTACAGAGTATGGTCCATCGATAGTCCTCACCAACCAACTCTCTTAGAGATTTCATCCGAACAATCGCAACCACTTAGTGTATTGGTATTCGAATCCCAGTCCCTGTGGGATCGATAAATCTTTATTACTGGACGACATCCGTGCACTTGCGGGCGTTGAGCGCGAGCGTGCACTTTGAGTCCACGACAATATCCGTCACGAGATTTGAGGTCGTGCCCGTGGCCATCATGTTGGGATGTATACTTAAAAGTCTATCTTTTGTATGAACATCTTTATTTTTGAAATAAGAATCACATGATCATTGTTTGCATATTTATGGTTATGCATATTGTCTAATACATTACATTGTAGATAACATGGTGTGTAGTGTCACACGGGAGATCATGTTATCAGTTCCTTGTAAAGTATAAGTAAAGGCTCACAACCTAGATGGTTATAGACAAACCATTGGAATGGTTGTAGTGTGATTTGGTATTGGTTTGTCTTGACCATTGAATTACACTAGTACACTTTGTGTGTATTGAGCAGCATCGACTTAGAGGTGATTCGATTTATTGGTGACTACATAATTTAATCAGACCTCGGATATTATGTTGTACATACTCTTAATCCCGATATAATAACGGGCACATATACTTAGTATTTATTTCTTTGATTTACCAATGGGTGAGATTTATAGAGTAAATCGATAGGCTCGGTAAGTTGGGAAATGATATTATCGCCTTGAGGAGCTCATAAGGTTCATCATGTAAACCCTGCAGGTGGACTTGGTCCAGCATGATGATAAGGTTGAGTGGTACTACTCATGGAGTTAGATGTTGATTAATTAATTGTCAGTAAATTAATTAATTGACGGACATTCGAGATCTTAAACACGGGAAGATAAATGTACAAATAATATATGGAGCCCATATTAACTTATGGGGGTTGGTGAGGTAGATCAATGATAATCCTCTAGTGGAATGGATTATCATTAATGGATCGGACTTTATGTGGGCTTGATCCATTGGGTGGCCAAGATCCAACTCCTCCTCATGGTCCCTATTGTAGCCTATTAAAACCCTCATAGAGCCTAGATCCAATGATGGAAAATGAAACTCTAGATCCGACGGTGGAGATTAAATCTCTAGATCCCACGGTAGAGATTAAATCTTTAGATCCGACGGTGGAGATTAAATCTCTAGATCTGATGGTTGAGATTAAATACCTTGATCTGACGGTTGAGATTAAATCCCTAGATCTGACGGTGGATATTAAAAGGAGGCTTAAGCCTAGCTCTATAAAAGGAGGCTTAAGGGGTGGGCGGCAAGAATATTGAAGGGAGATTATGTTGGTGCAGTGAGGCACCGAAATCGAACCTGTGTTTTGATTATAGCAAAGACACAAGGTTAAGTCTATTTTGTTATCTCATGAGTCTACTTGAGTGTGCAGAAACAGGTTAAGCTTGAGTTGGAGACCTACGACACATTAAGTGCAAGGTAAGACTCGTGTCCGACGAGCACAAGTGAGGTCGGATCCTCCGTTTAGGAGTTGATCTTAGGCGACAATCCGACCCAAAACTTTCCATGAAAGTCTAAGTCGAGATCGTATGGTTAGAAACCATCTAAATCCATCACATTTAATATTTCTACATATTGCTTTGAGCTAACCCTTGATTGAATTCGAAGTTACTCTAATTCGAATTAAAATTAGAATTCGAATTTATTCGAATTCGAATTAAAATTATAACTCGAATTGAAATAAAATTAAAAGCAAGGTGGCAACTTATCCCCCAAATCTTGGTGAGGTGGCCGGTCAAAAGCAAGGTGGAAGCTTATCCCTCAATTGGTGGTGAGGTGGCCGGATCTCAAGTGGGCGGACAAGGCTTCAAATAGAGGGGGGTGCTTCACATAAAAAAAACAACAATTATTACAAAGCTCTCAAAAATGCCTCCACAATGCCGCTCTTCTACGACGACGCCACTACAACGAAGTGCTGCCAACACGAAGCTTCACCGTTAAAGTGTTGGTAATCATTTTAGTCGATTAATTTAAGTTGTGTTTTTCGAGCTTTTATATCAAAAAGGAGAGAGGGGCTTGTCTCTCATCCTTGTGTTTTTGTCGAAAGTTTTGTAATCGTAACTCCTACCTCCAACGAGGAGGAGTGTTTTAGTGATTGCCCTCCGTACGTGGTCTAGGACCATTAGGGCCTTGGATTAGCAGCCGGTTGGCTGTGAACCAAGTAAAACTCCTTGTGTCCATCTCTTTTTCGCTGAGTTTATCTCTCACTTATCATTTTTACAACAAAAGAAAAGAAAAACCGTTTTGCGCTATTCACCCCCCCCCCCCTCTAGCGCTCATTTCGATCCTACAATTGGTATCAGAGCAGGGGGCACTCAAATTTGGTGAAACCACCAATTTGAGTAATTTTTATTTCTTTTGTTTCCTTTGTTTCTGTCTACATTAATATTTGTGTTTTTTTTTAATTTTTCTAAATTTTTTTTTTCAGACTTTTCTTTAATTTAATTTTATCACTTTAAATCTTTCTATTGATTATCCTAACAAAAAAACTCTTAATTACGATTTTTTAATTCTATTACTGATTAAAATTAGTTTTTCCCAGAATTAAAAATTCTTTCATTTTTTTTAAACACTTGAATTTTTCAAACCCTAAAATCTTTATATTTCGTTTTATAAAGTTTTCTCGTTAATCTTAGCATTGAATTAAATCTTATTTCCACTAAAATAGATTTTCAATCAATTTTCAAATTTAATCAATTAAAAATCATTAAAAACTTATTTTAATTTTTAAATCTTGTCTAGAATATAAGTTTGGTTTTTCAATATTTTTTAATTTCAACATTAGATTTTTCTAGAAAATAGTTTTTAATTAATTTTCGAAATTAATTAATTAATTATTATTTTTTTCAGAATTAAAATTAATTTTCTAATTAGTTAATCTATTGATTGATTTATTTATCTTTTCTTCTTCCCGCACTACTAATCCAAGACGCAAGTCTTGGGACCTTTGTTGTTTGTGTGTTTTTTCTTTTTTTTCTCTTCTTACCGTTTCGTGTTAATGGCCCATCTCGAGGGTTTTAGCATCATCTCACCACCGCTTTACAACGGTGACGATTTCGTTCATCGGAAAGGTCGGATGGAGTGCTTCCTAAAAACCCAAATAGAGATGTGGATTGTGATCCAAACCGGGTTCACGCTTCCTACTAATGAAGAAGGTGAATCCTTGGATTACAATCAGTGGTCCATTACCACTAAACGACAAGTCGAGGCAGATGCAAAGGCGACTCAAATCCTGCAGTGCGGGCTATCCAAGGAGGAGCTGAACCGAGTCGGACCCTTCATCAGCGCAAGAGATCTCTGGACGAGGTTGATCGAGTTACACGAAGAATCGGATCAAGCTAAGGTTTGCAAACGCGATTTGTTGTTCAATAAATTGTACACACTAAAAATGCAGGAACACGGGATGGCAACACAATTGCACGCTCGCATCCAGGACATAGTCAACCAGCTGCATTCAATAGGACAGAAAGTCAAAAACCGAGATCTAATCAGGTATGTTCTAAATTCTTTCCCTATGACCACCTTGTGGGCATCCATGGCCGATGCCTACAAGGTATCTAAGGACCTAGCTAAAGTTAGAATAGACGAATTATTCTCAGATTTCGAATTACATGAGCAGTCCAACTCGGAACCCGAGAGGGGTATAGCCTTGTTTGCAGGTTCAAAGAAGAAGAAAATCGCAAGCAAGCCACCACCAACCGAGGAGGAAGACGAGTCCGAAGAAGAAATTGACCCGAAGTTGACTGCCGAACTAATGAACCTAGCTCGAAGGATAGCCAAGGAATGAAAGCGAACCACGACTCGACCCAACCAAGGTAAGCCTAAAAGTTCTAATATTAGGTGTTATGAGTGTAACAGGTTTGGACATATCAAGTCCGAGTGCCCCAAGCTCAACCACCAAGCACCTAAGCACAAGAAGGCCCTCAACGCGACATGGGAAGAAGCGTCATCCGAAGAAGACGAAGACCACGTCTACATGGCGAAATCGATTGAGTCAGACACGGAGACCGAACCTGAACATGAGTCAGAACCTGAGGATGACTCGGACTACGAAGCTACCTTCAAGTCAAGCCACGGATACGCATCCGGTTCAAAAGATACCCTTAAAGTGAGTCGAACTTTATTTAATACTTTACATAATACGGTTAGGTTTTTGTCTAGGAAATTAGTTAAGTCCGAGTCCAAGGTCGAGACCCTGGTTGAGGAGGTCAAACTCCTCAAACACAAGGTCTTTCTAACCTCTTCGACTAGTCATGTTCGAGAAGAGGACCCAACTCGAGCTGAAAAGCTCGAAGTTGAGAACTCTCTCTTGAAAAGTCAAGTTGAAGATCTTAGGAACACGTTGGAAAGGTTCACTTCGGGATCTAAAGGGCTTGACCTCCTACTTGGATCTCAAAGGGCCGTGTACAACAAGGCTGAACTAGGGTTTAACTCAAACACGACTAATAGGTCGTATATGTCGATTGTAAGTCGACATAGGAAACATGTCCAAGCATGGGTCCCTAAGAACTTTTTGATTTCAACTCTAGGATCCAACCCGTACTGGGTTCCCAAGGACCAAATCCACTATGTGGATAGACCGAACCGATTCAACGGTCTAGGGGGAGCCAGTACAAAACATGTTTGTGCTTTAACTTAGAAATTGCATGCTTAGAATTTTTTTGTTTTGTTTTGTTTTTGTGAACTCACTTAGAACACTTACATAACCAACTAAAATCCTTCGAAAAGATTGAGCCTCGGGGAGCCTCTTTTCAAAAATAACCAGTTAGACTAGGAAATAGTCTTAGGTGAGTCAAGTCATCATTTTCTTGAAAATAGCTTTGTCTAAGGAAGTGGTCGATGATCCGATCAAAGAAGGCCCCTGTGCCTCACCATGACCTGGAAGCCATGATCTTGAAAAGGTAAACTTGACAAGCCTAGGGTCAAATCCAAATCTAACATAAAATTACTTGAACCTAAATGCACTTAATCAACTTAATTGGAAGTGATCTCACAAAAAACACATAAGTATAACATGCTTGATCATATAGACACAGGTGAGATGAACTAGGTTTAACAACTTACAACTAATTTTTTTTTTAAAAAAAAAATCTAACATCCAATCCAACCACCTTGTGTGTAGGATCAATGGATGTTGGACAGCGGTTGCTCCCGACACATGACCGGGAATCAACTCAAATTCACGAAGCTTCGATTCAAACGACAAGAATCGGTAGCCTTTGGGAATAATGGCAAGCTCAAAATCATCGGATCAGGTGATATCGAGCTTAACTCAAATTTTGTTATTAAAAATGTATTACTTGTAGAGAATTTTGAATATAACCTGCTTAGCGTAAGCCAATTATGTGACAATAACTATAAGTTGTATTTTTAGAAAATGAATGTGTAATTAAAACAAATAAAACAGCTAAAACAATACTCAAAGGAACTAGGACAAATAACATTTATACAATTAACTTAATCAAATCCTCAGCCAAATGTCTTATGACACAGGAAGAGGAATCATGGTTGTGGCATCGACGACTCGGTAACTCGCACCCAAGACTCGTCCACATGATGAGTCAGAGTGGCTTAGTCAGAGGCTTACCCAACCTCAACAATTTGGTTAATAAAATATGTAATGCTTGTCAACAAGGAAAACAACCTAGGACACAACACAAGTTAACTAACCAAAGAACGAACCTCAAGTGTACTTGAGCTCCTGCATATGGATCTATTCGATTCACATGGAGCCAAGTCACTCAATAGAAGTCAATATTGCTTAGTCATAATTGACGACTACTCTAGGTTTACCTGGGTTAGGTTCATCAAACATAAAAATGATACCCTAGATCAATTAATCAATCTATTCAAATTAATCGAGAATCAAAAAAAACCTTAAGGTTAAAAGACTTAGAAGAGATCATGGTGGTGAATTCGAAAATCAAAGGTTCACCGACTTCTGTAACCTAAACGGATACCACCATGAATTGTCTTGCTTAGGACCCCTCAACAAAATGGCCTAGTGGAGCGGAAAAACCAAACTCTACAAGAAGCCGCTAGGACCATGTTGAACGAATACGACCTACCTGATAGGTTTTGGGCAGAAGCCGTTAGCACGGCTTGCTATGTCCAGAATAGGATCCTTATGGTAAAGAGGCACCTTAAGACCTCGTACGAGATTTATCACAATAAAGTACCCAACATCAAGTACTTTAGGGTATTTTGATGTAAAGTACATATCTTAAACACTAAGAACCACCTAGGAAAATTCAAATCCAAAACCTCCACCGGAATCTTCCTAGGATACTCAACCACGAGTAGGGCCTATAGGGTATATAACCACGATACCCTTAAAGTCGAAGAGACTATTAATGTAGTGTTCGATGAAGTACCCGAACCTACAAAACCCTTAATGACCCCAAGTGTTGAACCCACTGATACCAAACTCGTCTCCGACCCTGAGATCGAGTCTAATCCACATCAACCAACTTCTCTTGTCGACCAAGTGACAAGTGATCCGAGTCAAACTAGTGTTCAACAAAGTCACCCCATTGATCAAGCATTAGGTGACACAAACCCAACCCAATCTAGGATTCAGACTAACCACCCTATCGATCAAGTGATAGGAGATCCTAATCTAGGAGTTCGAACTAGAGCATCCTATAGGAACCTTAGTCAAATTTCCTTAATTTCAAAGATAGAATTCAAATCAATTGAACAAGCTCTTCTTGATCCCGATTGGATTATTGCAATGCAAGAAGAGCTAGCTCAATTTACTAGGAATGAAGTGTGGGAATTAGTACCACCACCTAAAGACAAAATGATAATTGGAACAAGGTGGGTGTTTTGAAATAAGCTTGATGATAAAGGTGAAGTAGTTAGAAACAAGGCTAGGTTAGTCGCCAAAGGGTTTAGTCAAGTCGAAGGCTTAGATTACGACGAAACCTATGCTCCAGTAGCTAGACTCGAATCCATTCGAATATTGCTAGCTTATGCTTCACATCGAGGATTTAAGCTGTTTCAAATGGATGTTAAGTCAACATTCCTAAATGGATACATTAAAGAAGAAGTTTATATTAGCCAACCCCCCGGATTCGAAAATCTAGATAAACCCGACCATGTTCTAAAACTTAAGAAAGCTCTCTATGGACTTAAACAAGCTCCTCGAGCTTGGTACGAGAGACTTTCAATCCATCTTAAGTCAAAAGGGTTTAACCAAGGCTTAGTTGACCCAACTCTCTTCGTAAAAACCTTAGGTAAAGAAATATTCATAGCTCAAATTTACGTAGACGATATAATTTTTTGAACCTCTAACTCAGCCCTACTAAACGAGTTTGTTTCACTCATGGAAAGTGAGTTCGAAATGAACTTGGTAGGCGAGTTAAGTTTCTTTTTAGGTCTACAAATTAAACAAACTAAGGATGGTATATACCTATATCAACAAAAATACACTAAGGAGTTAATTAAAATATTTGGAATGCAAGACGCTAAGATAATAAACACCCCAATGGCGATTAATGTTAACATAGGAGAAGACCTAGAAAGTAAGTCCATTGACTT
The DNA here is from genome assembly GCA_025175895.1 of Wurfbainia villosa. Taxonomy (NCBI): domain Eukaryota; kingdom Viridiplantae; phylum Streptophyta; class Magnoliopsida; order Zingiberales; family Zingiberaceae; genus Wurfbainia; species Wurfbainia villosa. The sequence goes on along the minus strand of CM045990.1, from coordinate 27,585,612 downwards.
AAAGTACTATAGGAGCACGATAGGAAGTCTCCTATACTTAACTGCGAGTCGACCCGACATCCTATTCGCAGTAAGTATGTGCGCTAGGTTTCAAACATGTGCTAAGGAGTCTCACCTAACCCTAGTTAAGCGTATCCTTAGATATCTTAAGGGTACACTTAACGTTGATATTTGGTACCCTAGATCTACGGAGTTCGAACTAATCGGCTACTCCGATTTGGATTATGCCGGTAGTAAACTCGATAGAAAGAGCATGAGTGGTTGTTGTCAACTACTCGGCTCGAGTCTAGTGAGTTGGTGCAGTAGGAAGCAACATTGTGTTGCCTTATCTACCACCGAAGCCGAATACATTGCGATGGGTGAGTGTGTAACTCAGCTTCTTTGGATGAAGCACACTCTCCGAGACTTTAGGTTGGACTTCACCAAAACTAAAATTTTTGTACACAACATAAGTTCGATAAATCTAACTAAGAACCCTATATGCCATTCAAGGACAAAGCATATAGAGGTAAAACACCATTTAATTCGAGAACATGTAGCCAACGGCTCCATACAACTCGAATATGTTGACTCGAAGTCTAACCTAGCAGACCTATTTACTAAACCACTACCCGAAGCCGAATTTAGTCTCTTGAGACGAAAATTGGGCTTGTGCGTAATAGAATAGGTTAGCAAAAGTTTTCAAATGCTATTTTCAAAAATTTTATTTTCGAATTTTATTTTTCTCATTTTTTTTCTTTATGCAAATGGAACTAGTTTAGGACTTCCCCTAGATATCATGATCCTATAGATTTAAGGAGCCAACACATCTCACAACACATAGGGTTAATGTGTTTGTGTATTAAGCCACCTAGAACGGTGTGAGATGTTAGGACCCTACTCCAGGTTCCAAGATGTAGATCAAGTGCGTCAATATGAATCTCGGAGTATAAATATGCAGCTAATATTAACCAACTCTAATCAGGACTTGTTGATAATATCATTTCAATCAAGTCAAACTAGAGTTGAACATTTAGATGAATTATTTTCACATACTATTTTCAAAATCATCATGCTTGGACTTAGGGTTTTCTTAAACCCCCCCCCCCCTACTTTTTTTCTTGATTTATGTCAAAAGGGGGAGAAAAGGCCAAAGTTAAGGTTCAATAAATTCAAATTTTTGAATTTGATAACTTAACTTAAAACTTTGATTCTGGCCTAAGTTAAGGGGGAGTAAGGTTTAGGTTTCAACTCTTCGGAATTGAAAACTTTAAAGGCCCAAGTTAAGAAATCAAAAGTTAAACCTTTTGAATAATTAACCTTTTGACTTAACTTTTGATTACTTAACTTGCACGTATTATTGACTCTCCGGAGCCGAAGTTAAGTAATGCCATTTACTTAACTCGTTATCTTTTGTGTTTGGAGAACTAAAAGTCTTTTTCAAGTACTCACCCTCGGTCAAGGGGGAGGGTTCCTCTAAGGGGAGAACTTGAGAAATATTTTTACTACTTCTACTTTTGCTTCATGTCTTTACTGTTTCATGCACTTAATTTTCTTAACTTTGTGTGTTTTTGCCATAGATCAAAAAGGGGGAGATTGTTGGTGCAGTGAGGCACCGAAATCGAACCTGTGTTTTGATTATAGCAAAGACACAAGGTTAAGTCTATTTTGTTATCTCATGAGTCTACTTGAGTGTGCAGAAACAGGTTAAGCTTGAGTTGGAGATCTGCGACACAGTAAGTGCAAGGTAAGACTCGTGTCCGACGAGCGCAAGTGAGGTCGGATCCTCCGTTTAGGAGTTGATCTTAGGCGACAATTCGACCCAAAACTTTCCATGAAAGTCTAAGTCGAGATCGGATTGTTAGAAACCATCTAAATCCATCACATTTAATATTTCTACATATTGCCTTGAGCTAACCCTTGTTTGAATTCGAAGTTACTCTAATTCGAATTAAAATTAGAATTCGAATTTATTCGAATTTGAATTAAAATTAGAACTCGAATTGAAATAAAATTAAAAGCAAGGTGGCAACTTATCCCCCAAATCTTGGTGAGGTGGCCAGTCAAAAGCAAGGTGGAAGCTTATCCCTCAATTGGTGGTGAGGTGGCCGGATCTCAAGTGGGTGGACAAGGCTTCAAATAGAGGGGGGTACTTCACATCAAAAAAACAACAATTATTACAAAGCTCTCAAAAATGCCTCCACAACGCCGCTCTTCTACAACGACGCCACTACAACGAAGTGTTGCCAACACGAAGCTTCACCATTAAAGTGTTGGTAATCGTTTTAGTTGATTAATTTAAGTTGTGTTTTTTCGAGCTTTTATATCAAAAAGGAGAGAGGGGCTTGTCTCTCATCCTTGTGTTTTTGTCGAAAGTTTTGTAATCGTAACTCCTACCTTCAACGAGGAGGAGTGTTTTAGTGATTGCCCTCCGTACGTGGTCTAGGACCATTAGGGCCTTGGATTAGCAGCCGGTTGGCTGTGAACCAAGTAAAACTCCTTGTGTCCATCTCTTTTTCGCTGCGTTTATCTCTCACTTATCGATTTTACAACAAAAGAAAAGAAAAACCATTTTGCGCAATTCACCCCCCCCTCTAGCGCTCATTTCGATCCTACAGATTAGGGTTTTGGCTTTGGGCCGCTAGGGTTTAGAGAAGTCTTGGGCGGCAAGACTTGGTAGGGTTGTTGCTGGCGCCCATCTTCCTCTTCTCAACCTTGGCTGGTGCTTATCCTCTTCTTTTCTCTATCCTTGGCTATCGGTGACTAGGGTTAGGGGTTCTTCCCTTGGAGCTCTTGGTCGGCGCCCACTCCATCTTCTTCATCTTATTCTCTTTGGGCTAGTGGCAAACATCAAGCTTGGAGCTTGATGGTTGGTCCTAGATAGGAGAAGAGTTTTGTTTCATTCTTCCCTTTGTTTGGAGTGAGCAAGAAAGGGAAGAGCGTGTTCTAGGAGGCTTCGACTTTTAGAAGATCGTTGCCCACATGACGTCCAAAAGGAGGAAGGACATATAATAGAAGATAGAGAGGTATAATGCTTGTTTATGAATCTTTTCTTATTCTATGCATGTTGTTTGTTTTGTTATGTGGCTAATTTACTTGGACCCCGAATACAAACACAAAAACTGGCAATCCGTACATCATCTATTCCACGGCTAATCGTAGAATAGAGATTGGTTGCTTGAACAACAAGTTTATTCAAGTGACCACTCTAATCGAATAGCACGACGATGGAACGGTTGCTTGGATAATCCCTCTTTGTCAAGGATAATTTTTTTTATCCGGGGACGCAGACGGGATCACCATGAACAAGCGATCGAGTTGAAGTGGGAAGTGAAATTTCCTACCTTCAAGTGGTATCAGAGCTTTGGTTCCGCAAAACCTTCACATCAGTCGACTGGTCGAGTAGTCATCTATGGCTCGACTGCCAACTAAGTGGTCTGGCAGTCGACCGAAGGTTATTCCAGTTGACTGCCAATAATGGGCAGTCGACTAATCTTTGTGGGCACAGACATAGAATGTCTCGTGGTCGACTGGCCAGTCTACTACTGTGTTAGCAGTCGACTACTAGTAAGGTCAGTCGATTGCTAAGATATTCGTTGGTTAGAATGCCAACATGGATTAGTCCGTTGTGAGACAATGACACTGTGGGCAGTCGACTGGGGCCCTTTGACAGTCGACTGCCAGGCGAAAACTCTGGTAGCGCAGAGGTATAAAAGGAGCTTGACGGGAAGGATATAGTAGTCGATTCTTGAGCTTTAAAGAGATGTTTTGCTACTGCATTCTAGACCTTCCAAGACATTCAAAGCAACCAACAAGCATTCAAAGAAAAAGCGCACTTGTAAAGTAGTTTTTATTTAGTATTTCATTTGTATCTTGTATTTGCTTGTTTATATTGTTGTTTAATGTTGTAAGATTATTATACAAGGTTTCTCCACCTCCGGATTGCATTCAGAGAAGGAGACGAGGTTTAGTGGAGTAGACACTAAAGCCCGACCATGGAGTAGGAATCGTAGCTTACGAACCACGTAAAATAGTGGCATTGTGCTTGTGTTGTTTTTGTTTATGTTTATTTTGTATACTCCGTTGTGCTAACAAAGTGTACACAAGCATGTGATTGTGATCTAATGAAGAATTTGCAAAGATACTATTCACCCCCTTCTAGCGCGGTCACCGATCCCCAACAAATAGAAGTCCAAATAGATTAAGGAGGATTAATTATTCCACAATGGTGAAACCTTGATAGATCAAGGTTGATCTGATGTTAGACAATGGATGAAGTCTTAGATACAAGGAGTCTTTTAGGCAAGGATAAAAAGTATTAGTAGGCTGAGGTCAATTTGATACTAGGCAAGGATGAGGTTCTAGTAAGTTGAGGTTGACCAGTACAAGTCATATAAGGAAGTATTTGGAGATCTCTCAACATAATTGAATTTGATGTGAATAGTAATTTTAGAACTGTATGTAGCATCAGTTGACTATAATACTCGACTACTATGATAGTTGACTATCTCACTTGACTACTATGAATAGCATTTTCAACCGCACTTATACATAATGTTTTTAGCTTGAAATCGAAAAAAAACATTTTTACAGTTGACTAATATAGGAGCATCAATCAAATGATGAATCCAAAACCACAAATTTAGGGTTTTAGGTAAGATTATGGTGTGAGCAATCAATTGTTGGGTGTTAGTAATTGACTGATACATCAGTTGAGTGATGAACTAATGGTTTTGCATTTGATCTAAGAACTTGACTGATGAGAAATCATTATACTATTATAGTATTTGCAATAAACTATTGTCTCTGATGTTGAGGTAGATGGATGAATTGAAAAATTAGAGTTATAGTAATGTTCGACTGATGGTGAACAGTCGACTATTATAGTGCTATCAATTGACTATTAAGAAGCATTTAGTCACAACTGGAAGCCTATAAAAGGTCATTTCATTGAGATTTTGAGATGTCAATTCATAGAAAGTTCATGGGAGAGTGTTGCTACATTCCATACCTTGAGAGAGTAATCTAAAGCTATCAAAACAAAAATCAAAGCCAAGTCCTTTTTTATAAATTTAATTATTTTGTGTGCTTTCAATATTATTTGTATATTTGTGTTTGTCATGTATTGTTTATAAGAATACGTTTGTAAGAGTGTTTTATACTTTTTGAAGGTGTCTAACATAGAGAAAAAATAGTTGTACTACCGCTAGGATACTAGACTGTGAAGTATTGATGTCGTTGATCCCTGGCATGCCCTTGGCATGGACCTACCCCTGGCACACCCTAAGCGTGTTAGACACTGGGAAGTCCGAAAAATAGGCATTGTGGCTCCATTTTCTCCCCATTTTGTTGTGCTTTTCCTCCATGGCTCTATTATATTTTCTTTTGTGCATTCTGAGAGTAAAAACATAGAAGCCATAGTCATCTAAACTAAAAAGGTAAAAGGAAAGCAAATGTAATGTTTTATGCATGATATGTGAATGAAACACTAGAAAAACATAGTAAATAAACTCTAAAAAATGCATATGAATCACACTCATCACAACCCCCAAACTTAATATTTTGCTTGTCCTCAAGCAAAGAAAAAAAAACTAAGAGTGAGAATCGTGATAACTTGTTAGAAACCCATCCTAAGCTATAAAATACATAATCTTATCGATTCATTCTCAGTGTCTTAGCTTGAAAGATCCTTGTGTAGTGCATGTGAGTTTTGACCATTAAGGTTTTGGACACCAATCAAAGTTTATATTCCTTCTACCGTGTTCCTCGCATACCCGACATAAAGACACTTACTTGTCAATGTGCTTGGATCATCTTCTCACTATCATGCTTAGTCTCAAAGGAGCATTCAAAGTCAAGGAGAAGAAAAGTAGGAAATAAACATCAAGTATTTCCCTAGTAACTAGTTAGCCTCAAAGGGGCACCTATATGGGTGTTTCCCAATAGCTGAAGGACTGAAAAATGCTAGAGGGGAGTGAATAGCATATTTAAAATTTTCTTTTCTTTTTAAAACTTTGCAATGGAAAACAAAACAAAGATAAGGACACACAAAAGCACAAAGAGCTTTTACGTGATTCACAACCAAATGGTTATTAGTCTAAGGCCCGTGCGATCTTTGATCGCTTTCGTAAGGGCAATTCACTAAGTACTCTCTTCCTCGTTGGAGGTAAGAGATGTGGTTATTACAATTAAAATTAAATGGGTCGGTAACAACCTTACCGGTCCCAATACAAATTAAGTATGAAGAAGAAAAAACAAGCAACAAAATTTACCAACACAAGTAAAGTAAAGATGAAGCTTCATCGGGTGCATGGAAATGGTTGCTTGAGAACTTGTGAGAGCTTGAGAGTTGGAAAAGCAAGAGAACATAGAAGAATTAGCTTTTAGGGTTTGTCATAGAGCCTTCTTTTATGGACTTGAGCCTTGGAATGAGTCCTGATCTAGATCCCAATTTCATGGATCTTATCATGAGGTGGAAGCTTTGACTGATAACTCTTTGACTATGTGATTTGGGTTGATTTGGAGACATCAGTTGAGTGGCATGTACCCATAGTTAACTGGACCAGTCAACTGTGTTGAGAAGCTGACTCAACTGGATCATGTAACCTGGCATCAGTCGACTAGTAATTCCTTTCAGTCGACTAATGAATGGTGCTTGACAAATGTGTTTTGAGCTTCTTCAATCCTTTACCTGCATTACAAGATTAGCACAGTATCTTCAAGTATATTAATAGTGACAACCCTTTTGACCATTCGATCTTGACTTTGACCTTCCTCCAGAATGTTGGGTTTCCAGCACCGTGGCGAGTGTGTGTTCGAATATGTTTCGTAAACATGTGCGCAGCGGAATAAATAAAAGATAATAAATCTAATTTATTACATCACACACACCACACGCATGCATAATAAAACATGTGGACATAACCGTAAATTCAAATTTTGCAATAAAAGGAAATTATTCTACATATACATGACGTATCACGTGTAGCGGGAATGACATCAACTGGAGTAACCCTCGCTAGAATCGCCTCTATCTATATCCACGCCGAGTATCTTCGGGATGACTTCACAAAGTCATGAGCCTCATCTTCGTACGAGTCACAAGCCTCATGTCGAAGACGATGTGATCGAGAGAAGATCACAATCCGAATCAAAATTCGGATTCAAAACCGAGTCCTCAAAACTTGCTTCTCCGGAGAGGTATTCGTCAACTGTTTGACGAATCCTTCGTCCTCCACCTATGAGGATTATCGGAGATCGAATCCCGGGCAAGGTAGCTGCTGTCGGAGCTCCAAACGTTGTCCAAATGATGCTTCGACAAAAAGGAAACAAGTTGTACAAAAAACTGGACAGCTTTGGTGGAGAACTTGCGCCAGCCAAATAAGAAAAGCTAGATGCTCACCTTGTCGCCGGAGCCAAGGAAGATCACTGGAGGGTCGCCGGCAGGAGCTTGGATGCCGGTAACAACTTGGACGGTGGCACAAGGGCTGGGCGACGGCAAGGGGTTGGGTGCCGACTTCACAAGGAGAAGAGGGAGAGGGGCAGCAAGATTAGGGTTGGCCAACTCCAAAAGTTCTCCACGAAAAACCCTTAAGCCATGTTTTTATAGAGAACACATTCTCCTAACGGTTATTGGTTTATAACTAAAGCCCGTTAACCTGCTCCAATAACTTAAGTTAAAATAAACCAAACTGCGTTGGTCTATTTTAAGTTAAAACGAACTGAACCAACTTTTGGTTCATTCGTTTAAAACAAACAAAACCCCTTTGGTTTATTCTCCACCATTGGATTAGAATCAAACCAATTTGTTTCATCCATCATGTATTCATAAGACACGACCCTTCCATGCTTCCATTGCGACTGAAATGATTTCATGCTCGCTCCTTGTTTGGTCAAACCAAACCTAGTTTCTCTCGGTCTGAGAATCTCATTCTCAAGCTCGTTTTAAATCCTTCGGATTATGCTCGTGGTGCTTGTGACCAAATAGGTTCTCGGTTTATGTTGGTCATCTATAATTAACTATTAATTATAGAACGATCATGAGTGGCACCTAATAGTACATCATGATCCCCAATTAATCGAAAGATCAATGGTTGATCCAAAACTATTTCTGAAACCCTTCAGCAGCTACAATGAATCATGCCCCATTCCTTTCACTCATCTTATACCCACTTGGTTCAGGACATGGTCTATAGTGTCAGTCCCTACTAGGTTGACTATGTCACACCTAGCCCAAGTATCATTTCCTCGTCCTACGAATTCTAGTTACTGCTCAGCTATCCAAGAGTACCTTACTCTAAACATGTAATTCTTTGGCCAAAGACTTTAGTAACAATCCGATGAGAGGCCATGGGTATACATCTCCTCGCAAGGACTGATGACTCCTTTATAGGCTATTCAAACACCTTCGATCACTTCAACTTATACCCAATCATCTTGGGTCTACATTTTCTCAGAGATGCTTGCTTAAGATGTCAAAGCATAAGTCTTCACGATCAAGATGACCTGAATACCATAAGTCAAAGGAACATCACACTTAAGCTTCAGTAAAAACTTCATTGACATATCCATATATGCAAAGAACCATATGAAGTTTTACAGCTGGTCACTCTAATGAACTAGTTACCATAACTAGCATCCACGATTAACTCCGGACATCACAATGTCTCCATCCAGTGAGAATCAGCTGCTTGGATACACCAAGGAGTATACCTCGTGCTAGTCTCGACAGAATTAATGGTGTCCAAATCCATCAATTCATCAACTAGGGATAATTTCGATACATCACAATTACACATGTAGAGATACTCACTAGTTGTGATCCAATCATAAATTCTCTCATGCTGTGAATCGTATCATGGACATTCAGTAAATGAGTTTAAGATCTAATCAAATACATAAAAACATGTATACTCAAATAGTGAATCTTCATTTATCATATAAATGGTTCAAACATAAGGCGATTGCCTTAGGACATCTCTCATATATTACTAACAAAGAAGCCTTAGTCGAATCAACGCCTAGAGTTATTCCCTTACCAAGGATGCATTTTTACCGTTGGTCCTCACCCGGAGCTTACTTTCCTTTACCTTTTGGCCCTTTGTCATGTTGCTTAGAATCTGATCTTTGACCACCATTCATCCTGGTGTCTTTGATCTCAACTAAGACTACTTAAGTTCTGCACACTTAACATAGCATATTAGATAATAATATAACTTAACTTTGAACCTTTGTCATAATCAAAACTTAGGTTTGATTACCTGATGCCCCTACACCAACAGTAGCTACTTGGTCTTAAAGGGGTATTTTAATGATATTTCATCTTTTCTTTTTATTCTCTCTTTTTTTTTTCTGATTTTTTTCTCACTATTTCTCAACCCTTCTTTCTTTTTTTTTTCTCTACTCACTTTTTCACTTTTTTTAATAAACTTCTGAGATGAATGTTTCTCCTATAACTAAGTATTGTAAAAGTCCCCATGGAAATTTGAGTACTAGTCCGATATAGTGAACTTAACTTTTCTTGGATACTTCTACCCTAGAGATCATATAAAGAGTGAAATAAAGTTCTTATCAAGTAGGCCAAATGGATCTTTACCGATCTAACTAAGTTTAGTTATACTACTCTAGATAGAGGAACAATAGGTTATCAATTTAATAAAATATGCGGAGGAAATATGCTAACAATGCAAGGAAATATGTAGAGAAAATATGCTAACAATACAAGGAAATATGCGAAGGAAGTACTACAAGATTATGTTAAATAGGAAGAATATGCAAATCTACCCATAGAAAATTATTCAAAACTAAAAAAATATGCATTGTCCTCAATGCATGGAAGGATAATAATAAATGAAATAAATTATTCAAGAGATGGAAGGTGGATAGAAATGACCTTGCGAAAGGTGCCAACGATACATGGCATCGATCATCTGCCTTTGAGCATTGAGTTTGACCCACTGTTCTCTTAAGTAAATGTGGATGGAATCCAAGGAAGACTGAATCCAAGTATATGGATCATTATGAGTGCTATTACCTACAGAAGAATAACCAAAAGTAAAAGAATGCCTGGGGGATCTATCCTAATGAGTGGTACTGTAGTGGACTCCATGGGGTCAAGAACATGTGCTACATTAGTCATGAGCCAGTTGGCTTAGTTCCTTACTGTTATTCGATTAAGATTTGGAAGTGGGAGGGGAAATGATCTTTTAAGACTAAACAATATCTATGTTCATCTCTAGTTATCATTCTCATGACTATACATGCATCTAGATCAATCTTGGGGCTATTTGGAATCAACTCTAATCCATCAAGATTACATCCCAAGGCCAATGATATCTTAGTTATTAGACCTCCAACTAAGATTGATCCTGTTGAACTTTTACCTATTTTTACCAAATGCCTAATAAAAAATGAGTTAGTGTCGATATTTACATTATTAATCATTGCCCATAAGATAGTTAATTCACTTTAGCGAACTACACCTCCGCTATCTCCTCGACCAAAAATTGTGTTAGCCATAACTCTATGGAGATATCTAAAAATTGGGTTAGAGAGATTTGATGATTTTGATCTTGATCGGTCATATTTCTCTATACCTCTTGAAATTTCTCACCAAAATATAAAAACTTGAAATCCTCTAGGTAATCTCCTTTCTCCCCCACAAGATAAATCATAGACAAAAATAAATTCTTCAAGTGTCCATGAATATTCATTATAAACATTCTAAAAGTAATCTTTCCTTCTTCACAATATGGTCCATTCAATATATTAGCTTCAACCAAACTCAAAAAATCTAGGGTTATTTTGGGTAAGTAGGGCAATTGATATTCATAATTCCAACCCATCCAATCCTACTAATCATCTAGTTAATATCATCCTTAATTCCTAAGGTCTCAATGGTATAAATATCCATGTATTTAGTGCTAACCATTTTTCTTTTTGTCAATGTATCAAATCTAGCCCTGTGATTAGCATTGTGAAAAAATAATACCATAAAGATTCTCGTTACCCTCATCCCGTGCCCTACGCCTGGGATTAGAAGTGGAAGTGCTAGTGGTGTTTATTCTTAGCCTTTTGAACATGGTGATGCTTTTGATCTTGAATTTTGCTTGGGAAACTCAGAAATAAGAAGAAGGTTGCCGGCGTGGTATGGAAAGATGACGGAAAATGATCTCCGTAGGCTGGAAAAATCGGATCTTGCTTAAAATTTTTAGAAAAGGTGGCTGCAACTTCTTGGAATATCCTTCTTGAACTTGAATTTGCTTTGAGAACCTAGATCGACCTTAGAGAAGGCTCAACCTTGAGTTGGAAGGAAAGATCCAGCCAAATTTTGCAAAGAAAAGTTGTGGTGGCAAGAACGAGCATGAAATCATAGGATCTTCATCTCAAATGGCTGCTACGTCGTCGCCGATCCTTGAGGAAGCTTGGCATTGGCTTGGAGTAGGCTGAAATAGCTTGGAAATTCATCGAAAAGTAAGGAGGATGGATTGGTAGAGAGTTTTGGCAAGGAAGATGTGATTTTTGGCTTGACACGATCGTGCCTATCCTTTTAATCATGAGTGTGGGCCATGCAACATGCCCATGCCAAATGGCACGGGTTGGGCGTGTTAGGTTCTACCCATAGTTTTTTAAGGGAGTTTGAGCTGGTTGGTGTGCTCCGACTGTCGATTCTTTTGTTTCCTAAATAAAAATTCAAATGTAAGTGAAAAGATTGGAAATTGTGAAATATAAATTACGAAAAACTAAATCTTGGGTTACCTCCCAAGAAGCACTTGTTTTAGGTCATAAGCTCGACCCCTATTACTATACATCCTAGATCAAAACTCGTGCTCCACCTTCATCTGAACTTGGTACATATGTGACGAGCTAAAATATGGAGAATTTTATTATTCTCGTCTCTTATCCTTATGAGTTCCTCAAAGGAATACCTGTGATTCTTTTTATTTTCTCCCTTTTGGTTTATCCTGCAACAAAATTCTTTAATAGATGGCGAGTTAAAAGAGTTAGACAAATTCAATTCAATTTTCTCATCTTCAACTTCAAAAGATAATCTTTGATTCTTGACATCAATCATGGTTCCGATAGTAGCTAAAAAGGGTTGTCCTAGGATAATTGAATTTTCAGGGCTTTCTCCCATATCTAGAACAAGGAAATCAGTGGGAATTGTAAAATTTTAAATTCTACTGGGATGTATTATAATAGGCCTAAGGGTTGCTTTAGTGAATGATCTACAAATCTTACAGTTATATTCATGGGTTTTAATCCACTCGACCTCAAATATTCATAAAATACAGGTGGTAGAAGATTTACACTAGACCCTAAGTCGCATAAGGAAAAATCAAAATTAATTCCATAGATTGTACATGGAATTGAAAAGTCACCTGGGTCTTCGAGTTTAGAAGCATATTTATCTTGAATTACCCGGTTGCTTCCTTTTATTGAGATGAGGTTGTACAATCTTGAATGGATTTTTATTCTTCCAAGCAATGGTATTCTTCAGTAAGTATTGCATTGCAATGTTCTACTAGATTTCCTTCAGCTTTTGTAGGGAATCTCCCTAGTATTCTTGAAGATGAGCTAGCTATCTGTGCAATTTGAGTTTCCAACAATTTAGTATGGCTATCTAAATTATTGACCATACCTACTAATTGTTGGAGTGCTTCCACCGTTTTTTATGCTATTGGTTTAATTCTCTCATGTGTTGGTGGGTCTCGTTACTTTGAATAGTTTGAACTTTAATGAATTTCTACATCATTAACTCCAATTCTGCCTTTTGCTCGCACTAGGGACCTCAAGATTGTACCAGAGTGTTCTGTCTATATTGGGGTTGATTGTTCTGGTATGAAAAATTTGGATTGTTCCTCCAGCATGGATTGTAAGTATTGGAGTAAGGGTTGTTCATAGGTCGTTGGTTGAAATTGTTCAAAGAGTTAACTTGTTCGATGGATATTCCCGAAGAAGGGGTATGAACTATTTGGCAAATTTGAGTTGTGTGACCTAAAACACCACATACGTCACAAACATTCATATTAAAGTGTTACAAATTTTGAGATAGTGCATCTAATTTTGCAACGAGTAAATCTATGGCGCTTTCCTTATACTTACGTAGGGTACGAGCAGATACTCCATTCTCGGTTGCCCATTGGTGGTGGTTAATGTTAGTAATATATAAGAGATGTCCTAAGGCAATCGCCTTATGTTCGAACCATTTATATGATAAATGAAGATTCACTATTTGAGTATACATGTTTTCATGTATTTGATTAGATCTTAAACTCATTTACTGAATGTCCACGATACGATTCACAGCATAAGAGAATTTGCAATTAGATCACAACTAGTGAGTATCTCTACATGTATAATTGTGATGTATCGAAATTATCCCTAGTCGATGAATTGATGGATTTGGACACCATTGATTCTGTCGAGACTAGCACGAGGTATACTCCTTGGTGTATCCAAGCAACTGATTCTCACTGGATGGAGACATTGTGGTGTCTGGAGTTAATCGTGGATGCTAGTTATGGTAACTAGTTCATTGGAGTGACCAGCCGTATGACTTCATATGGTTCTCTACATATATAGATATGTCAATGAAGTTCTTACTGCAGCTTTAGTGCGATGTTCATTTGACTTGCGGTATTCAAGTCATCTTGATAATAAAGACTTATGCTTTGACATCTTAAGCAAGCATCTCTAAGGAGATGTGGAATCGGGATGATTGGGTATAAGTCGAAGTGATCGAAGGTGTTTGAATAGCCTATAAAGGATTCACCACTCCTTACGAGGAGATGTATACCCATGATCTCTCGTCGGATTGTTACTAAAGTCTTTGGCCAAAGCATTACATGTTTAGAGTAAGGTACTCTTCGATACATGTGCAGTAACTAGAATCCGTAGGACGAGGAAATGATACTTGGGCTAGGTGTGACGTAGTCAACCTAGTGGGGACTGACACTATAGACCATGTCCTGAACCAAGAGGGTATAAGATGAGTGAAGGGAATGGGGCATGATTCATTCGAACTGCTGAAGGGTTTCAAAAATAGTTCTGGATCAACCGTTGATCTTTTCGGTTAATTGGGGATCATGATGTACTACTAGATGCCACTCATGATCGTTCTATAATTAATGGTTAATTATAGACGACCAACATAAACTGAGAACCTATTTGGTCACATGCACAACGAGCGTAATTCGAAGGATTTAAAACGAGCTTGAGAATGAGATTCTCAGACCGAGAGAAACTAGGTTTGGTTGGACCAAACATGGAGCGAGCATGAAATCGTTTGAGTCGCAATGGAAGCGTGGATGGGCCGTATCTTATGAAGACATGATGGATGAACCAAATTGGTTTGGTTCTAATCCAATGGAGGAGAATAAACCAAAGGGTTTTGTTTGTTTTAAACGAATGAACCAAAGTTGGTTCGGTTCGTTTTAACTTAAAATAGACCAACATGGTTTGGTTTATTTTAACTTAAATTAATGGAGCGGGTTAACGGGCTTTTGGTTATGATCCGATAACCATTAAGAGAATTTGTTCTCTATAAAATAGGGCTTAAGGGTTTTTGTTAAACCCTAATTCATGCAACCCTAATTGTTTGGCCGCCCACCCTCTCCCTCTTCTCCAAGTTGTCGGCGCCAACCTCCTTGCCGCCGCCTAGCTCCTTCAACCGGCATCCAGCTGCTGCCGACCACCCCTCTTGCCGGCGTCGAGCTACTACCGGAGGAGCTCCGGTGATCTTCCTTGGCTCCGGCGAGAAGGTGAGCACATTGCTTTCCTTATTTGGCCGGTGCAAGGTCTCTACCAAAGCTGTTCAGTTTTCTGGACAGCCTGTTTCCCTCTTGTCGAAGCATCGTTTAGACAACGTTTGGAGCTCCGACAGCGCCTTCCTTACTGGGGATTCGATCTCCGGTAATCCTCATAGGTGGAGGATGAAGGATTCGTCAAACGGTTGACGAATACCTCTCCGGAGAAGCGAGTTTTTGAGGACTCGTTTTGGATCCGAATTTTGATTCGGATCGTGATCTTCTCTCGATCACGTCGTCTTCAACACGAGGCTAGTAACCCGTACTAAGACGAGGCTTGTGTGTTCGTGATGTTGGCAATCGTGTTATTTCTCGGAATGCTCATAGGCTCCCATGTCCCCAGATTAAAATTTTCACTAATGAAAACTAATCCGGATGGGATGAGTTTCCTAAGCACAACCAATTCGTCGTCGTGCCAACGACTCGAGCGATCGGTTGAACAAACTAGTTGTTAAAGCAACCAAACTCTTCTAGTCGATTAGCCGCGGAAGAGACAACGGACGGATTGCCGGTTTTTGTGTTTCTTATTCGGGGTTCATGATTATACAAATACATGCAAATGTAAACTAGTATAATCAACATATACTAACATAAAGAACATAAGCTAGCATATCAAATAAGAACATGCAAAGAACAAAAAGTTATAAAACTTTTATACCTCTTGATCTTCTATCGTATGTCCTAACCTCCTTGTAGACTTCGTGTGGGCGAAGATCCTCCACAAGTTGAAGCATCCTAGATCTTCTTCAATCCAAAGAAAGAAGAACTCTCTTTCCCTTCTTGCTTGAGCCAACCACCAATCCACAAAGGATTGATGCCGCCGGCCCCAAGAATAGAGAGAACAAAATGGAAACAAAACTCATCTCTTATCTAGGACCAACCATCAAGCTCCAAGCATGATGTTTGCCGCCGGTCCAAAGAGAAGATGGAATGGAGTATGGAAGCCAACCGAAAGAGAAACACCAAGGGTATGGGCGCCGGCCAACACTTGGAGAAAGGAAAGGAAAACAATCCTCCTCCTTGTTGCCGCCCAAACCCTAGACAAAGCTTTCCTAATTTCCGGCCAAGGATGAAGGGAAGGAGAATAGGTTGAGCTCCGGCCAAGGTATAGGGAACATGGATAGTGGCCGGCCAACACTTAGAAGGAAGAAGAAGAAGATCTTCATCTCCATGTTGCCGCCCAACCTAATCCCAAAACCCTAACCCTAGCCGCCCAACCCCAATCCTATCCCATCTAGGTTTTGGTTGCCGACCAAGGGAAGCCATCCTAATTCCATCCAACCTAAGCCATAGAAGGAAAGGTAAAACTTGGGCTCCGGCCAAATCAAGGAGGAATAGGGAGGATGGGTTGCCGGCCAACAATTGGAAGAAGGAGAAGCCTTGCCGCCCAACATTATCAACCAAACCCTAACCCTAATCTCCTTTTCTTGCCGCCCAAGCAACCTTGTCTCAATTAGGTTTTTCATCTCCCCTCTTGCCGCCCAAGCCTAAGCCCCTATTTATAGAACTTAGGAGAAAGTTGGTTATTGATGAGGTAGCCAAAAATATAGGAACTAATTCCCAATTTTCTTGCCGCCCAAGGGTAGCAAGGAATTAGTAAACTTTTTCTTCCTATAATCTTGCCGCCCAACTTATCCAACCTTTCCTCTCCCTTTTATATAGAGTTAGGTTTAGGCCTTGGTTTAATCTCCACCGTCGGTTCTAGGGTTTTAATCTCAACCGTCGGATTTAGAGATTTAATCTCAACCGTCGGTTCTAGGGTTTTAATCCCAACCGTCGGATCTAGAGATTTGTTTTCCATCATTTGATCTATACTTCATGAGGTTTATATTAGGCTACGATAGGGACCATGAGGAGGAGTTGGGTCTTGGCCACTCGATGGATCGGAACCACACAAACTTGATCCATCAATGATGTTCCATTCCATTAGAGGATCATCATCGAACTACCTCACCAACCCCCATAAATTAATATGGGCTCCATATTTTATTTGTACATCCATCTCTCCGTGTTTACGATATCGAATGTCCGTCAATTGATTGATTTACTGACCATCAATCAATTAACATCTAACTCCTCGAGTAGTACCACTCAACCTTATCATCATGTTGACTAAGTCAACCTGCAGGGTTTACATGATGAACCTTATGAGCTCCTCAAGGGGACATCATCAACCTAATACATAGGACACGGATTCCTCCTATAATCAACGGCACACCATGTAAATAATATCATTTCCCAACTTACCGGGCATATTGATTTAATCCATAGAAATCTCACCCTCTGGTAAATCAAAGAAATAAATACTAAGTACATGTGTCCGTTATTATATCGGGATTAAGAGCATGTACAACATAATATCCGAGGTCCGATTCAATTATGTAGTCAGCAACAAATTGAATCACCTCTATGTCGGTCCTGCTCAATACACCTAAGTGTACTAGTGTAACTCTATGTTCAAGATAAAACAATACCAAACTACACTACAACCATGCCAATGGTTTGTCCAAAACCATCTTGGTTGTGAGCCTCTACTTATACTCTACAAGGGACTGATAACATGATCTTCTGTGCCACACCCAAGCACCATGTTATCTACAATGTAAAGTATTAGACAATATGCACATATATAAATAAAGTGCAAACAATGATCATGTGATTCTTATTTCAAAATAAAGATGTTCATACAAAAGAGCTAGGCTTTCAGTATACATCCCAACAATCTCCCACTTATACTAAAAGACTATGCTGTCATCATACTGCCATACATCTGATTCCCCTTCCCTCCACTTTCCTATCAAAGCTCTCGCCAGAAGGGCCTTAGTGAAAGGGTCTACTAGGTCATCCTCTGATGCAATCTAGGTGACAGCAACTTCTACCTCCTTTACGATTTCTCGTATCAGGTGGTACTTGCACTCTATGTGTTTACTAGCCTTATGGGCTCGTGGTTCCTTCGAGTTTGCAACTGCACCATTAATATCACAATAAATTGTGATAGTTCTGGGCAAACCAGGAATCACATCCTAGTCCATCAGGAAGTTCCTGAGCCATACAGCTTCTTTGGCCGCCTCATAGGCTGCCACATACACAGCTTCCATGGTGGAGTCCGCCAGGCATTTCTGCTTGACACTCCTCCATACTATGGCTCCACCTCCC
The DNA here is from genome assembly GCA_025175895.1 of Wurfbainia villosa. Lineage (NCBI taxonomy): Eukaryota > Viridiplantae > Streptophyta > Magnoliopsida > Zingiberales > Zingiberaceae > Wurfbainia > Wurfbainia villosa. The sequence goes on along the minus strand of CM045990.1, from coordinate 27,567,670 downwards.
AAAGTAAACACAAACCCTGAGGTAGACTTACTATTATCCCTATCAGATTGGAAATCAGAATCCGTGTAACCCACAGGGAGTAATTGTCCGCCTGCAGAACTAGCATATAATCCCTAGTCCTTCTCAGGCACTACAATATATGCTTTACCGCAGTTCAATGTCCCTGTCCTGGATTACTCTGATATCTGCTGACCATGCCTACGGTAAAGCAGATATCTGGTCTCGTACATAGCATACATTAGGCTTCCTACCGCCGAAGCATAAGGAACTGGCTATATCTCCTCTATCTCCTCAGATGATCTAGGACACATCTGCTTAGATAAAGGAACTCCATGCCTGAAGGGTAGAAAAACCTTCTTGGAGTTTTGTATGCTAAAACGATCCAAAACCATGTCTATGTATGAAGCTTGGGATAAGCACAACAACCTTGATCCCCAAGGTTGTGACCCACTTCTCCCAAGTCCTTCATATTATATTGTTTGGATGACCATACCCTTACGTCTGATAACACTTCGATGTTGTCGCCAACCACCAAAATGTCATCTACGTATAGTACAAAAATACCACTACGTTTCCGTCACATCTCTGATATACACAAGACCCATCCGAACTTTGAATAAATCCATAAGACTGGATTCACTTCCTCAAAGCGGATGTCCCAAGACTTCAAAGCTTGCTTCAGTCCATTAACGGACCGATTAAGCTTATATATGATACGCTCTTTGCCCTTAGCAATGAATTCCTCTGGTTGCTTCATATAGATGTTTTCCTCAAGACTTCCATTAAGGAAAGCTGTCTTGACATCCATCTACCACAACTCATAATCCATATGAGCTGCAGTGCACAAGAGCTCCCAGACCTGTCTTGAATCCATAGATTCAATCTCAGTATTCATTGCACTTTGCCAAGATGCTGCATCTATATCTTGTATTGCCTCGTCGTATGTCTAGGGATCAGGTTCATGTTTGCTAGGGACCAAATCAAAAGATTCTCCCAAGAAGATGAATCTCTCAGGTTGTCTAATAACCCTCCCACTACGACGAGGTATCACCTGTGTATCCTCTGTGACATGCGGTGCAGTGACATGTGGTATGTCCTCTTGTACCGGTGGTAATAAAGAAGTGACTTCCCTTTTAACTCCTCCAGAACAATTTTACTCTTGGGCTTGTGGCTCATCACATAGTCTTCCTCTAGAAATCTGGCGTTCGTGTTAACGATCACCCTCTGATCTCTAGGACTATAAAACAATCCACCCTTCATTTCCCTGGGATAGCCAATGAACATGCGTGCATTACCACGAGGTTCCAACTTACCGATTTGCCTTGGCACATGTCTTTGGACTCCATATCTGAATATGTCTTAGACTAGGTTTTTGCCTAGTGCACAATTCTGTGGGAGTAGAAGGCACTGATTTAGATGGAACCAGGTTCAGAATGTATACCGTCGTATCTATAGCATATCCCTAGAAGGAATCTGATAGGTCAGAATAACTCATCATCGATCTAATCATCTCCATAAGAGTCATATTCCTTCGCTCTGCTACACCGTTCTGCTGGGGTGTGCCAGGTGCAGTCAATTGGGATTGAATCTCAGCCTCTGATAAGTAGTTCCTAAACTCTCCCAAGAGGTACTCACCACCACAATCAGATCGTAGTGTCATCTTGAATAATTGTCTATGAAAAAGACAAAATATTCAAAACTACCTCTTGCCTAGATAGACATAGGACCATACGAATCAGAATGAACCATTTCCAACACATCTTTGGATCTATACCCCTTGGCCTTGAAAGGCCTCTTGGTCATCTTACCCTCCAAGCAAGATTCGCAGGTTGGGAGATGCTCCACCACTTATGAACCCAAAGGTCCATCAGCTATCAACCTTTGAATTCTACTTAGGTTAATATGACCAAGCATAAGATCCCAAAGATATGTTTGGTTCATCTTCGAAGGTTCTTTTCTCTAATTGGAATTAGAAGATGAGTTATTAACTTCTATTTGCATCGTGGGAGCTTGTGGTTCAAGTTATAAATTTCCTATCTATGTACCTGAATAGATAATGTCCCTATTCCTTTTATAACAAATCTGTCATGAAAAGAAATAAATTATCCATCCAAAAACTATTTAGAAACCGAAATCAATTCTTTCTAAATAAGGGTACATAAAGGAAATTCTTAAGAACCAAAAACCTTTATTTTTCTCAAAAAATAAATAAAACATCTCCCACTGCAATAGCCGCCATCTTCATGGCATTGCCCAAGTAAATGGTAATATTCCCTTTAGCTAGTCGTCGGGTTTTCTGGAACCCCTGCAAAGTATTGCAGACATGATTAGTGGCTCTCATATCTACACATCAGGTGCCGGTAGATAACACCGCTAACCATGTTACAACGACTAGACCAAAAGATATACTTTTGTTCTGCTTTGGATTGGGACAGTCCTCCTTCCAATGTCCATCCTGCTTGTAAGTGAAGTACTTGCCTTTCGGCTTCTTCACTCCTTCCTGAGATCCTCCCACCACATTTGCTCCACCTTGTTTCTCCTTCCTCTTGCCTTTCGGCTTAGAAGTAGAAACCTTTTTGAGCAACCATGGCTTGAGGATACTCTTCGAAGAGTGCATACTAGCAGATAAGACAATATTTGGATTCATTTCCAATCAATATAATTTGGGTACAGTAAGTTTATTTCCTTTAGTATCAAAATAAGTGGACTGAAAGTCATTTTGAAAATCCTAAGAATCACAATGATCAAAACTTTAGATTTCAAATTTTATTGATTCCTCAAAACAATAAAATTCCGAAATCAACCAACACCTCAAAACACCGAGAATATCGTATGCCACTCTGTGTGGACGTATACGAATTCTACATTTGTAAGAGGAGGTTTTACCCATTAATTTTATTATCTTGTCAACCTTACTTTTTGACAAATAAAATTAATAGTCGGTTCCTCTTTGGCCCTACAAATAAAAGCAGTGACTCCTATGGGGAGGATACTTTTATTTGCATCTAAGTGTGCACCATTACACGATACTAAGGGAATTATTTTGGATTATGTGCCTTACCTCTGTGGAAGTACACATGCTCCTAGATAATTTCCTATAACCATTATTTGACCTAGTGATCCACAAACAAACCCGTCCTCAGGGAGGAAGGCACTCAGAGCCGACACACAAGTTTGTTGCATCACACGTCAAATTGTAATGGAGGCCGCGGGAATTAATTAAAATATCCCTCTCCCACTTAGTAAATTGAAAATGAGGAATTTTCAAGCACACACAACATGCATATAAAACAAATCAGCAATAAATATGGAAAAATCAGAATTTTTCCAACTATTATGGCATTGTTCTCCAATATGCTTCCCGTCGTGTCGCCACCTCGTCCGCTCCTCCTACGCCATGTACGAGCCATCCGGAGATCCGAGCCGAGAATAAAACCTATTTTATTTTACATCCATCGATCCTATACTCCACGAGGGAGTGTACATGAAATCTAGATCGAAAGTAAAATAAAATAAAGAGTGGCTAAACAATGCCGTATTCAATTACAAAAATTAAATACTAATTTAGCCTCGTCAACCCCGAGGATTCAAATAATATACAATCACACACACATGCAATCACATACACACATATATAGCCATAATAGTTGGATCTTATGCCTGCAACCAAAAAGTTAGCCTACGCACATCCTACTATTATCCGGCATACACAATATATGATAAGTGCGTGAAAGTAACCGAATCCAAAACACACAAAACCGGAAACCGTGGCTCTGATACCATTTGTTGGCAATCGTGCTATTTCTCGGAATGCTCATAGGCTCCCATGTCCCCGGATTAAAATTTTCACTAATGAAAACTAATCCGGATGGGTTGAGTTTCCTAAGCACAACCAATTCGTCGTCGTGCCAACGACTCGAGCGATCGCTTGAACAAACTAGTTGTTCAAGCAACCAAACTCTTCTAGTTGATTAGCCGCGGAAGAGACGACGGACGGATTGCCGGTTTTTGTGTTTCTTATTCGGGGTTCATGATTATACAAATACATGCAAATGTAAACTAGTATAATCAACATATACTAACATAAAGAACATAAGCTAGCATATCAAATAAGAACATGCAAAGAACAAAAAGTTATAAAACTTTTATACCTCTTGATCTTCTATCGTATGTCCTAACCTCCTTGTAGACTTCGTGTGGACGAAGATCCTCCACAAGTTGAAGCATCCTAGATCTTCTTCAATCCAAAGAAATAAGAACTCTCTTTCCCTTCTTGCTTGAGCCAACCACCAATCCACAAAGGATTGATGCCGCCGGCCCCAAGAATAGAGAGAACAAAATGGAAACAAAACTCATCTCTTATCTAGGACCAACCATCAAGCTCCAAGCATGATGTTTGCCGTCGGTCCAAAGAGAAGATGGAATGGAGTATGGAAGCCAACTGAAAGAGAAACACCAAGGGTATGGGCGCCGGCCAACACTTGGAGAAAGGAAAGGAAAACAATCCTCTTCCTTGTTGCCGCCCAAACCCTAGACAAAGCTTTCCTAATTTCCGGCCAAGGATGAAGGGAAGGAGAATAGGTTGAGCTCCGGCAAAGGTATAGGGAACATGGATAGTGGCCGGCCAACACTTAGAAGGAAGAAGAAGAAGATCTTCATCTCCATGTTGCCGCCCAACCTAATCCCAAAACCCTAACCCTAGCCGCCCAACCCCAATCCTATCCCATCTAGGTTTTGGTTGCCGGCCAAGGGAAGCCATCCTAATTCCATCCAACCTAAGCCATAGAAGGAAAGGTAAAACTTGGGCACCGGCCAAATCAAGGAGGAATAGGGAGGATGGGTTGCCTGCCAACAATTGGAAGAAGGAGAAGCCTTGCCGCCCAACATTATCAACCAAACCCTAACCCTAATCTCCTTTTCTTGCCACCCAAGCAACCTTGTCTCAATTAGGTTTTTCATCTCTCTTCTTGCCGCCCAAGCCTAAGCCCCTATTTATAGAACTTAGGAGAAAGTTGGTTATTGATGAGGTAGCCAAAAATATAGGAACTAATTCCCAATTTTCTTGCCGCCCAAGGGTAGCAAGGAATTAGTAAACTTTTTCTTCCTATAATCTTGCCGCCAAAATTATCCAACCTTTCCTCTCCCTTTTATATAGAGTTAGGTTTAGGCCTTGGTTTAATCTCCACCGTCGGTTCTAGGGTTTTAATCTCAACCGTCGGATTTAGAGATTTAATCTCAACCGTCGGTTCTAGGGTTTTAATCCCAACCGTCGGATCTAGAGATTTGTTTTCCATCATTTGATCTAGACTTCATGAGGTTTATATTAGGCTACGATAGGGACCATGAGGAGGAGTTGGGTCTTGGCCACCCGATGGATCGGAACCACACAAACTTGATCCATCAATGATGTTCCATTCCACTAGAGGATCATCATCGAACTACCTCACCAACCCCCATAAATTAATATGGGCTCCATATATTATTTGTACATCCATCTCCCCGTGTTTAAGATATCGAATGTCCGTCAATTGATTGATTTACTGACCATCAATCAATTAACATCTAACTCCTCGAGTAGTACCACTCAACCTTATCATCATATTGACTAAGTCAACCTGCAGGGTTTACATGATGAACCTTATGAGCTCCTCAAGGGGACATCATCAACCTAATACATAGGACACGGATTCCTCCTATAATCAACGGCACACCATGTAAATAATATCATTTCCCAACTTATCGGGCATATTGATTTAATCCATCAAAATCTCACCCTCTGGTAAATCAAAGAAATAAATACTAAGTACATGTGTCCGTTATTATATCGGGATTAAGAGCATGTACAACATAATATCTGAGGTCCGATTCAATTATGTAGTCAGCAACAAATTGAATCACCTCTATGTCGGTCCTGCTCAATACACCTAAGTGTACTAGTGTAACTCTATGTTCAAGATAAAACAATACCAAGCTACACTACAACCATACCAATGGTTTGTCCAAAACCATCTTGGTTGTGAGCCTCTACTTATACTCTACAAGGGACTGATAACATGATCTTCTGTGCCACACCCAAGCACTATGTTATCTACAATGTAAAGTATTAGACAATATGCACATATATATAAATAAAGTGCAAACAATGATCATGTGATTCTTATTTCAAAATAAAGATGTTCATACAAAAGAGCTAGGCTTTCAGTATACATCCCAACACGTGAAGTCATCCCGAAGATACTCGGCGTGGATACGGATAGAGACGATTCTAGCGAGAATCGTTCCGGTTGATGTCTTTCCCGCTATATGTGATACGTCAGGTATACGTAGTTTAAGTTTCCTTTTATTGAAAAATTTGAAATTGCTGTTATGTCTACACATGTTGTACTATGCATGCGTGTGATGTGTATGTTGCAATAAATTAGATTTATTATTTTATTCCTTCCGCTGTGCACATGTTTACGAAACATGTTCGAACACACAGTCGCCGCGGTGCCGAAAATCCAACAATGGTATCAGAGCCCAGGTTGTGTTTCGACATAATCGTAAAATTATTTTGCGATAGTCATAATGATATTTCTGGAAATTTTCTACTTTTGGAAAGTTAGAATTATTTATGGAAATTTTTTATTTTGGAAAGTCTAGATGTATTTATGGAAATCTTCTACTTTTGGAAAGTTGAAAGTATTTATGGAAATTGATATTTTCCATAAATAAAATATTTGATTAGATTTTGGAAATTTGTTTCCTAATTTAATCATGATTTGATTTGGGAAATCAAATCATTAAATATTTTATTTCCATAAGTAGTTTTGATGATTTAGTAAATTGGTTTCCTAAATTGACTTTCCTTAATCAACTATTTCCACAAATAAAATATGTGATTAGATTTGGAAATTTGTTTCCTAATTTAATCATGATTTGATTTGGAGAATCAAATTTTAAACATATTTTATTTCCATAAATAGTTATGACATATAAGGAAATATTGTACATGACATAATTGTATGCCATGTAATTGCATTAGATGCATATCATTATGCCATGCGTGTCGTGACATGTAGATGTATGTCATGTATGTCATGCCATGTAGATAATAGTTATTTGCATGCAAAGAGGATGAGACATAAAACCCTAACTCAATATTAAAGCCTACACCTTCCATTAATATGGTTAGAAGTTCCGCTTTCTTGTTTGGGTTGTTGGACTCTCTCCAAGCCCGCTCCAAACCCGAACATGTTCAAACCATGGAATAGTTTAATACTAATATGGTAAGAGTCAGAGGTCAATCGTTAGCTTTGGTTGTTGGACTCTCTCCAAGCCGGGCTAATTGGTTGAATGCACTCTAACCATATTAAAACTATTTCTCGATTAATGGGTTGGCTTTAACCTGGAGCATCGGCTTGTTGGACGCTCTCCAAGGTCGATGTAAAGGGAGGTGAAGTTGGGCACTATGCATATGATGCATACTTGTTAATGTGTTAACAACCCGATGTATGTGTGAACATTCAATTAGTTGATAGCACATTGTGATAGTTGCATATACGTGATATTCAATAGGTATAGTTGATACCTACCATCGTAGTTATGAATGGCTTGTTGGACTCTCTCCAAGGTTGTTCATATCTATAATGGATATCAGCCCATTCGGAGATGAACCTATGATCTCCCGAAGTGATTTTGGGGTTTTTGAAATTCGAAAAATGAATGAGATTTATAAATGTATATTGATGCATTTTAAAATCATTTTCTCATATATGCTCGTTTTGTATTTCTAGGTTAATCGATTGATCATGACATCTTTGAATTTGCACACTATTTTGGATTCAAACAAATTGACTGGGCCTAACTTCCTGGACTGGCTTAGAAACCTGAGAATTGTTCTCAAGGCGGAAAAGCTAGCATATGTCCTTGAAGAGCCTCTTCCCAACCGTCCTAAAGACGATGCAACTCAAGACCAAATGTTGGTCTCTCAGAAGCATGTGGCAGATTCTGAGCTAGTGAGTTGCATCATGCTAGCTGTGATGGTACCTGAGCTGCAAAAGCAGCATAGCATATGGATGCTAATACTATGATCTTCCATCTTCATGAGTTGTTTGATGAGCAAGTGAGATCTGAAAGGTTCGAAGTCTCCATGCTCCTCTTCACCACGAAGATGCAAGAAGGTTCATCTGTAGTGCAGTTTGTGCTAAAGATGAATGGGTACATCGAGCGGCTAGCCACCCTCGGGTTTGTGATGGATCATAAATTAAGTATTGACTTAATTCTGCATTGTTTGCCCAAGAGTTTCTCACAATTTGTGATGAACTATCGGATGAACAAATTAGAATCCACTATTCCTGAGCTCCTCAATATGCTGAAGACTGTGGAGCCTTTTGTGAAGCATGAGGAGAAGGCGGTTCTATTAGTTGATTCCTCAAAGAAAGGTTCTAAGAGGAAGGCAAAGGAACAGAAGAAAGGGAAGAACAAGAAGGCAAAGAAGGTAGAACCAGCACAAAAGGGCACTTGCCATCATTGTGGCAAGGAAGGCCACTGGCGAAGAAACTGCAAGATTTATCTTGAGTCCATGAAGAAGAAGAAGGCATCTGATACCCTCTTCAGGTATCTTCGTTATTGATTGTCATTCTATTTCCTTAGACACTTGGGTATTGGATACTGGGTGTGGCTCACATATATGTAATGACATACAGGGGCTAAGGAATAGAAGAAGACTCGTCGGAGGGGAGTCAAATTTGTGAGTTGGCAATAGAGCAAAGGTTGCAGCGGTCGCCATCGAAACTTATTTGCTGAAGCTCCCTAGTGGACTAGTCTTGGAACTGGACAATTGCTATTGTGTTCCTTCTCTAATAAAGAACATTGTTTCTATTTCCTGCTTAAATAGAAATGGTTACCATTTGACGTTTAGTAACAATTGTTGTTATATAACTTTGAATGGCGTACTTTATGGAACTGGAACTTTGAGCAATGGCATTTATACGTTGGACGTATCCAGTAACATTTTCAATATTGAAGCGAGCAATAAGCGTGCTCAAAAGGATAATCAATTAGACTCCTACATGTGACATTGTCATCTTGGCCATGTAAGCAAGAAACGCATGTCCGAATTACACCGATGTGGAATTCTGGAATCGTTTGAATTGGATTCATACGATACATGCGAATCATGCTTAAAAGGCAAGATGACTAAGTTACCTTTTGCAGGAAAAGGTGAACGAGTGGGAGAGTTGCTAGGTCTAATACATACTGATGTATGTGGACCTATGTCAACTCAAGCTTTAGGAGGCTATAGCTACTTCATTACCTTCACCGATGATCACTCACTGTTTGGGTATGTGTTCTTGATGAAACACAAGTCTGAAGCCTTTGAAAGGTTCAAAGAATTCAGAAATGAAGTAGAGAAACAACATGACAAGAGTATTAAAATACTTTGATCGGATCGAGGTGGTGAATACTTAAGTCAAGAGTTTCTTGATTATCTAAGAGACAATGGTATATTATCTCAATGGACTCCGCCATATACACCACAGCATAATGGTGTATCTGAGAGGCGTAATCGGACCTTATTGTACATGGTCAGGTCAATGATGAATCATGCGAATCTTCCCAAGTCCTTTTGGGGCTATGCACTTCAGACAGCTGTTTACTTGTTAAACAGAATGCCAACCAAGGTAGTCTTTACTACTCCATATGAGATATGGAATAGTAAGAAACCTCATGTATCTTACTTAAAGATATGGGGTTGTCCTGCTTATGTGAAGCGGACTGTATCAGACAAATTGGATGCTAAGTCTGATAAATGTCTATTTATTGGATACCCTAAGGAAACAAGGGGTTACCAATTCTATCGTCCTATGGAACAAAAGGTGTTTGTTTCAAGGCATGCTGTGTTTCTAGAGAAAGAGTTTCTCTTGCAAGAAAACAGTGGGAGTGTCGTCGAGCTTGAGGAGGCTCGAGAGACTCAAATAGACATTGATGAGATACCTGGTGGAGCACAACAGTCGATAACTCATAGTGATGAGCAATCGGCTGGACCTATTGTAACACCACATCTTCGTATATCTGGTAGAACACACAACATTCCTGAGAGATATGGATTTATCGTAAGTGAATCGAACGACGTGTTACTCATTGATGATGACGAGCCTACCAGTTATGAAGAAGTGCTGACAAGTTCAGAAAGAGATAAGTGGCTTGATGTCATGAAGTCGGAAATGGATTCCATGTATGAAAACCAAGTTTGGAACTTGATTGACCCACATGAAGGCATCAAGCCTATAGGGTGCAAGTGGGTTTTCAAGAAGAAAACCGACATGGATGGTAATGTGATTACCTATAAGACTAGATTAGTGGCGAAAGGATATCGTCAAAAATAAGGTGTTGATTATGACGAAACATATTCGCCTATAGCTATACTTAAATCCATTCGGATGCTCCTGGCCATAGTGGCTCATTATGATTATGAGATATGGCAGATGGATGTGAAAATAGCTTTCCTTAATGGAAACCTGCTCGAGGATGTATATATGATACAGCCTGAGGGTTTCACATCGGTTGATAAAACCAAGGTATACAAATTGCGACGGTCCATATATGGATTGAAGCAAGTATCCAGGAGCTGGAATATCCGTTTTGATGAGACAATCAAAAAGTTTGATTTCTCATAAAATTCAGACGAACCTTGTGTGTACAAGAAGGTTAGTGGGAGTGCAGTCATGTTCCTAGTATTGTATGTCGATGACATATTACTTATAGGAAACGATGTTTCAATCTTACAGTCAGTTAAGGTTTGGTTTTCCAAGACATTCTCCATGAAAGACCTGGGAGAAGCAATCTACATCCTCGGGATTAAGATCAATAGAGATAGATCGAAACGGTTGCTTGGTCTTTCACAGTCTACATATATAGACCGAGTGCTAAAGAGGTTTAGCATGTCGGAATCCAAGAAAGGTTTCCTACCCATCAGGCATGGGATACACCTTTCAAAGTCTATGTGTCCGCGCACAGAAGACGAGAGGATTTGCTTGAGTAAGATTCCCTATGCATCTGCAATAGGATCTATCATGTATGTTATGTTATGTACGAGGCCCGATGTATCGTATGCTCTGAGTGTCACGAGTAGATACCAGTTTAATCCGGGAATGGATCATTGGGCGGCTGTTAAGACAATCCTTAAGTACTTGAGAAGAACTAAGGATGAGTTCCTAATATATGGAGAAGGGGACATGGTGATACGCGGGTATACGGATGCCAGCTTCCCGACAGACAAGGATGATTCCAGATCTCAGTTTGGATACGTGTTCACCTTGAATGGGGGCGCAGTGAGTTGGAAAAGTTCCAAACAAGACACTGTAGCGGATTCTACCACTTAGGTAAAATACATTGCAGCTTCGGAAGCAGCAAAGGAAGCAGTTTGGATCAAGAAGTTCATTTATGAACTTGGTGTGATTCCAGCCATTGTTGAAGCAATACCTGTCTACTGCGACAACAATGGAGCAATTGCACAGGGGTGTGATTCACTAAATCTTAGCACCCCGGGCTCTGATACCAATTGTTGGATCGAAGCGGATTGCTAGAGGGGGGGGTGAATAGCGATAAAACTTTTTTTTTTCGAGTTCGTATCAAAAACCGAGTAGATAATTAATTGCAGCGGAAATGTAAATGTAAAGTAAAAAGGGACAAAGGAGTTTTACTTGGTTCGTAGCCTTCGGCTACTACTCCAAGGCCCTAGCGGTCCTCGACCACGTACGGAGGGCAAAAACACTAAAGAACTCCTCCCCGTTAGAGGTAGGAGTTTAATCGATATAAGTAAAGCACAAAGCTTGAGGTAGAGGGACACTCCCCCTCTCCTCGTTACGATAAAAGCTCCGAGAATGAAAGTACTAAACTGAAATAAAACTCTAACCGACGTAATAAAATGAAAACAAGTAAACCTAGACGTCGGAGAAGAAGCACTTCGTTGTCGAAGAAGTTGTAGCTTTGAGGAGGCTTTTGGAAGCTTAGAATTGATGATTAAACCCTAGGATTGGCCCTCCTTTTATAGCCTTTGAGCTCCATTTCAAGAGGAACCCTAGCTAATCAAAATTGAGCACCAATATCCTTGAAATGGGGTGATAAGCCTTGACTCCTCGAAGCTGATCATTGACCATCAGTCGAGTGCTGACCTCTGGCAGTCGACTGTTTGACGGCAGTCGAGTCCTCCAAGTTGGCAGTCGACTGATGCTAGCTGCAAGGCAAAGTTAGCTCAAAGAAAACATTATTTTGACGGCCTTCGATCGTCCGATCTCGACCTAGACCATCGATGGGATGTCTTTGGTCGGATCTATGCTTAAGACCATCCGCATAAGGAGGATACGACCTCACTTACGCTCGCACACATGAGCTTACCTCGATACTTACCATGTTGCTTTTGCTTCTGGCCTTCCACTCGATTCCTTCGGCTCCCTCCGAAGTCACTCGAGTGTCGCCCGACCACCTGGCCTCTTCCGGGTGTCGCTAGCCTTCAGCTCCAGTTTTAACAATCTTCTACACACTCGATTCAGCTCGTGAGATAACGACATGAGCTTAACTTTGTATCGTTTGCTATAATCAAAACTCAGGTTCGACCTAGGTGCCTACTGCACCAACAATCTCCCCCTTTTTGATTTATGGCGAACCCACATACAAAGTTAAGTAAATAGCAAGCATGAAGAATAATGTGCATTAGAAACAAACAAAAAATAAAGAAGATTAAGTTGGAGTAGTAAGGATTTTCTTCAAGTACTCCCCCTTGAGGAAACCTCCCCCTTGGCCGAGGGTGAGTCTTGAAGAAAGACCTTAATCCTCCCCTTGATGGTTGCTTTAAGTAATTACTTAAAGATGGCCTTAGTAAAACGTTTAAGTTAAGAGTTCTTCTTAACTTGGCCCTTTCTCCCTCTTAAGTAAAACATTAAAAATAAGTAAAACGTTGATGGCACAAATAAGTTTAAGTTAAGAATTCTCTTAACTTGGCCTTTAATAAGTTTTCAAAACTTAAAGTTAACTTTTGGTTTAAATATAAAGTAAGAGTTAAACCAAAAAATTTAAAAATTTGACCCCATAACTTTGGCCTTTTTCTCCCCCTTTTGCCATATATCGAAAAGAGTGAGGATGTATGTGGAAAACAAAAATAAGTGTTAAATTTAAAGTCCGAGCATGTTCCACATTATTTTGAAAATAATATATTGAAAATAAGTTCATCTATAAAATGTTCGACTCATATCTTGCTTGATTGATATAAAGATCAACCAGTCCTGGTTAGAGTCGGTTAGTATGTATGATTATACTCCGTGGTTCATGGCGATGCACTAGCTCTACATCTGGAACCAGGAGTAAGGTCCTAACATCTCATGCCCATCTAAGTGGCTAAGTACACAAACACATTAGTCCTATGTGTTGTGAGATGTATTGGCTCCTTAAATCTATAGGTGCATGATATCTAAAGTATGTCCTATGCTAGTTCCAAAAAAATGTAAATTAAGAAATAGTAGTAAGAAAATATAATTTGCAAGTTCCTATTCTGCTACGCACATGCCCAATTTTCGTCTTAATAGACTAAATTTAGCTTCGGGTAGGGGTTTAGTAAATAGGTCTGCTAAGTTAGACTTCGATTCGACGTATTCGAGTTGTATGGCTCCGTTGGCCACATGTTCTCGAATGAAATGGTGTTTAACCTCTATATGTTTGGTCCTAGTAACATGGTCGATAGAGTGACATGGTTGACTTAGGTTAGGGTTAACACTAGACCTGATTTCCGGATCAGAGTTAGGTCTAGTATGAGTCGGCTCGCTAATTGGGGTTGCCGGGGGTTTTGTAGGTTTGTGTCCTTCATCAAATACTACATTGATAGTCTCGTCGACTCTAAGGGTGTCGTGGTTATATACTCTATAAGCTCTGCTTGTAGTCGAGTATCCTAGAAAGATTCCGGTCGTGGTTTTGGATGTAAATTTCCCTAGGTAATCCTTAGTGTTTAGGATATGTACCTTACACCCAAATACCCTAAAGTACTTGATGTTAGGTATTTTATCGTGATAAATCTCGTATGAGGTCTTAAGGTGCCTCTTTACCATAAGGATTCTATTTTGGACATAGCATGTCGTACTCACGACTTCCGCCCAAAACCTATCGGGTAGGTTATACTCATTTAACATTGTCCTAGCGGCTTCTTGTAGGGTTCTATTTTTGCGTTCTACTAGGCCATTTTGTTGTGGAGTTCTAGGGCAAGAGAACTCGTGGTGGTATCCATTTAGGTTACAGAATTCTGTAAACCTATGGTTTTCGAATTCACCACCATGATCAGTCCTAAGTCTTTTGACTTTAATGCTTTGTTGATTTTCTATTAACTTAAATAGATTGATTAATTGATCTAGGGTATCACTTTTGTGTTTGATGAACCTAACACAAGTAAATCTAGAATAGTCATCAATTATGACTAAGAAGAATTTACTTCCGTTAAGTGACTTAGCTCCGTGTGAATCAAATAGATCCATGTGTAGGAGCTCAAGCACACTTTTGGTTCGTTCTTGACTAGTTAGTTGATGTTGTGTCCTAGATTATTTACCTTGTTGATAAGCATTACATATTTTATTATCCAAGTTATTGAGGTTAGGCAAACCTCTAACTAAGTCACTCTGACTCATCTTGTGGATGAGTCTTGGGTGTGAGTGACCGAGTCGTCGGTGCCACAACCATGATTCCTCTTGCCGTGTCATAAGACACTTAGTTGAGGAGTTAGTTAAGTTAATAGTGTAAATGTTGTTATTTCTAGTTCCCTTAAGAATTGTTTTAGAGGTTTCATTTGTATTAATTACGCATTCGTTTTCTAGAAATATGACCTTATAGTTATTATCACACAATTGGCTTACATTGAGAAGATTATATTGAAAATTTTCTACTAATAAAATGTTTTGAATGCCAAAATTTGAGTTAAGCTCAATATCACCTGATCCGATGATTTTGAGCTTGCCGTTATTTTCGAAGGCTACCGATCTTTGTCGTTTGAATCGAAGCTTCGAAAACTTGAGTTGATCCCCGGTCATGTGTCGGGAGCAACCACTGTCCAACATCCATTGATCCTACACGCAAGGTAGTTGGATCGGATATTGGATTTTTTAAAAATTGGTTGAAAATTTATTAACCTAAATCATCTCACCCATGTCTACATGATCAAACATGTTAATCCTATATGTTCTTGTGAGATGACTTCCAATTTTAGTTGAATTAAATTTAATAACTTAAACACTTGTCAACCTTGCGTTAGATTCGGATTTGACCTTAGGTTCATCAAGTCACCTTTTCAAGATCATGGCTTCCAGGTCATGGCGAGGCACAGAGGCCTTCTTTGATCGGAACAACGACCACTTCCTTAGACAAAGCCATTTTTAAGAAAATATAGAGACTTGACTCACCTAAGACCACTTCCTGGTCTAACTAGTCTAGGATACGGTGAGGTAACTTCAGCTAGTTCCGCTCGGTCAAGTGCACCGAACTAGATACGCCTTATCTAGCCTGAATACACAAGACTCCGCTTTCCTAGCGTACTATCATCTTGCCGCGTCCTGGTACTATGTTATCAAGTATTGACGAGTTATAGTCTTATCTAACAATTCTAGGAAGTAAAATCAAACTAAATAAAAACCCAAGCATGCAATTTCTAAGTTAAAACACAAACAAATTTCGTACTAGCTCCCCCTAGACCGTTGAATCGATTCGGTCTCTCCACATAGTGGATTTGGTCCTTGGGAACCCAGTACTGGTTTGATCCTAAGTTTGAAATCAAAGTGGTCTTAGGGACCCATGCTTGGACACATTTTTTATGTCGACTTACGATTGACATATACGACTTATTGGTCGTGTTTGAGCTAAACCCTAGCCCGACCTTGTTGTACACGGCCCTTTGCGATCCAAGTAGGAGGTCAAGTTTTTTGGATCCCAAAGTAAACCTTTCCAACGTATTCCTAAGATCTTCGACTTGACTCTTCAAGAGTGAGTTCTCAACTTCGAGTTTTTCAACCCGAGTTGAGTCCTTCTCTTGAACTCGACTAGTCGAAGAGGTTAGGGAGACCTCGTGTTTGAGGAGTTTAACTTCCTCAACCAGGGTCTCGACCTTGGACTCGGACTTAGCTAACTTTTTATTTAAAAACTTAATTGCACTATAAAGAGTAGTAATAAGAGACCGACTCACCTTGAGTGTATCTTTTGAACCGGATGTGTATCCGTGGGTTGTCTTGAATAGTGTTTCGCAGTCCGACTCATCTTCGGTTTCCGATTCAGGTTTCGGTTCTAACTCCGTCTCCGATTCCACCAGTTTATCCATAAGGACTCAATCATTGTCTTCTTCCTCGGAAGCTTCTTCCCAAGTAGCGTTGAGTGCCTTTTTATGTTTTGGTGCTTTGCTCTTGAGTTTTGGGCATTCGGACTTAATGTGTCCAAACCTGTTGCATTCATAACATCTTATGTTTGAACTTTTAGGCTTACCTTCGTTGGGTCGAGTGACGGCTCGTTTTCGGCCCTTGACTATCCTCCGAACTAGGTTGACTAGTTCGGCCTCCATTTCCGAGTCGACCTCCGAATCGGACTCATCCTCTTTTTCCTTCGGAGGTGGCTTGCTAGTGGTTTTCTTCTTTGAACCTGCAAATAATGCTATACCTTTCTCGGGTTCCGAATTAGACTGCTCATGAAGTTCAAAATCAGAAAAAAGTTCATCTAATCTAAGTTCAGAAAGATCCTCTTAGACCTTGTAGGCATCGACCATGGATGCCCACAAGGTAGTCCTTGGAAAGGAGTTTAGGACATACCTTATAAGATCGCGATTTTCGACCTTTTGTCCGATTGCATGTAGATTGTTGACGATGTCCTGGACTCGGGTGTGAAGTTGCGTCGCGGACTCGTGTTCCTGCATTTTTAGGTTATATAGTTTATTGAATAGAAGATCATGCTTACATACCTTGGCTTCATCGGTCCCTTCGTGTAGCTCCACTAGCTTTGTCCAAAGGTCCTTTGCGCTGATGAAGGGGCCGACGCGATTTAACTCCTCCTTGGACAGGCCGCATTGGAGTATTTGTGTTGCCTTGGCGTCGGCTTTGACTTGTCATTTTGTCACAATGGTCCATTGATCATAATCCAAGGAGTCACCCACTTCATTAGTCGGAAGTGTAAAACCCGTTTGGATTATGATCAACATCTCGATTTGGGTTTTGAGAAAGCATTCCATCCGACCCTTCCAATAACGGAAGTCATCTCCATTGTAAAACGGAGGTCGGACGGTGCTAAAACCCTCAAGATGGGCCATTAGAACAAAAGAAACAAGTAGACAAAAAACTAGCAATGACAAAAACACACAAAAAAGTACCAAGACTCGCGTCTTGGATTAGTAGTGCGGTAGAAAAACTAAGCGAACGAATTAAATTTGAAATAAATAGGAAAAAAGAAAGAAAAAATCTGTGAAAATGCTAGATTGGTGGTTTCACCAAATCTTAGCACCCCCGGCTCTGATACCAATTGTTGGATCGAAGCGGATTTCTAGAGGGGGGGGTGAATAGCGATAAAACTTTTTTTTTCGAGTTCGTATCAAAAACCGAGTAGATAATTAATTGCAGCGGAAATGTAAATGTAAAGTAAAAAGAGACAAAGGAGTTTTACTTGGTTCGTAGCCTTCGGCTACTACTCCAAGGCCCTAGCGGTCCTCGACCACGTACGGAGGGCAAAAACACTAAAGAACTCCTCCCCGTTAGAGGTAGGAGTTTAATCGATACAAGTAAAGCACAAAGCTTGAGGTAGAGGGACACTCCCCCTCTCCTCGTTACGATAAAAGCTCCGAGAATGAAAGTACTAAACTGAAATAAAACTCTAACCGACGTAATAAAATGAAAACAAGTAAACCTAGACGTCGGAGAAGAAGCACTTCGTTATCGAAGAAGTTGTAGCTTTGCGGAGGCTTTTGGAAGCTTAGAATTGATGATTAAACCCTAGGATTGGCCCTCCTTTTATAGCCTTTGAGCCCCTTTTCGAGAGGAACCCTAGCCAATCTCCTTGAAATGGGGTGATAAGCCTTGACTCCTCGAAGCTGATCATTGACCATCAGTCGACTGATAGCCATCATCAGTCGACTGGTGGCAGCATCAGTCGAGTGCTGACCTCCGACAGTCGACTGTTTGACGGCAGTCGAGTCCTCCATGTTGGCAGTCAACTGATGCTAGCTGCAAGGCAAAGTTAGCTCAAAGAAAATATTATTTCGACGACCTTCGACCATCCGATCTCGACCTAGACCATCGATGGGATGTCTTTGGTCGGATCTACGCATAAGACCATCCCCGTAAGGAGGATACGACCTCACTTACGCTCGCACACACGATCTTACCTCGATACTTACCATGTTGCTTTTGCTTCCCGCCTTCCACTCGATTCCTTCGACTCCCTTCGAAGTCACTCGAGTGTCGTCCGACCACCCGACTTCTTCCGAGTGTCGCTAGCCTTCAGCTCCAGCTTTAGCAATCTTCTGCACACTCGATTCAGCTCGTGAGATAACGACATGAGCTTAACTTTGTATCGTTTGCTATAATCAAAACTCAGGTTTGACCTAGGTGCCTACTTCACCAACAGTTAGAGCTTATGGTATTGGATACCGTAGCGATTGGCATTAGGCCAAGTGGGAGTTTGTTAGTAATATATGAGAGATGTCCTAAGGCAACCGCCTTATGTTTGAACCATTTATATGATAAATGAAGATTCACTATTTGAGTATACATGTTTTCATTTATTTGATTAGATCTTAAACTCATTTACTGAATGTCCACGATACGATTCACAACATAAGAGAATTTGTGATTGGATCACAACTAGTGAGTATCTCTACATGTGTAATTGTGATGTATCGAAATTATCCCTAGTCGATGAATTGATGGATTTGGAAACCATTGATTCTGTCGAGACTAGCACGAGGTATACTCCTTGGTGTATCCAAGCAGCTGATTCTCACTGGCTAGAGACATTGTGATGTCCAGAGTTAATCGTGGATGCTAGTTATGGTAACTAGTTCATTGGAGTGACCAGCCGTGAGACTTCATATGGTTCTCTGCATATATAGATATGTCAATGAAGTTCTTACTGTGGCTTAAGTGCGATGTTCCTTTGACTTGCGGTATTCAAGTCATCTTGATCATAAAGACTTATGCTTTGACATCTTAAGCAAGCATCTCTAAGGAGATGTGGACCCGGGATGATTGGGTATACGTCGAAGTGATCGAAGGTGTTTGAATAGCCTATAAAGGATTCACCACTCCTTGCGAGGAGATGTATACCCATGGCCTCTCGTCGGATTGTTACTAAAATCTTTGGCCAAAGCATTACATGTTTAGAGTAAGGTACTCTTCGAAACATGTGCAGTAACTAGAATCCGTAGGACGAGGAAATGATACTTGGGCTAGGTGTGATGTAGTCAGCCTAGTGGGGACTGACACTATAGACCATGTCCTGAACCAATAGGGTATAAGATGAGTGAAGGGAATGAGGCACGATTCATTCAAGCTGCTGAAGGGTTTCAGAAATAGTTCTTGATCAACCGTTGATCTTTTCGGTTAATTGGGGATCATGATGTACTACTAGGTGCCACTCATGATCATTCTATAATTAATGGTTAATTATAGATGGCCAACATAAACTGAGAACCTATTTGATCACACGCACAACGAGCGTAATCTGAAGGATATAAAACGAGCTTGAGAATGAGATTCTCAGACCGAGAGAAACTAGGTTTGGTTGGACCAAACATGGAGCGAGCATTAAATCATTTTAGTCGTAATGGAAGTGTGGATGGGCCGTGTCTTATGAAGACATGATGGATGAACCAAATTGGTTTGGTTCTAATCCAATGGAGGAGAATAAACCAAAGGGTTTGTTTTTTTTTAAACGAATGAACCAAAGTTGGTTCGGTTCATTTTAACTTAAAATAGATCAACATGGTTTGGTTTATTTTAACTTAAATTAATAGAGCGGGTTAACGGGCTTTTGGTTATGATCCGATAACCATTAAGAGAATTTATTTTCTATAAAATAGGGCTCAAGGGTTTTTGTTAAACCCTAATTCATGCAACCCTAATTGTTTGGCCGCCCACCCTCTCCCTCTTCTCCAAGTGGTCAGCGCTAACCTCCTTGCCGCCGCCTAGCTCCTTCAACCAGCGTCCAGCTGCTGCCGACCACCCCTCTTGCCGGCGTCGAGCTGCTGCTGGAGGAGCTCCGGTGATCTTTCTTGGCTCCGACGACAAGGTGAGCACATTGCTTTCCTTTTTTGGTTGGCGCAAGGTCTCCACCAAAGCTGTCCAGTTTTCTGGACAGCTTGTTTCTCTCTTGTCGGAGTGTCGTTTGGACGACATTTGGAGCTCCGACAGTGCCTTCCTTATCGGGGATTCAATCTCTAGTAATCCTCATAGGTGGAGGACGAAGGATTCGTCAAATGGTTGACGAATACCTCTCCGGAGAAGCGAGTTTTTGAGGACTCGTTTTGGATCCGAATTTTGATTCGGATCGTGATCTTCTCTCGATCACGTCGTCTTCAACACGAGGCTAGTAACCCGTACGAAGACGAGGCTCATGACTTCGTGAAGTCATCCCGAAGATACTCGGCGTGGATACGAATAGAGACGATTCTAGCGAGAATCGTTTTGGTTGATGCCTTTTCCGCTACACGTGATACGTCAGGTATACGTAGTTTAAGTTTCCTTTTATTGCAAAATTTGAAATTGCGGTTATGTCTACACATGTTGTACTATGCATGTGTGTGATGTGTGTGTTGTAATAAATTAGATTTATTATTTTATTCCTTCCGCTGTGCACATGTTTACGAAACATGTTCGAACACACACTCGCCGCGGTGCCAGAAACCCAACAGTTAAGTGCTACACTTTCAATGATATCAAAGGCTTCGTCAAGTGTTTTATTCATGAGGGCTTCTCCTGCAGCTGAATCTAGAGAAACTTTAGTGGGATAAGAGATATCATTATAAAAGGTGTGGATGATAATCCATCTCTCCAATCCGTGATGTAGACATTGCTGCAACAACCTTTTGAATATGTTCCAAGCCTCAAAAAGTGATTCTCCATCTTTTTGCATAAAATTCATGATTTGATGGCGAAGATTTGTTGTTTTTCTTGGTGGTAAATATTTGTCCAAAATTTTTTGTTCTAGATTGCAACCATGTTTTAATGCAATCCATAGGAAGAGAATGCAACCATGTCCTTACTTTGTCCCGTATGAAGAAGGCAAATAATCGCAGTAAGATTGTATCTGCAGAGGCTCCATTAAATTTTAAAATTTCATAGAATTCTAAAATTACTTTTAAATGTAGATTAGGGTCCTCTGAAGGTGTCCCTCTGAATTGATGTTGTTGAATCATGGATAAAAGTGTGGGTTTCAGCTCGATTGGCTTCTATTTGAGGTTTTCAGATACTTGATTTTATCCCCCTTGTACTTGGCACTGCGTATTTGCATAAAGGTTTGTTTTCTTTATTTATCACCATTTTAAATGTTGGAGTTTCTTCTAGTCGCTTTAGGAGTCTTCGTCTAGCTTGGAGAATTCTAGCGATTTCAGGATCGAGTGTTGTCTACTCCCTGGTAGACTTTTGCATGCAACAAGAAGAGTGACTCCAATGAAAGTAAGTGTGGTATATGAAATAAATAAAATAATAAAAATAAAAATAGACAACAAAAAATAAATAAAAATCTAGATTAATCTAATTGCAATCAAATTGATATTGATGCAGTCCTCGACAACGACACCAAAAACTTGATGTGGTTGATCCGTAAGTGCACGATCGTCGTCAAGTAGTAAAAATATTGATCACACAGAGATGCATTAATTAACGAATGAGTGAAAGAAAAGATTATCTAGAAGAATAAGGTGGCATTTGGTTGATGGGTTTAGAATGAGGGAATGGGAATGGGAATCATATATAGTGTTTGGTTAATAGATTTGGGATTGAGATTTTGGAATAATTTCTAGGTATTTGGGAATTAACAAAACTCATCCCAAGTGGTGGGTTTGAGTTTCACTCCTATCAATTCGTTGCTTGTCATTGTCGTTCGTTGTCGCTCGTTGGCCGTCGCCCGTCGCCCGTCCGACGGCGATCGATCACCAGTCATCGATCGCCAATGGTCGCCGGTGGTCGTCGGTCATCGACCGAAGGTCGAGGGACGTCGATCCCCGATTGTTGGCCACTGACCGCTGGATCGCCAACCACCTATCGATGACTGTCGATGGTCACCGGCCATTGTTGGTCGTCGGTCGTTGGTCGTTGGTCGTTTGTCACCGGTCACCATCGACCATTGGTCATCAGTCGCCAATGGACCAATCACCGTCCGTCGTCCGTCGTCTGCCATCTGCCGTCCATCATCCACCATTCGTCGGTCGTCAGTCATCGTTCATCGTCCATCGCCCGTCGGCGATCAGCCACCGGCTGTGGCGATGGCTATGGTGGCGTCCGATGATCGTCGGTGGCCCGGCCGCCGTCCGCCGTCCATCGTCCGCTATCCACCGTTCACCATTCGCCCACCATCGATGGTTGTTGATGGTGTTGTCGCCCGTCTCCTATCGATGATGACATCAACATCGTCTCTGCCTTCATTCCCAACTTATAAACCAAACAACATTATTGGAATGGATAAACCTATTCCCATTCCACCGTACTATCAAATCCATTCCCATTCCTATTCTTACACTCAAACCAAACGACACCTAAGTATTTGAATAGTAATTTGATAAGGAAGGGAAGCAAGTGATCGAGAAATGATTATAGGATGAAATTATGAAACAACCTTAGGACTTTGATGCTGCAAAAATGCTCCAAGCATTTATATGTTTTGATGTTTGATAATCATCTAAGTTAGGCAATGTTGTGTGATCTAATTACGAACATGTTTAAGTGACAGGAAAATCCAAGGATGAAGACTTGGTAAAAGAGAAGTCCAAGTATGATCTTGGCAAGGAAAGTCCAAGGGACGGACTTGGCAGCATAAGACCAAGCTTGTAGTCTTGGCAGCGTAAAGTCCAAGTGAACCTTGGCAAAGGAAGACCAAGTATGATCTTGGCAAAGGAAGTCCAAGGGATGGACTTGGCAGCGTAAGACCAAGTTTGTAGTCTTGGCAGCGTAAAGTCCAAGTGAACCTTGGCAAAGGAAGTCCAAAGTAAGGTCTTGGCAGCATAAGTCCAAGCTTGTAGTCTTGGCGGCGTAAAGTCCAAGCATTTGGCAACCCAAGATATGACGAAACCGAAGGAAGCTCTTGGAAGCAAAGCGCAAAGGATGAACAAGTTGCAAACTCAGAGGGATCCTGGAGGCGCAAGGCTTAATGAGGAGCTAGAAGGTTGAGTCTAGGTCTAGGGTGTAAAATCAAGTATGAATTACTCATACTTGATGAGTATCAGTCGACTGATACAATGTATCGATCGTGACGATGTATCGATCGGCTGATCGGTGCTCGATTGAGTCGAGTTGAAACCACGAATATCGGTCGGTTGTGATGGTAGTCGGTGATGTTACCATCAATCGGGACAACGATGGCGGTCGGTGATCAGCGAAAGCGAGCACAGAATGTAGTCGCACTCGACTACAGCCTGCGATCACTCGACTGATCGCTCCATCAGTCTACTGATGGAGGAATCAGTTGCCTGATCACCTGACCGTTGGAAATTACAGCTATGAATCTACGCGGAGATCTCGGTTGGCCGTTGGCGGCGATCGTGATGGAAAGCATCGATGGTGATCGAGGGAAAAACAACCCCTCTTCTATAAAAAGGGGCCTTGGAGAGCTTGGTGAAGCTAGTGCTCTCATTCCTAGCTATACCCTCATGCTCACCAATCTTTCCCAAGTGCTTTAGTGATTCTAAACCTCCTCTTCTCTAGATTCTAATCTTCCATCATTGTAAAGAAGAGGAGTGCATTGTAAGAAAAGGTTTCTCCACCTTGGTTCATCCAAAGGAGGTTTTAGTGAAGATTGACTAGGGCTAATCCACCTTACGGATTGCCGTGGAGTAGGAGCGTCATCTCCGAACCACGTACATCGGGTGTTAGCATTGCTTTCATTGTTTTCTTAGTTGTATTCTTATTTGTATTGTATTGCTTCCGCTAACGTATTTGTAGAAACGAAGAAAGGCTAATCACCCCGCCCCTCTAGTCATTACAAAGATCTCAACAAGTGGTATCAGAGCCCGGATAGCTTGGAAGATCTCACCATCAACCAAGGCATCAATGGCTCTTTAAGAGGGATATAGCACCGCCAAGCCACCGCTCTTCGATGGGAGTCATTTTGCGTATTGGAAAGGTAGGATGAAGTACTATCTAATGAGTAATATTGAAATTTGGCATAGCATTGTAGATGGCTTCAAGGAACCGGTGGATGAACATGGAAATTCTATTCCAAGCAAGGATTGGACAAGGGAAATAAATAAGAAATTTGAATCAAATGCAAAGGCGGTACTCACCATTCAATGTGGCATTACCATGGAGCAACTCAACAAGGTGGGGCCTTTCAAATCCGCCAAGGAGTTATGGGAAAAGCTCATTGAGATAAATGAAGGTTCCAAGGAGTCAAAGAGGGCCAAGAAGGACCTACTAATTGGACAACATCAAGCCTTCCAAATGAAGATGCATGAAACCGTAAGCCAAATGCATGGAAGGTTCAAGGAGATTGTGAATGGACTTCACATCATAGGTGAGCGAGTTGACAACCGGGACTTGGTAAGATACATACTTCAAGCATTTCCTAGAAATTCTTTATGGACTTCTATAGTTGATGCCATTAAGGTAACTAGGGATCTTTCTCAAATTAAAATTGATGAATTATTTTGTGAGTTTGAATTACATGAGCAAACTAACATGTCCTCTAAGGAAAAGGGTTTAACTCTATTTGTTGAAAAGAAAGAAAAGAAGAAGAAGGAAAGAAAAGAAGTATCATCATCATCCGAATCGGAGCATAACTCAAGTAGTGATGAAGACTCATCTAGTGAGATGGCCAATTTTGTCAAGAAGCTCTATAGGAAATCAAAGGAGTTCAAGAGTAGAGAAGCAAGGAAGGAGTCTCATTCTTCAAAAGGTAAGTTTAGTGGTAATTTAAGTTTCAATAACAATGTGATTTGCCATGCTTGCAACAAGAAGGGGCACATAAAGCCAAATTGCCTGGAGCTAAAGAAGAAGGAGGAAAAAGAAAAGAAAAAGAAGGACAAGAAGGAGAAGAAGAAGAAGAAGGCTATGGTAGCTCAAACCACATGGGACACACCAAGTGTTGAAGACTCCTCCTCCGATGATGAGCTTTGCCACATCACATGCCATGTGACACTCATGGCCCTAGGAGATGATTCCGAAACATCAAGCCAAGAAGACTCCTCAAGTGATGAATCGTCATCTAGTGACGATGAGGTAATGAACTCTCCCAAAGTTAAGCTTCTCTATAAATCAATTACCTATCTTAAAGAAGCTCTAGATAAGTCTAAATCTAAGGTTAAGAGCATGAAGGTAGAACTAAAGGCCATTAGGAATGAAAAACCTTCACATGTTGATTCTTGCATGCTTAAGGAAGAAAATGACAAACTTAAGGATGAGGTTAGTGAATTAAAAACATGTTTAGAAAAATGTTCAAATGGCTCAAAATGTCTTGATATGATCCTTAGTCGACAAAGAGCCGTTTACAACAATGCCGGTTTAGGATATAAGCCAAAAGAAAAAGAAGTTGCTTATATTTCATTGATTAATCGGAAAGCTACCATTAAGGGAAAGGTTAAGAAAGCATGGGTACCTAAGAAGTTTTTACTTAATGTTACCGGTCCAAATGTTTGGGTACCAAAAGCTTATGTTTTTCATGTGATTTAGGTAGGAGAGCAAGGTATGTGGATTGTGGATAGCGGTTGCTCAACACATATGACCGGGGATGTGAGCAAGTTCTCTACAATTAAGTATGTGAAGAAGGGAGCGGTGTCCTTTGGGAATAGTGGAAAACTCAAGATATTAGGTAGAGGTACAATTGAGGTATCCCCTAAAATTGTCATTCACAAAGTCTTACTAGTTGAAAATATGAAATTTAATTTATTAAGTGTTAGTCAACTTTGTGATGCAAACTATCATGTCTCGTTTGAATCCTCTAAAAGCATGATTAGGCACAAAGAATTAAATGATTGTATGTTAGTGGGATATAGGAAGTCAAATATTTATTATGTTGATCTTTCATATGCTTCTAACATTTCTACTAAGTGTCTTGTTGCAAAAGAAGAAGAAAGTTGGCTATGACATAGGAGATTGGGGCACATCAACATGAAAAACATAGCCAAGGTAGCCAAGATGGAGTTGGTCAAAGGGCTACCAAAGATCAAGTATGTCAAGAACAAAATGTGTGATGCATGCCAAGAAGGAAAACAAACAAAGGCATCACACAAAGGTAAAACCTTAACTAATACCTCCTTACCATTAGAATTATTGCATCTTGACTTATTTGATTGCCATAGTACTCCATCTTTAAGTGGTAACAAATATTATTTGGTTATAGTAGATGACTTTTCTAGATATACTTGGGTCTACTTTATGAAACACAAGGATGATACCTTAGAACTAATCATAGGATTTAGTAAAAGGGTTGAAAATGAAAAGAGTCTCAAAATCAACCGGATCCGTAGTGATCATGGTGGTGAATTTGAGAACTCAAAATTTTCACAATTTTGTTTAGAGCAAGGGTACAAGCATGAGTTCTCTTGTCCTAGAACACCCCAACAAAATGGGGTGGTGGAAACGAGAAATCGTGTCTTACAAGAGGCGGCTAGGACTATGCTTAATGCATATTCTTTACCTAGCTACTTGTGGGCGGAAGCGGTTAATACCGCTTGCTATATCAAAAATAGGATTCAAATCCATAGGTTTTTAGGAAAGACACCATTTGAATTATGGAATGGGACTATCCCCACAATTCATTATTTCAAAGTCTTTGGATGTAAAGTGTATATTCTAAACACCAAGGATAACATAGGAAAATTTGAATCTAAAGCGGATGAGGGAATCCTAGTTGGATACTCGTCCACAAGTAGAGGGTATAGAGTCTACAATAAGAGAACCCAAGGAATTGAGGAATCTTCTAATGTTCAATTTGATGAAACCACTAGTACTTACCCTAGAAAGTCCTCCATTGATAAGGATATTAATGACAATAATCAAGGCATTACCCAAAAACTTCAAAATTTGACCATAAGGGGTAATGATCAAGGGGGAGAAAGAAGAGATTTCGATGATGAAAGGAGGGTAGAAGATAATAATGATCAATTTGAAACCCCTTCTAGAACCCTAAGAGTTCATCAAGATCATCCACTTGACCAAGTAGTAGGAGATATATCTCAAGGAGTAAGAACTAGGTCATTTCATAGACCTCCTACTAGTCAAGTTGCTCTTATTTCACAAATTGAGCCTGAATCGATCGATGATGCATTACATGATCCGGATTGGATTTTGGCAATGCAAGATGAATTGGCTCAATTTGAGAGAAGTCAAGTATGGGAATTAGTACCTAGACCCAATGATAGCACCATAATTACTACAAGATGGGTCTTTAGAAATAAGCTAGATGACCAAAGAAATATCACTAGAAATAAGGCTAGGTTGGTTGCTAGGGGATTCAATCAAGTTGAGGGGCTTGACTATGATGAGACTTATGCCCCGGTTGCTAGGTTAGAATCTATTAGAATTCTCTTAGGGTATGCTTCATATATGGGATTTAAACTTTACCAAATGGATGTTAAATCGGCATTCTTAAATGGTTATATTAAGGAGGAAGTATATGTAGAGCAACCACCTGGATTTGAGAACATAGATTATCCAAATCATGTATGTAAGCTTAGGAAAGCATTATATGGGTTAAAACAAGCTCCTCGGGCATGGTATGAAAGATTTTCATCTTTCTTAATTTCTAAGGATTTTAGAAGAGGCCAAGTAGATCAAACGTTGTTTATAAAGTCAACATTAAAGGATATATTCATAGCCCAAGTATATGTTGATGACATTATTTTTGGGTCAACAAATGATGATCTTCTCCATGATTTTATAAAAAACATGGAAAATGAATTTGAAATGAGTTTAGTTGGAGAGCTTACCTTTTTCCTAGGTTTACAAGTCAAGCAAACTAATGAAGGGATTCACATTTATCAAACCAAATATGCAAATGAAATGATCAAGAAATTTAGTTTGGAAAATGCCAAAATCGTAACCACTCCTATGGCTACTAGCACTAGAATAGATAGTGATGATGAAAGTAAATCAATTGATCTTAAACTTTATAGGAGTATGATTGGTAGCCTACTATACCTAACCGCTAGTAGACCCGATATCTTATTTGCGGTAGGTATGTGTGTAAGATACCAATCTTGTGCCAAAGAATCACATTTAGTAGCCGTTAAGAGAATTTTAAGATATATTAAAGGCACCCTAACTGTAGGACTTTGGTATCCTAGGACTAGGTCCTTTGAGTTGCTTGGCTATACCGATTCCGATTATGCCGAATGCAAATTGGATAGGAAGAGTACTAGTGGTGGATGCCAATTTCTTGGGTCCTCCCTAGTTAGTTGGAGCAGTAGGAAGCAACATTGTGTTGCTTTATCAACCACCGAAGCTGAATATGTGGCTATGGGTGGTTGTGTAGCTCAATTACTTTGGATGAGACATACTCTTGTGGACTATGAGCTACACTACTCTAACATTGAAGTTTATTGTGATAATGTGAGTACCATCAACTTGACCAAAAATCCGGTACCTCACTCTAGGACCAAGCACATTGAAGTGAAACATCACTTCATAAGAGATCATGTGGCAAGAGGGGACATTGAACTTAATTATGTAGAGTCTAAGTCTAATCTTGCCGATATCTTCACCAAAGCTCTTCCCGAAACCGAATTTTCATCATTAAGGAGAGAGCTTGGTATGTGCTTTGTAGAGTAAAAGTCTAGGTTTGCATGATCCCATGTTAAGCTTTATACCTTGATACATCTCACAAAAGCCTTAAGAAACCTTGATTTTTGTATTGAGACACTTAGAAATATGTGAGATGATAGGGAAGGTATACTTGGCTCATCATGCTTGTTATGATGCATTACTATGAGCCAATGACACACCTAGAGACATAAATACCTTATGGACCAATTATTGGGAAGGCTTGTATTCAAGTAATGAATACATGGCTCTAAGAACATGGTTGAAAATTCCAAATCATATATATTTTAAACTATATTCATCATATTTTGAAAAATAGTTCTCAAGTGGACCACAAAAGTGATACAAAGTTTGCAAAATCTTTAGAACTTTTGGTAAGTTCCAAGTTTGTATCAATCATGAAATCTGGAAAACAAATATTTTTAAAACTATTTTTCCTTAATAAAGTATGATTCCAGAAATGTGTACACAAAATTTCATGATTTTTCGAGATTTCTGGAATTTCTACCGCATTTTTGAAGTTGGGTTGAAAAGGCTGAAATTTCGATTTCAGGCGTAGCAGTCGACTGGTTCAGAAACCAGTCGACTGATACACTGTATTTTTTGATAAATAGTGTATCTTTGATGTCCTAAAACTATAACATGATAATATTGAGTATAAATAAATTTTTAGGACTATTTAATGCAGTGTTTTAGGGGGAGTTTTATAATATGTATCTTTTCATCCCCAAACTTCCATTGTTGGTGCAAAGCTAGGACTTAATTTTTGAATCTTTGTTATGATTTGCTTCAAATATTATTTACAAAACATAAAGCATATCTTGGATTAAGGGGGAGCTTAATATCAATCTTATACCTTAGTCCAAGATACAACACCTTTAATTTCTTTCATTTATGAATCCTTCTCTTTTTGATGTATGTCAAAGGGGGAGAAGGAATGTTCAAGTTAGAATTGAAAATATGATTATGTGTATCTTTAAAAGACCTAACTTAAATGATTGTCAAACATCAAAAAGGGGGAGATTGTTGGTGCACCAATGCTCCAAGCATTTATATGTTTTGATGTTTGATAATCATCTAAGTTAGGCAATGTTGTGTGATCTAATTACGAACATGTTTAAGTGACAGGAAAATCCAAGGATGAAGACTTGGTAAAAGAGAAGTCCAAGTATGATCTTGGCAAGGAAAGTCCAAGGGACGGACTTGGCAGCATAAGACCAAGCTTGTAGTCTTGGCAGCGTAAAGTCCAAGTGAACCTTGGCAAAGGAAGACCAAGTATGATCTTGGCAAAGGAAGTCCAAGGGATGGACTTGGCAGCGTAAGACCAAGCTTGTAGTCTTGGCAGCGTAAAGTCCAAGTGAACTTTGGCAAAGGAAGTCCAAAGTAAGGTCTTGGCAGCATAAGTCCAAGCTTGTAGTCTTGGCGGCGTAAAGTCCAAGCATTTAGCAACCCAAGATATGACGAAACCGAAGGAAGCTCTTGGAAGCAAAGTGCAAAGGATGAACAAGTCGCGGACTCGGAGGGATCCTAGAGGCGCAAGGCTTAATGAGGAGCTAGAAGGTTGAGTCTAGGTCTAGGGTGTAAAATCAAGTATGAAGTGCTCGATTGAGTCGGTTGAAACCCCGACCATCATCGATTGATGATGGCGATCGATGTTACCATCAGTCGACTGACAACAGTGGCAGTCGACTGATTAACGTAAAAACGAGCATAGAATGTAGTTGCACTCGACTGCGGCCTGCGATCACTCGACTGATCGCTCCATCAGTCGACTGATGGAGGAATCAATCGCCTGATCACCTGGCCATTGGAAATTTCCACTACGAATCTCTGCGGAGATCTCGGTTCATAAGTCGTTGGCTTCGGCGGCAGTCGACTGATGGAAAGCATCAGTCGACTGATCGAGGCCCAACGGGAAAAACAATCCCTCTTCTATAAAAAGGGGCCTTGGAGAGCTTGGTGAAGCTAGTGCTCTCATTCCTAGCTATACCCTCGTGCTCACCAAGCTTTCCCAAGTGCTTTAGTGATTCTAAACCTCCTCTTCTCTAGATTCTAATCTTCCATCATTGTAAAGAAGAGGAGAGCATTGTAAGAAAAGGTTTCTCCATCTTGGTTCATCCAAAGGGGGTTTTAGTGAAGATTGACTAGGGCTAATCCACCTTACGGATTGCTGTGGAGTAGGAGCGTCATCTCCGAACCACGTACATCGGGTGTTAGCATTGCTTTCATTGTTTTCTTAGTTGTATTCTTATTTGTATTGTATTGCTTCCGCTAACGTATTTGTAGAAACAAAGAAAGGCTAATCACCCCCCCTCTAGCCATTACAAAGATCTCAACATTTGGTTTCGCTACAATGTCAATTGTCTTGGAAGTTCTCTATTATATTGATGTGTATTCTTGAAGGAAATTTATCTAAGGCTATCGGATGTCTCTTTCGAGATTAACCCGATGTATTCACCAAACTTGATTTCTTCTTTCATAGTGTTAGCTCTTAAAAGGAACTTGTTCATAATATGGGCACCTGTCACGAACCCCAATGGATCCATTCGAGAACTATCACTTATTACTCATAGGAACCAAGGTTAGATAAATTGTTATGTTCTAGGATAAGTTTATGGAACTATCGAGATGTCCTAATAGCTTTCGAGTATTCACGCATAGTTGACCTTGTTCGCAACATGGATATTTTTTGCGAATACTCCGGTGGATCAATTTAGGTGAAAGCTTTTAGTTGCATAATTCCTCACGACTAGTTTAGGTCCTTGAAAGGTTCTACTAGTTTTTGAGGTGTTCACATGTAGTTGACCTTGTTCGCAACACGGGTACCTATGGCGAGCACCCCGACAGATCAATCTAGGTGAAAACCTTCAATTGCTATAGCTCCTCACGATTAGTTTTACAAAATCAGAATTAGAATCGAATAGGTGCTCAACAAACTCGTAAGATAAACCATACGTATCATAAAACTAATTCAAGAAGTTCACAATCGATAAATAAAAGGGTTTTAACAATCCAAGATGAATAAACAAAGAGTTATTCCCTCATCCTAATATCAAGGAGAACTACTCTATGGTTTGGAAGGATGATAGAAATGAAGTACAGTAAGACATTTGACAAAACTAAAGAAGAGAAAGAAGGAAAAATGAGTCTATCGATGTTGGTTGAACACTTCCTTTAGCTTGGGGCTCTTTCTCAACTACTTTGCAACTCATTCCTTGATTGTATCCCGAATCTCCAGCCTTCTTCGGAATATCTAGGATATCTAGAATTCAAAATGCTTTTCTCCTTGGCTATGGGGTCTTTTAATTCTTGAGAGAAAATTAGAAAATTAGTTGCAAGAAATTTGAGACAGCTTGAGGAAAGTTGGGATTTCGATTATCCCGCGGCACGGTTGTGCCATTTGGCAGGGCCTAGGTGTACCAGGTACTGTGGAAACCTGGTATGCCCCGGAATCGAGCGTGCTAAAAAGAAATGGGTATGGGCATGCCCTAGACGTGTTAGACACTGGGTAGTTTGGAAAATGTGCATTATGGCTCCATTTGCTCCCTGTTTCATCGTAATTTTTCTCCATGGCTCTATTATGCCTTCTTTTGTCCCTCCTAAGAGTAAATACATAGAAACCATAGTTATCTAAACTAAAAAAATAAAATAAAAGTAAATGCAAGGTTTTATGCATGATACGTGAATGAAACACTAGAAAACCATGGTAAACAAACCGTAAAAATATGCAAATGGTTCACACTCTTCAAATATGAACTAGGAGTTTTGAACCACGAATATTGAGATATTCTTGTTCTTGTGTTTTTATTTCATTTTATGTTTTTCACTATGCATTAACAAATTATAGGCAAACACATGATCAACGAATGCCAAATGATGAATGAAGCAAATTGTTATTCACCCTCTCTAGTTAAAAGGACAATGATGGGAAGAGGAAGAACCACCTTATCATTTTTTGTCACTGTCTATAGAAAATTTGAGTGATGACATTGAGAATGGTGAGCACTAGAAAGAATCTGATGGAGGAGCATGGATAAATAGCAAATCGTGGTTGTGAAATCCATTGTTGGTCCTACCACATTGGGATAGTCAAGTAACATATCACCTACTACGGTGTTGGAGGTCTTGTAGCGATATCGAACCTCATCATCGATGGAAGGAGGAATGAATTTGGAACTATTGGTGAAATTAGGCCCAAATAATGTTTTGGTGTTTAACAAGGGTTTAAGTCAAGGTGATAATTATGTGTTATCTCATGTAGTTGGTTGAGATGTATTTTCAGGAAATTCCTTCTAGGTCAAGGACCAGATGCAAGGTAATGAAGTCCTGAACGAGGAGTCTTGGCATGAAGTCTCGGATGAGATGTCTTGGCAAGTGAAGACCCGGACGAGATGTCTTGACAAGTGAAGACCCGAACGAGGAGTCTTGGCATGAAGACTCGGGCGAGGAGTCTCGGGAAGAAGACCCGAACGAGATGTCTTGGCATGAAGACCCGGATGAGATGTCTTGGCAAGTGCAGACCTAGACGAGGAGTCCTGGCATGAAGACCCAGATGAGGAGTCCTGGCATGAAGACCTAGACGAGAAATCTTAGCATAAAGTCCCGGACGAGGAGTCTTGGCATGAAAACCCGGACGAGGAGTCTTGGCATGAAGATCCGAACGAGAAGTCTTGGTAGATGAAGACCTGGAAGTGATTCTTGGCACAGAAGACATATGAATAGTGGTTCACAGGCATCAGGAAAAGGGTACAGGGTAGACCTCTTCTTAGGTGTGGTTTTTATTGGTACAATCGGCCCAAGTCATGATTGACCACACTCGAGTTGGACTCGAGTAGTGTTTTGATATTTGACAATGGTTTGGGGAGATTGTTGGTGCAATCGACCTGTGTCATGATTAACCGGACTCGAGCATGACTCGAGTGGTATTTTAATGTTTGATTATGGTTTGACCATTGTTTGACTATATGGTTGACATGGGGTTGACCATATGATTGAAAGTCCAAGCATGGGTCTTGGCAAAGGAAAGTCCAAGCTTGAGTCTTGGCAAATGGAAAGTCTAACATGCGTTGGAAAGGGAAGTCCAAGGGGTGATATTGGCAGTGTAAAGTCCAAGGGTGGAGTCTTGGCAGCATAAGTCCAATGGTTAGCAGCGTAAAGTCTGAGCGAGAGTCTTGGCAGTGTAAGCTCAATGTGCCTTGACAGTGTAGACCACGTTAGCATGACAATAGCTGATGGAAGCACTTGAAGGCTAGAGTATGGATGTACAAGTCATGGATGACTTGGAGGGATCTGATAGGCGTGAAGCTGACGGAGGTGGCTAGAAGGCTTAGGTCTAGGCTAAGGGTGGTCTAGCAAGTATGAGGGAATCATACTTGGGGATAAACCTCATGTTTGAGGTTTGTCAGTCGATTGGGATTATCGATCAGTTGGCTGGTCAAGTGTTTTGACACTTGGCAGCAGAGTCGACTTGTATAAGTCGACTGGTACTATGACCAGTCAACTGATGGGAGTCGACTGACGTTCGACTATAGGAAATGGTCTGTTAGTGGATTGCCAGAATTTAACAGTCGACTGATGGCGTACTCAGTCAACAAATATAAATGTTAGTTGACGGTTGGTCGATGTTTCGGACACAGAAACTTCCAGAGTCGACTGTTAGGGTTTGACAGTCGAGTGGAGGCATGATCAATCGACTGATGGGTATGTTCAATCGACTGATGGTCAATCCGTTGGAAATTATCCAATGTGGCTCGGGCCGTTGTGAGATAATGGCTACAGGAGCAGTCGACTAATGGTCTCAATCAGTCAACTGCTAGGTGAAATCGAACCCGAATGCAGGTTATAAAAGCAGCTTGTGGGGAAGGTTTTTTCCATCGATTTCTTAGGCAATTTAGAGCGATTTGCAGGTGCAAATCAGAGTATTCAAGTCTAGTCCAAGGCAATCAACAAGCAAGCTTCCAAAAGATCTTTTGTAAAGTGTTCTTTACATTCTTTTATTGTATTTACTTGTATACGCTTGTTGTTTATTTGTATTGCTATTGTAATATCTTGTATGAGTTTTCTCCGCCTCCGACTTTTGTTGAGAAGGAGTATTTTGATTAGTGGTGTTGTTCACATCGCTAGAGCTCGTTTGAGCTCAATCCATGGAGTAGGAACCCTAAGGTTCCGAACCACATTACATCGCTTGCATATTTTGTGTGATTGTGTATTCGTCTTCATAGTTGTATTATGTTTCATATTTCTGCTGTCCTAACAAGTTTTGTAGAAATGAATATGATCAAAATCCATCGACGTACGAAGAAATGCTATTCACATCCTCCTCTTCAAGGAGAGGAGGAGTCCTAGGAAGAGTGCTCATCCTCTCAAGCTCAAGAAGAAGCAAACACATCTTCATCACA
Organism: Wurfbainia villosa; assembly: GCA_025175895.1. NCBI lineage: Eukaryota > Viridiplantae > Streptophyta > Magnoliopsida > Zingiberales > Zingiberaceae > Wurfbainia > Wurfbainia villosa. Next base: position 27,532,317 of record CM045990.1, on the reverse strand, counting down.
AGAGCTTGAGGATTCAGAGGTTGATAAGGAATCAACATCTAGATCAGAAGAGGTGGAAGAAGTGGAAGAGGCCTCCACCTCTAGGATTGAGAGGGAGGAGAGACCATCCACTCCGGAGCATCAAGAAGAAGCTTCTACTTCCGGTTAAGAAGAAGAGCAAGCCCAAACTTCCACCATTGACCTAGGTAACTCAAACACATTAATTCAAAATAAAAATCACATTTTGTGTTTTGAGTGTAGGGAATATGAGCACTATAAAAGCAAGTGCTCCAATAAAGTCAAGAAAAGTCAACCGACACCAAAATGTCAAGAAAAGGCCAAGGATGCCGGTCCCCCAACCATTAAGAGCAAGGAGCACGTGGTATGCTTTAAGTGCTACCAAAGAGGGCATTATAGGAGTCAATGCCCTAGGGGGAAGAAGAAGACTCAAGAGGGAGCATCACATGTTGGGGGAGCTAAGGCAAACCCCAAGGTAACATTTAAATATGGTTCTACTTCAATTAATAGTCAAAAGCATGCTAGAAGTAATCTTGATATTTATCATAAAGAGCATACTAGAAATAGTAAACTTTATTGCTTAGGTGCAAAGTCTTGTCATTTTAGGAATAAGGAGAAATTTGGGACTAATGTCTCTAAAACAATTTTACCTAAGGCAAGTATTAAGAAAATAGAAGACCATCTAGGTTTTAATCCAAAGAATTCTAGACATATGCCTAGGAAGGGCAAAAATGATGAAATAAATAATGAGCCCACCAAATTAGAAAAATTAGAGTTAGAAAATCAAGTCTTGAGGTCAAGGCTTGAGAAAATGGAAAAGACCCTTGAAAAGATGCAATATCAAATTAAAGGGTCAAATTGTCAAAATCTAGGGTCTAGGAGTCAAAGTCAAAGGCCTAGGAAACAAGAACCCTCAAGGGGCAAGAAAGGTTTGGGTCACAAACTTAAGCCCAAGATGACTTATCATAATGTTTCATTCGATTATGGAGCTAAACCTAGGTCTAGGAAGGTCATGGTTACCAGGGAAGTCATCCCTAAGGGTAACCAAGGTGTGTGTCTAGTGGCTAGGGTTTTGAAGAAACCTAGGGAAGCCATTAAGAAGGTTACAAGGGGGGTCACCCCTTGAGTTAACCTAGGCAAGACCCAAATAACCAAGGCTACCAAGCCTAGAAGGGTCATTAGAAGGGTTTCTAGGGAGGTCATTCCTAAGGAATACCTAGTCAACCCAAGGAGCTCAAATAGGTTTTGGGTTCCTAGGAGCGTGATCGATTCACGCTAAATGGGTTAGGGTGTGCAAACCATAAATGGATGGGTAGTTAACCTAACCATGGTAAAGGTGGCACTTTAGTCATTTTCAAGGTTGTGGATACCTTGAAAATAGGTTTGAATTTAAATCCTAAAAGATTTTAGGATGTGCCATATATTTTGAAGTTTATGAAAAATCAATCAAATTGACACAACCTAGGTTTAGAGGTATTGGTGTGCCATTTGGGTTGTGGCACACTTGGGGGATCAATGTATCAAGAAAATGATCTTAAGGTTTAGAAATGACAATTGAGATTAACACTCAAGAACTATATACCTTGATGCCACATACTTACCATGCTTCATGTGTCTTACCATATGTTTGCATGGAAGGTATGCTTATGGTGTATTGCATCTCACAAAATATATGATTCACCTTGATTGTGTATTTCAACATTTAGAAAGGGTGAGATGCTAGGAATTAAAACTCTTGGGTGTTAATGCTTGTGAAAATGGAATAACATACCAAAATACATTAATAAATATGTAAACATAGGCATAACACTAATATATTCGATATACATGCATAAACACGTTAAAATGGAACAAAATTGAGTAAAGAAATTGAAATTCACTTAATTTCTAAATTGAAAATCAGATATCAGTCGACTGATAACACTGTAGCACGACATCGCGAGTTCAGCAGTCAAGTGTTGCTCCCAGCACTCGATTGATTGTCCATTCGTCAACTGAAGATCCACAACAATCGACTAATGTGTTGTTGCTCGGGATAGAAGAGACAACAGTCGAGTGCCCACCGAATGAGTCTGGTCATATCGATCGGGCGACCATACGATCGGATTCTCAGATCGGCACAAAAGGTTCAGCGAGTGTAGACAAGCGATCGTGATGGCCGTGAACAACTCATCAACCGCGATCGGTTGGTGATAAACATTAGTCTTTATAAGGTTGAACCGCTAGGGTTTGGCTTCTTCATGCTTCTTCACGCGCGATGTTTCTTCTCCGCTCGCTCCCAAACCTTCGACCGTCCTTCTCGTTCCCACGCCAGTGACTCAAAGGCTTTAGGTTTGAAACCTAGCCTTGTTTTTCATATTTTGGTCCCTCTATCACGCTAATGGCGCCTCTCACAGATTCCATTATCCTCCTCTGTGAGTTAAGGTTCCAGTGAGATGTTTTTCGGTGTTCCTCTGGCGTCTTCTCCAGCATTTCGACTGCTCAGTTTGTCCCTCACAAGCCTTGACCCAAAATGGCACCAAAGTATATTTACCAAACTTAAACCCTATTTATTCTATACCATAATTTGATTTAACCATGTTTTTGGTGTCATTACATTGCATTGCATTACATTCATCATAATCATGTAGGAAATAACATAAGAATGAGCCTAGTGAGGGTGGGTCACTCTCGTACCAATCGATGCCGGTTAGGTACATAGACGAGTGATTATTTAGATCATACTGCGGGGATGTCATTCATATTTTATGGCATTACTAGTTGATAAAAGTTGTTCTTCGCACGCATCCCATAAATGTTGATCTACTCAAGGAGTTTTACCTCAATTTGAGGAAGGTTGACGATAGCCCGAAGTACACCACTCATGTTGCAAAACGCGACCTGGAGTTCACTCCTACAATTTTTCAAAAGTTCCTAGAGTGTCAGGCATCTGATGACTCTTTTGTCTTTTATCCTACCTTTGATACACCTCTTCCTGCTCCATTTGACCATATATCACTTGAATCCTTGCATGAGCACTTCTTTCTTTGCCCTCGTCCACTAGCTCAAAATATATTTCCAATCAATGACTTATCTGCACCTAACAATGTACTTTATAAAGTCATTGTTGGGTGTATTCTTCCTATAGTGACTCGGGGTCAGGCCAAGATCCGGTCTCCCCATCTTTTCCTCATGTATGTCATGCGCCACCTTTTGGATATAAACATTGCATTGAACATATTCCATTGCATTGTCCATTTTGTGACCCCTGTATAAGGGAAGGTGCATATGCCTTTTGGACATATTATCACTGCATGGTTAGAATCCATAGGCATAAACATCTCCAGGGGATCTCTGAAGCCTTTATCAGACGCATACAACCGCATCACCGTGTAGAACTTTACACTAGCTGGGATGCGGACTGGACCTGGGCGAATGGAGTGGGTTGCTTGGCCTCAGCCCAAGGAGCTTGGAGAGCCAACTATAGAGCCTGGAGAGCCCACAGTAGAGCATGAGGGGCTAGCTACTGAGGAGGATGACCCTATGATACCAGATGCATCTACAGTGGGTCTCTTATAGCAGTTTGCACATCTGGAGGCTAGATTTGAGAAGTACCAGGAGGAGGTTGACTCGAAGTTGGAGGAGCCTAGACTAGAGCAGTATTCCACTAGTCAGCAGCTGGGTCAGTAGCTCAACAGGGTCGAGCAGCGTCATATCGACCTGTTCGAGATGATGCGGACCTGGGCGCTGAGCCAACAACCTCCACCTCCTCTATCATCTGCGGGAGATGATCCCAGCTAGGCGCACATCATATATCTTGTTTTTTTTTGTAGTGAGGTCGAGGGCACTTTGAACATCTATCTTGATTGTATAACTAAATTTATGTTGAATGAAATATTTTGTTTGTGCAAAATTATGTGTCTTTGCTTGGTTGTGTGTGTGTTGATTTATTTGTATATTCTTCTTGCCATGTCATGATATCATATTTTCTTTTATCATATAAAATGTCATGATATTGCTTAGCGTTAATTTCTATGTCATGTTCATGTTTTAAAGTATATTCATATGCCATGACATCATGATCATTAGCCATGATTATTTATGTTATCATTCATGCATTAATAAAATTGATTTAAGGACAATGGCATGATTTGAAGTCCCATGTATAAGGCAGTCAAATAGAGTTGCCTAGAAAATGCATGAAGCTATAATAACCCTAATTCCACATCTCACAATTACATTGAATTGTGTGTGTTTTATACACCTTCGATACATGTGAGATGTTAGGAAAATGAGTTAAGTTCAAGGTGCATAGATATTGCATCTAGATGAACTTAAACTTATTTCAATCATAAATATGAATCATGAGGAAAGCTAATGTACAAGTTATGTAAATCAATCTCATAGTCCATGGTTCAAAAAGGTTTTCAAAATCATTTTAAAATCTTTTTAGAAAATCTTGGTGAAGTATATCTTTTGATATCAATCACCATTGAAGAAGTTGATACAAAGTAGATCAAAAACATTAAAGTTATAATGGTTTTTGAACTTTGTATTAATCTCTTATTTTAATGGGTATTTTATTTTCAAACTATTTTTCACCCATTATATTCCATGTAAGTAATGTGCGTATGAAGTTTTAAAATTTTTCAAAATACATATATTTACTTATGCATTTTCAAATTTCATTTCTAAAAACATGATTTCTGAACATTAGGAATTAGTCGACTCTTACAGAATATCAGTTGATTGATGATGCTATTAGTCGATTGTTATATGGAAGAGTCGACTGTTGGGCTGATTTCAGGTAAACAAAGATGTTTTAGCTATGTTAGGCTACCCTAACTGCTCCTAACCCTAGGATATGCTTTGGAAAGCATTGGAAAGGGTGAAAAGCCATTGGATATAGATTAGGAGAGTGTATAAATTTTAAGGTGTGTGAAATTTCAAGATTGAACTTTTACCCTTAATCTTGATGGTTTAGTGTTCCTATAGGCTTAGGGACTCTCCAAGGATATTGTTGGTGCAATGGTCAAGGGGGAGCAAGCCTTTAAGGGGAGGTATCCATCATGGGATGATGGATGTGTTCTTCCTCATGAGGGGAAGAAATGGAAATATGACATGCCCAATTTAGAAATTGAGAGAGTTTATAGGAAGCCTCTCTTAAGTGATATGAGACTTATCACTAGGAAGAGTGAAGGAATCCTAGATATTTTTGGACCAAGGGAGAGATTGTAAGATCTCATTGGGATATCAGACATTGACCTCCTTGGGAGAACCTTTTTTATGTATGTCAAAAAGGGAGAGAATTTATTGGATAAGTTATGGGAGAATTTGGGATTACCAATTTGGGAGAATTGGTAAGTAGATTTGAGTTAGGTGGCCTAACTTAATGTTTTGTTTGCGGTTTTTGTCAAACATCAAAAAGAGGGAGATTGATGGTGTAATCGGCTCAGGTCACGATTGACCATACTCGAGTTGGACTCGAGTAGTGTTTTGATGTTTGACAATGGTTTGGGGAGATTGTTGGTGCAATCGAGCTGGGTCATGATTGACCAGACTCGAGTTTGACTCGAGTGGTATTTTGATGTTTTGCGATGGTTTGACAATTGTTTGACTATATGGTTGACATGGGGTTGACCATATGATGGAAAGTCCAAGCATGGGTCTTGGGAAAGGAAAGTCCAAGCTTGAGTCTTGGAAAATGGAAAGTCCAATATGGGTTGGCAAGAGAAGTCCAAGGGGTGATATTGGCAGCGTAAAGTCCAAGGGTGGAGTCTTGGCAGTATAAGTCCAATGGTTTGCAGCGTAAAGTCCAAGCGGGAGTCTTTGCAGCGTAAGCCCAATGTGCCTTGGCGGTGTAGACCATATTAGCATGACAATAGCTGATGGAAGCACATGAAGGCTACCGTATGGATGAACAAGTCATGGATGATTTGGAGGGATCTGATAGACATGAGGCTGACGGAGGCGGCTAGAAGGCTTAGGTCTAGGCTAAGGGTGGTCTAGCAAGTATGAGTGAATCATACTTGGGGTTAAACATCATGTTTAAGGTTTGTCAGTCGACTGGGGTTATGAATTAGTCGACTGGTGAAGTGTTTTGACACTTGGTTGCCGAGTCGACTTGTATCAGTCGACTAGTACTATGACTAGTCGATTAATGGGAGTCGACTGATGTTCGACTATAGAAAATGGTCTGTCAGTCGACTATCAGAATTGGGCAGTCGACTAATGGCATGCTTAGTCGATTGTTGGTTGATGTTTCAGACACTGAAACTTCCAGAGTCAACTGTTTGGGTTTGACAGTTCAGTGGAGGCATGTTCAGTCGACTGATGGGTATGTTCAGTCGACTGATGATCTATCCATTGGAAATTATCCAACCTGGCTCGGGTCATTTTGAGACAATGGCTACAGGAGCAGTCGACTGATAGTCTCGATCAGTCGACTGCTAGGCGAAATCTAGCCCGAATACAGGTTATAAAAGCAGCTCGTGGAGAAGGTTTTTGCCATCGATTTCTTGGGCGATTTGGAGCGATTTGCTGGTGCAAATCAGATCTTCAAGGCTAGTCCAAGACAATCATCAAGCAAGCTTCTAAAAGATCTTTTGTAAAGTGTTCTTTACATTCTTTTGTTGTATTTACTTGTATATGATTGTTGTTTATTTGTATTGTTGTTGTAATCTCTTGTACGAGGTTTCTCCGCCTCCGACATGTTGTCGAGAAGGAGTATTTTGATTAATGGTGTTATTCGCATCGCTAGAGCTCATTTGAGCTCAATCCATGGAGTAGGAACCCTAAGGTTTCGAACCACATTCATCGCTTGCATATTTTGTGTGATTGTGTTTCATATTTCCGCTGTGCTAACAAGTTTTGTAGAAACAAACACGATCAAAATCCATTGACATACGAAGAAACGCTATTCACCCCACACTAACGGTCACCAATGTTCTAACATTTTCAACTCTAGATGGGCTGAAATAGACAAGGGTCAAGGCAGTAGTCGAGGAAACAGCTCGACTGATTGCCTTATCAGTCGAGGCAGCACCTCGACTGGTACCTATTATCCTGGTTGAGTTGCTGAGATTAGAGTTCAGGACTGATCAAAAGCCTACCCAGTCGAGGCATCACCTCGACTGGACATTGTTAGGTTTTAAGAGACAACTCGACTGGCCTCGTAGTTTCTGAGCAAGAAATATCAGTCAAGGAGGCACCTCGACTGGTGCTTTTTTCACTCGAACAGAAGCAAGGCGCAGTCGATTGCCACCTCGACTGGGGTAGCATGCTTTGAGTAGAAACCCATAGCAGACGAGGTGGCGCCTCGACTGGTGCTTCTTTCACTCGAATAAAAGCAAGGAAAAGTTGATTGCCACCTCGATTGGGGTAAGATGCTTTGAGCATAGACCCATAGCAGTCGAGGCAGAGGCTCGACTGGTGTTTTATTCGATCGAATAGAAGCAAGGCGATGTTGACTGCAACCTCAACTGGCGTATCATAACTTAAGTAGAAATCCATAGCAGTCGAGGCGATGCCTCGACTGATGCTTTATTCAGTTGAAATAAAAGCAAGGTAGGATTGACTGAAAGCTCGACTAAGATTACCAATCGAGGTGATGATCCATCGCCTCGACTGGACCTATGTTACAATGGACGATAAGTCAAAATTGAGGTGGGGAAACTTACCAATGCGAATGGTAATCAAACGACAGTCGAGGCGCCAGTCGAGGTGACTGGACTGCGCGGGCAGAAAATGCCCTAATTGGGTTCCTTATAAAGGGTTTCTCTGACTCGTTTCCTTATATCTCGACTCTATTATTCACTATACTCCTTGAAGCGATTCTCCAGCATTTTGCCTTCATCCTCCAAGCTCCAAACATCCTCAAAGGCAATCAAAGAAGTGAAGAGAAGAAGCCCTAGCTAATACTGCATATTGTAATCCTGCTCTTCTCAAACTCTTTCAGCTGTAAGTTCCTGTGTAACTCTTGTAAACTTGTATTAAGAGGTTTCTCTACCTTTGGAGCTCTTTCGAGAAGGAGAAAGAGTAGAGGTAGGCCTTGGACGTAGCAGTTTATGGGGAGAACTGTGAACCAAGTAAAAAATCTATGTTCTTGTGTGTGTTGTTTTTCTTCCTTTTTTTCCGCTTCTTTTCGTCGAACAAGCGCATTTCTCTATAAAAGTTCAAGTATCTACGATCGACGCTATTAAACCCCTCCTTCTAGCGACTTCAATGGTTCTACAAGTGGTATAAGAGCTTGGTGCTCTTCTCCGGATTCACAACCGCAAGAGCAAGCTCAAATGGCAATGCAAGAAGGCTACAACACAAACCGACCTCCTTTCTTTGATGAAACCAACTTTCAATACTAGCGAAGATGAATGGAATACTATCTCATGACTGAGATAGACATGTGGTTCTTCGTGACCGAAGGATTCACACCACTAATGGACGCAGAAGGAAGGATCCTCAAATCTTCATAGTGGACTGCTGAACAAAGACACAAGGTGTAAGAAAATGCCAAGGTTATCATAACTCTGCAATGTGGCTTGGCGAAGGACCAACTCAACAAAATTGGCTCATTCAGCAGTGCACGAGATCTCTGGAACAAACTGATAGAGCTCAATGAAGGTACAAGAGACTCGAGAATAGCGAAACGAGATCTCTATATGAACCAGCTGTAGAATTATGCTATGAGGGACGGCAAGACTATTGGTGAACTGCATGGAAGGTTCAAGGAGCTACTAAATGGGCCTGCATTCTGTTGGAGAAGGTTTAGAAAATCGAGACACGATCAGGTATGTTCTAAAATCTTTTCCCTGAAATGCTTTGTGGTCATCTATGGTAGATGCCTACAAAGTGTCAAGGGATTTATCAACAGTAAAACTAGATGAATTATTTTGTGAAATGGAATTGTATGAACAATCCAATAAGGATCCGAAAGAGAAAGATATTTCTTTTATTGCAAGTGAGCGATAAAAGGAGGACAAGAAAAAGGAGAAGAAGAGGGAGTCATCTTCATCTTCATCTGAGTCAAGTAGCAATGGCAATGATGAATCCTCTTCCAGTGAGATAACACATTTCGTGAGGAGAATGATGAGGAGAAGTAGAAAATACAACAAGAAGGATGTGAAAAAAAAAATCACAAATAAGAAGAAGGGTAAGACATCACATAAATTCATATGCAAAACTGATGTTGTTTACTTTGAATGTAACATGAAGGGGCACACCAAAAGTGAGTGTCCTGACCTCACAAAGAAAGAGGACAAGCCTAGGAAGAAGAAGGCATTGAATGCAACGTGGGATGAGTCTTCTTCCAGCACATCAGAGGAGGAAGTTAAGGAAAAAGGAACCAAACATGCGACTCTAATGGCTCTGAACAATTCAGATTCAGAGGGAGATGAAAGTAAGATCAGAACATCACTGGAAGACACATCATCATCTGATGATGATGAGATAACATCTCCTAAACTATATAAGTTATATGAAACGATAGCTTGTTTAACTAATGCCTTAAATAGATCTAAGAGTAAGGTTAAGGTTTTAAATGTGAGGTAGAGGGACTTATAAACCTTAACTCAATTTCTGAAAAAAATAGGACTAATACTTCTCAGGATGAAGAACATAGAGAAGAGAACAACTCTTTGAGAGCATAAGTTGATGATCTTAAGTGCGCACTTGAGAAATTCACAATGAGCTCTAAAACTCTTAACATGATTCTAGATGCCCAAAGGGCAGTCTATAACAAAGCTGTAATAGGGTATAAACCGAAACAAAAAGAATTTAGTTTCATGTCTTTAGTTAATAGAACTCATTGTGTTAAAGCTAAGGTAACTAAAGCATGGATTCCTAAACAGTATGTTGTGAATGCTAATGGACCCAAAATCTAGGTTCCAAAAGATGATGTATTTCGTGTTTGAACAGGTACTGGTCAAGGGGGAGTGTCCGATGATATGATTTGTAGATAGTTGATGCTCCAAGCCCATGACCGAGGACTCATCAAAGTTTGCTTCAATTAAAAACAGAAGTAAAGGTACTATTTCTTTTGGAAATAGTGGTAAACTAAAGGTCATAGGAGTAGGAGACATTTGTATTTTTGAACAATTTAGGATTAAGGATGTCCTGCAAGTTAAAGGAATGACTTTTAATCTTTTGAGTGTTAGTCAATTATGTGATGAAGGGTATAGAGTGGAATTTTATTCAACTCAATGCCTAATTAAACATAATGAATCCAACACTACCATGTTAGTAGGAACTAGGAAAGAAAATATCTATCAAGTTCAGTTTAGTAATGCTACTAGCATGCATGTGAAGTGTCTTTTGTCGAAAGAAGATGACTCATGGCTATGGCATCGAAGACTCGCACACGTCAACATGAAGAACATTAAGAGGTTGGCCAAGAAAGAACTTGTGTGAGTACTACCATGGCTCAAGTATGAAAAGGACAAACTATGTGATGCATGTCAAAAAGGTAAACAAGTAAAAGCATCACACAAAAGTAAAAACGTTGTAAGTACGTCAAGTGCTTTAGATTTATTGCATATGGATTTGTTTGATAGTAGCTCAACTAAATCCTTATATGGTAGTAGATATTGTTTGGTAGTAGTAGATGACTATACTAGATATACTTGGACTTTCTTTCTTAAACATAAGGATCAAACAATAGAAATTTTTATTCCTTTATGTAGAAGAATTGAGAATGAGAAAAATGCAACAATTAAAATAATTAGAAGCGATCATGGAGGAGAATTTGAAAACATGAGGTTTAAGGATTTTTGTCTAGATAAAGGGTACAAACACGAATTCTCCACTCCTAGGACACCACAACAAAATGGTGTTGTAGAGAGGAAGAATAGAGTCTTAAAAGAAGCTGCGAGGAGTATGCTAAATGAGTATGCTCTTCCTAGTTATTTGTGGTCTGAGGCTATTAATATTGCATGCTATGTTCAAAACAGAGTTTTGATAGATAGATTCTTAGGAAAAACACCTCATGAACTATGGTTTGGAAAACCACCAATAATCAAACATCTTCGAGTATTTGGTTGCAAGGTGTTCATTTTAAACACTAAGGATCATCTAGGAAAATTCACCGCTAAAGCAGATGAAGGTATCCTTGTAGGATATTCCCTCACAAGTAAGGCTTTTTGAGTGTATAAAAAAAGAACAAATTTTGTGGAGGAATCATCAAATGTAGTTTTTGAAGAAAGTAAAACACAAATGGATTCTAAGGTAGAAAGCGATGAAGTTCTATTCGAACTCAATAAATTGAGTTTGAATGAGAATACTAATGTAGGTGGAGTTAGATTTGGCTCCGATAATAAAAAACCTAGGTCAGAAGGGTCATCACTTGAGCTTGTGCCAAATTGTGAGGTTCAAGAAACATCTCAAGTACCAAGATCCACTAGAATGGTCTCTAGTCATCCCCTAGACCAAGTTGTTGGAGACATCCATCATGGGGTAAGGACTTGATCATTTTTTAGGAATGAAGTAAATCAAGTAGCATTGATCTCTAAAATTGAACCAAAAGTAATTGATGAAGCTTTGCTTGATCCGGACTGGATCATAGCAATGCAAGATGAATTGGGACAATTTGAGAGAAGTCAAGTTTGGGATTTTGTCCCAAGACTTGATCAAGATACTATAATTGGCAAAAAATGGGTATTTAAGAATAAAATGAATGATAAGGGAGAGATTGTAAGAAATAAGGCTTGGTTGGTTGGCAAAGGTTACAATCAAGTTGAGGGACTTGATTATGATGAAACCTATGCACCCGTAGCTAGATTAGAATCCATAAGACTTATGCTAGCATTTGCAACATATAAGGGCTTTAAATTATATCAAATGGATGTGAAGTCTGCATTTTTGAATGATCTTATTAAGGAGGAAGTCTATGTTGAGCAACCGCCAGGGTTTGAAAATTTTGAATTTCCAAACCACATGTATAAGCTTCTTTACGGGCTGAAACAAGCACCTCGTGCTTGGTACGAAAGGTTGTCAACCTTCCTAGTTGAAAGGGGTTTTAGAAGAGGTCAAATTGATCCCACACTATTTCTGAAAAGAAATGGTGAAGATATATTTGTAGCTTAGATTTATGTTGATGACATAATTTGTGGCTCTAACAATAGAGATTACATCAATGAATTTATAGAACACATGGAGAGTGAGTTTGAGATGAGTCTAGTGGGAAAATTGACTTTTTTCCTTGGATTGCAAATCAAACAAACCAAAGAAGGAATTCATATCCATCAATTAAAATATGCTTTTGGAGTTGCTAAAAAGATTTAACATGGAAAATTCAAAGGAGGTTTTCACCCCAATGGCACAAAACACTCATTTAGATAGTGTTGTAGATGGAAAACCTATTGATTTGAAACTTTATAGGAGTGCCATTGGTAGTCTTTTATAACATACAGCCAGTAGACCTGATATAGTATTTTCTCTGGGTATGTGCGCACGATATCAATCGTGTGCGAAAGAGTCTCATTGGGTTGCAGTTAAAAGAATTATGAGATATCTTAAAGCAACCATAACTGTAGGATTTTGGTATCTGCGAACTGAATCTTTTGATTTAGTAGGCTATACCGATTCTGATTATGCAGGATGCAAACTAGATAGGAAAAGCACTAGTGGGGGCTATCAATTTCTAGGTTCAGCATTAATTAGTTGGTCGAGTTGAAAGCAACATTGTGTCACTCTCTCTACGACAGAGGTTGAGTATATAGCCATGGGAGAAAGTGTATCGTAACTGTTATGGATGACTCACACCTTGGAAGATTATGGGTTTTCATATAAAAATGTGCAATTGCTTTGTAATAACATTAGCATGATAAATTTGACTAAAAGCCCAGTTCATCATTCCAGGACAAAACATATTGAAGTAAGACATCATTTCATTAGGGATCATGTAGCAAGAGGGGATATCATACTCAATTATGTTGATTCAAAGGCTAATCTTGCTGATATTTTTACAAAATCTCTTCCAGAAAATTGCTGAGTAAAACCTCTCCATAATCTTAAAGACTAATCCATAAGTACAAGAGAAATGGGAAAATGCCTTGGGATACCTTGGGAAAACATCTCACACAAACTATAGGATTAATCTTGTTTGTGTATTGCTAGATAGGGGTGAGATGTTAGGAGCAACCAATTTACTCAAAATTCTTGTTATGATGCATCAACTTGAGTAATGAGGTTGGAAATAATACAAATCATTAAGTTGACCAATTATGGGGAAAGCTAATACATAATTCATGTGTATTTGGTTCTAAGATCATTATTGGAAATTCCAACCAAGTCAAATTGGTTGGACATCCTAAACAATAAATAAAAATCAAGTTAAATGTCAAAAATATGTTAGAAATTGCCTATCAAGTTTATTGACACTTGTAAAATGGTTTAGGGACTTAAGTGCAATGAATTTAGGACTTAAAATACTTAGGAAAATGGAATATCAAATTAATAGTCGAGGCATTTCAGTAATCGCCTCGACTGCTAGCTACAACATGCAAACAGAATCGAGGCGCACTTGACTGTCGCCTCGACTACTAGTTGTTGTAGGCAAACAGAATCGAGGCGCACTCGACCAGCGCCTCGACTGGCACCTAACAATTGTAGCTGCCAACGAACATAATCGAGATGCACTCGACCAACGCCTTGACTAGTCATAAAAATTTAAGCACAGACTCGAGTCAGACTCGACCAGTGCCTCAACTGGGAGATTAGTTGAGGCGCTCAACTTATCGGCTCTACTGTTGATCGCGGGAATATAAGGAAAACTCTTTTCTGCATCTCCCAAACTCGACTTCTCATCGTTTTTACCTTCGCAATTTCTCCTCCATTTTTCGCCTTCACCGTCGCCCCTCGAGTCTCCAACCACATTCAATGTCTGGCCCTAGACTACCACTCTCGGATCCAATCTAATCTAGGGTAAGTGTTCTTTCCTCTCCTTCCATTTCTAGGTCAAAGCTCTAAATCTAAACCAACGTCTCTCCACCACTAGGGTTTGCCGACCATCCACCTGAGAAAGCGATCTCTGATTGAGGTCTCTCCAAATCTGAGGTCTCTCCAGCTCTAAGGTCAAGCGCTTATCCTCTTGAACAAATTCAACAGCAATGGCACCCAAGTATAAGCCTCTTCCTTCTTTATCTTTCATTTCCACATTTAGTAGTTAAGTGTTGGTCACTAATCATCGTTTATCTCTGTCATTCATCATACCACATCATACTGCATTCATCCTACATCTTGGGCATAATTTTGCATCTCTAGGCAAAAAAGAAAAGAAACTGAGGTTAGTAGGAAGGAAACATTTAGGGAGAAACATTCTATTGAGTCTCTATTTCCTTCTGAATATCATCAACATTTATTCATGAATCATAAATTCCAACTGATGCCTACTCGCTCCTTAGATAGAGAGTTTTTCTCTACATTTGCTCAAAATGTAATAGGTGTAAATGATTTTTATAGGCTTAGTAAACTAGTCTACTGTGATCATGATATTAATGTAGACTTAGTTTTTGAGTTCTATAATAATCTACAACCTACAGAAGATAGACTCATATATAAAAGTAGGGTAGCTAAGAGGGATATCTCATTCACTCTTGATATTCTCAGGGCATTCCTAGAGTGTAGAGAGTCAGAGTCAGTTCTTGAATGCTATCCGAGCATTCAAGAACCTGTTGAAGGTTATTCCATCAATGTAATTCATGAATATTTGTTTAGAAGACCACGACAACCCGATCTTAACTTATTTCCAGCCATGGCACTAGCTTCCCCTGACAATTTCCTATATAAGGTCATTGTAGGTTGCATTCTCCCTATTGTCACACCGGGGCAAGCTAAAGTAAGACCACATCATTTACTCACCCTCCACCTTCTAAGAATCATCTTGACTTCAATATTGTATTAAACATTTTTCTTTGCATCATCCACTTCACGGTCCCTGTCCAAAAGAAAGTCTACATGCCATTTGGACATATCATTACTTTTTTGTTAGAGTTCATAGTCATAAATACGAGTAGGGGCAAGATAAAAAAAATGTCAGACTTTGATTTCATAAAATGGCAAAATTTTTCCTTGGAAGGCATGTCCCAAGCAAATCGGAGTGTTGAGTGGGCAGATGGACACCAGGCTAGTGAGAGATGGGATATGGGCGCACAAGAAGAAGTAGTAGAACCTTTAGCTCTGGCTGACAAACTCTATTCTTCCATCTCCGAGCAGCTAGATAGCTTGTGCCACGATTATGTTGAGTTCACGGAGGCAGTTGATACCAGGTTTGAAAAGCTCTAGATGACTATCGATACTATATTTGAGGCACTTCAGACAACCATGGATATGTGTCTCTCAGAAGTTTCTACCAGACATATGCAAAATTTTGGACCAACAGACAGAAATACTCACACTCCTACGCTCCCTGGCGACTGATTCTTTGGGTCCTTCTTCGCCATCCATGTAACTTTGACATTTCTTTCTGTGTGTATCTAAATTTTAGAATTCTAGAAAAGTGTGGAAAATTTAGGAATTCCGTGAAATGGACAGGGTTAATGGAATGTAGTGAATCTGTGTAAAAATGTTTTGAATGTTGAATGTTTATAGTTTTTTTTCTCACTTATGAATATGAGTTTGGTATTTCTTTTTCACTGTCTATATGTGTTAAAATGTTGTTAGTAGGTTTTATCACAACTATTTTAAGGGGACACTCTTGTTAGTGCAATAAAGCACATCGAATGTTTCAATGTTTAACAACAAGGTTTAAGTCAAGGAAATTGAAATCTAGTTCGAGCTAGAGTGTAGTCAAGACATTAACTCAACTGATTCAAACCTAAGGTCATTAAGTTAGATGTTTAGAGTGACATTAGACCCATGGATGAGAAATCCAAGGGTAGGTCTTGGCATGGGAAGTCCAACCTAGAGTTGGCAAGGGAAGTCCAAGCTTAGGTCTTGGCATGGGAAGTCCAAGCATGGGTATTTGCATGAGAAGTCCAACATGGGTTGGCAAGGGAAAGTCCAAGCTTGAGTCTTGGCAATTGAGAAATTCAAGGGGGAACCTTGGTAAAGGAAGAGTACAAGCTGGCCGGAGGCCCAGAAGCTTGGTGATAGAGAGGGCATAGTAACATGCTCGTTCTCCATTGGAGTTAGAGAGGGTACAAGGGAGTGCTCGGTCTCTAGCTAGTGTACTCGTTAGTAAGAGAGGGCATAGTAACGTGCTCGGTCTCTTACTAGGATACATGGGCCCAATACTCATTAGGCAAGGAGGGTGTAGTAACACGCTCGTTCTTTGTCTAGGGTACTGGGAGTACTCGTTAGGCAAGGAGGGCGTAGTAACATGCTCGGCCTTTGTCTACGGTACATGGAGTACTCGTTAGGCAAGGAGGGTATAGTAATGTGCTCGTTCTTTGTCTAGGGTACTTGCAGTACTCGTTAGGCAAGGAGAGAATAGTAACGCACTTGTTCTTTACCTAGGGTACTTAGAGCATTCGTTAGTTGGAGAAGGCACCGTAACGTGCTTAGTCTCTTACTAGGGTGCTTGAAATGGCAGCTTACTAGGAAAGATACTCATGTGCTTCAAATATTTCCAGTGTTAGTCGAGCCACCATGGGGTCAGCTCGACTGGCACTCTTGTACAAAGGCAAAGAATCAAGTTGACTCGACTAACAGCTCGACTACTCACTACGTGGAACAACACGGAACTGAGCCCAACTCAACTGCGGGCTCGACTGCTCCAGGGTACTTTGTCGCCAAGGTAGATTATCGCCAGGGCACTTCCACTAGAGCAGTTTTTGCATATACCCTATAGCAGTCGAGTCGATTTGGTAGTGGCTCGACTAGTAGCTATGGATTCAGTCACAAAATCGAGCCCGGCTTGGTTGCGGGCTCGATTGATAGGTGTTTTTCGAGCACAGATGCGAGTCAGACTCAACTGCGAGCTCGACTGATGGAGATGGCAACGGGATGCTTCCATTTCGAGTAAAGATTCAAATGCGCTGATTTCTGGTTGGAGGAGTAGGCTCCGTTCTTGGCAAATCACCAGAAGTTGGAGGCGGTTACGGGGACAAGCTCAGGTGACCAGAGTTTGGTCGGGCATGGTCTCTAGGGCTCCAACGGTGGAAGATAAAAGGCTTGCTAGAAGAAATGGCTTAAGAAGAAGAGAAAATAGAGGTTCTTGACTTGTTAAAAATCGCAAAAGCTCCAGTTTTCATCTAGAGAAAAATAATCTCTCTGTGATTCATACTAAAGGAGAAGAAGAAGAAACCACGCTCTCTTATGGCCTTCTCTCCAACAAGTGCACTATCTATCATCTTCTTGCAAGTGCTACAACTTCATCTTCAAAGCCAGAAGCTGAACATCAATCTGTAACTGGTTTTTAATACTTAGCTTAGTGTTTTTAAAGTATATTCATTGCATTGTAAGCTTGTAAGAGGTGAAGTTTTCACTTCCGGAACCATTCCGATCAAACATAGTAGACTTTCCTTTTGAGTTGCCCGTGGAGTAGGAACTACCGAGTTCCAAACCACGTAAATACCTGTGTTTGGTTGTGTTTGTGCTTTGTGTTTTTGTTTTTCTATTTCCACTGCATAATTCTCTGTTTTGTAGTCAAAAGTGTGTTAGAATTTTTTAACTCGCTATTGACCCCCCCCTCTAGCGAGCCTCGATCCCAACAAGTGGTATTAGAGCAAGGGCTCTGCACCAGATTCACCTCCACCAGAGCATCAAGGAATGGCAGTGCAAGAGGGATTCATCACAACTCGACCCTCGTATTTCGAAGGCCAAAACTTCCAGTATTGGAAGAGTCGGATTGAATACTACTTGATGATGGACATGGATATGTGGTTCTCAGTCTCAGAGGGATTCACACCACCAACCGACGATGAAGGAAGGGTTTTGGTGTCTTCTCTGTGGTCACCAGAACAGAGGAGAAGAGCCCAGGCAAATGCCAAAGCAACCATAACTCTGCAGTGTGGTGTAGCCAAGGACCAAGTCAACAAAGTTAGCCCCTTCAGTAGTGCTTAGAAACTTTGGAGGAAGTTGATGGAGCTACATGAAGGAACCAGAGATTCACGGACAATGAAGAGGGATCTCTACTTGAACCAACTTCAGAATTTCAGCATGAAAATGACTGAAACTGTAAGTGAACTGCATGGTAGGTTTAAAGAAATACTCAATGGCCTCCATTCTGTTGGAGAGGCTATTGAGAATAGGGATTTAGCCAGGTATGTACTCAAATCTTTCCCTAGGAATACTTTGTGGTCATCTATGGTGGATGCCTACAAAGTATCAAGGGATCTTTCAACAATTAAGATTGATGAATTGTTTTGTGAATTAGAATTGCATGAACAAGCTAATTGAAGCCCAAAGGAGAAGGGTCTAGCTTTTATTGCAGGAGATCGTAGCAAGGAGAGCAAGAAGAAGAAGGAGAAGAAGGAAGCTTCTTCCTCCTCTTCATCATCAGATTTGAATGGAGATGATGAGTCATCCTCTAGCGAGATGGCTAACTTTGTGAGGAGATTGATGAGAAGAAGCAAAAAATACAACAACAAGGATGTGAAGAAATACTTTACCAAGAAAGGAAAAAGTTTAGAGATTAATCAGGATAAATCTAATGTAGAGTGCTTTCATTGTCATAGGAAATGTCACTTCAAAAGTGAATTCCCTAAGTACAAAAAGAAGGAAGAAAAGGCCAAGAGGAAGAAAGCATTGAAGGCTACTTGGGATGATACTTCATCCTCATCCTCCTCATCGGAAGAAGAAAGTGAGGAGAAGGGAGCAAAGCAAAAGGCTCTCATGGCATTGGAGAATTATGAAAATTCTGAATTGGATGTAGAGCTGAAGCATTCTGATGGGGAGCAACCAAATTCAAACTCTTCATCATCATCTTTTGAAGATGATCAGGTCAACTCTCCCCATCTAGATAAATTATATGAAACTATTACTTGTTTGACAAATGCTCTGAAAAAAATCCAAAACTAAGGTTAAGTTACTAAAAACTGAATTAGAATTAGTTAAGAATTCTAATACACTGTCTGATGACAGTGGTGCATGAAATCCTCATTTGGAGGAGATCAAGGATGAGAATACATCCTTGAAGGTTTAGGTGGAAGATCTCAAGTGCATACTTGAGAAATTCACCAATGGATCAAAGACATTAAACATGATTCTAGGAGCCCAACGTGTAGTCTATAACAAGGCTGGACTAGGGTTCAATATACAACAAAAGGAACTTAGTTATATGTCCTTAGTGTCTAGGAAACCTGCATCTAAATCCAAAGTTTCTTTTGGTGGAATTGATGGATCTAAAACTGCAAAAGGAAAATATGTTAATGCAAGAACTGCTAGGTCTAAATTTGATAATGGTAGAACTATCACTGTGTAGGGATGTATACTGAAAAGTCTATCTTTTGTATGAACATCTTTATATTGAAATAGGAATCGCATGATCATTGTTTCCATTTTTATGGTTATGCAATATTGTCTAATACATTACATTGTAGATAACATGGTGTGTGGTGTCACACGGGAGATCATGTTATCACCTCCTTGTAAATTATAAGTGAAGGCTCACAACCGAGATGGCTTTGGACAAACCATCGGAATGGTTGTAGTGTGATTTGGTATTGGTTTGTCTTGACCATGGAATCACACTAGTGCACTTTGTGTGTATTGAACAGGACCGACTTAGAGGTGATTCGATTTATTGTTGACTACATAATCGAATCGGACCTCAGATATTATTTTGTACATGCTCTTAATCCCGATATAATAACGGGCACATATACTTAGTATTCATCTCTTTGATTTACCAATGGGCGAGATTTATAGATTAAATCGATAGGCTCGGTAAGTTGGGAGACGATATTATTTGTATGGTGTGTCGTTGATTATAGGAGGAAACCGTGTCCTATATATTAGGATGATGATGTCCCCTTGAGGAGCTCATAAGGATCATCATGTAAACCCTGCAGGTGGACTTGGTCCGGCATGATGAAAAGGTTGAGTGGTACTACTCATGGAGTTAGATGTTGATTAATTATTGGTTAGTAAATGTACAAATAATATATAGAGCCCATATTATCTTATGGGGGTTGGTGAGGTAGATCAATGATAATCCTTTAGTGGATTGGATTATCATTAATGGATCGGACTTTATATGGGCTTGATCCATGGGTGGCCAAGATCCAACTCCTCCTCATGGTCCCTAATATAGCCTATTAACACCTCATGAAGCTTAGAACCAATGGATAGAATCAAAACTCAAGATCTAAAGGTAGAGATTAAATCTCTAAGATCCGACGGTTGAGATTACATCTCTAGATCTGACGATTGAGATTAAATCCCTAGAACCAATGGTGGAGATTAAAAGGAGGCTTATCCCTAACTCTATAAAAGGAGTTTGATGGGTTGGCGTGGAAAAAAAAATCAAGAGAAGCTAGGGTTTTGGAGGTTGGTGGCAAGAGATAGGAGCTAGGGTTTGGGCTTGGGCGGCACCTAATAAGGAAAGATTTCCTTGCCTTCTTCTTCTTCCTCAAGCTTCTGGCACCCCTTGAGCTCCTTCCAATCCTTGGCCGGCATCCAAACTCCTTCTTCTCCTTCTCCTTGGCTGGTGGAACAAAGGTTTAGGGTCCTCCCTTGAAGCTTTTGGTCGGCAACCCCTTAATCTCTTCTTCCTTCTTTGCCGGCGGCAAAGCTCCATCCTTGGAGGTTGTTTGTTGGTTGAACGAAGGAATAGAGCTTTGTTTCTATTCTTCCTCTTGCTCAGAATGAGCAAGGAAGGAAGATTGGTGATCTAGGAGCTTCAACATTTGGTAGATCATCGCCCACACGACGTCCGAAAGGAGGAAGGTCATACATTAGAAGATCAAGAGTTATATCTATTCTCTATTCTCTTTTGTTACTTGCTTGTATTTGTTTTTTCAATTATGAGCATGATATATTCTGTTTGTGGCTAAATAATACTTGGATCCCGAACATAAATACAAAAGTCGGCGATCCGTACATCGTCTATTCCACGGCTACTTGTAGAATAGAGGTTGGTCACTTGAACAACGAGTTTGTTCAAGTGACCTCTCTAAATGAATAGCACGACGATGGCTTGGTTGTTTGAGCAATCCCTTTTGTCTAGGATTAATTTTTTTTTAATCCGGGGACATCGATGGGATCGCCATGAACAAGCAACCGAGGTGAAGTGGGAAGCAAAGTTTCCCCTGATGGACTCGATAAGCAAAACCCTTCAATTGGTATCAGAACCAAGGTTTTCGGTTTTGTGTGTTTAAGGATTTGATTACTCTTATGCATTTTTCATATGTTATATGTGTCGGATAATAGTAGGATATGCGTAGTTTAACTCTTTGGTTGCAGGCATATGTGTTGGTGCAGGGGCACTAGATAATCGAACCTGTGTTTTGATTATGGCAAAGACATAAAGTTAAGTTTACATCGTTATCTCACGAGCTAAATCGAGTGTGCAGAAAAGTACTAAAATGGAGCTGAAGGCTAGCGACATCCGGAGGAAGCCACGGTGGTCGGGCGACACTCGAGTGACTTCGAAGGGAGCTGAAGGAATCAAGTGGAAGGCCGGAAGCAAGAGCTACAAGGTAAGTATCGAGAAATGCTTGTGTGAGTGATGTTGGAAATTTGACGCCACTAGAGGGGGGGGGTGAATAGCATTTGACCGTTCGTAGATGGAATTCGTTCGCGTTGCTTGTCTACAATCTGGTTAGTACATAGCAGAATAAACAATAACAAATACAAACACAAGATACAATCACAACACGCACGATATAGCGTGGTTCGGAACCGAACGGTTCCTATTCCACGGATTGAGCTCTAACAAGCTCTAGCGACGCCAATGCAATCACTAATCAATAAACTCCTTCTCGACAACAAGTCGGAGGCAGAGAAACCTCGTACAAACGTTTACAACAATAAATGAAAGAAATACAAGCAAATACAAAGGAAATGTAAAGAACACTTTACAAAACTAGGGTTTGAGCGCTTTGCTTGTTGGTTGCTTGGATGAGCTTGAAGGACCCTGAAATGCACCTGCAAATCGCCTTCAAATCGCCTCACCAAAGCCCCCAAAGAACTGGTAATTGAGCCTTCCACGAACAGCTGCTTTTATCCTCCATCGAGCTGGATTTCCGCCTAGCAGTCGACTGCCAGCACTGTAGCTGTGAGATAACGACTCAATCCACGTTGGACAAGTTCCAACGGGACTCTTGGCATTCGACTACCAACATTGGCAGTCGACTGCCAATGCCCGTAGTCGACTGGCCAGTGGGCTACAAAGCGTTCTGTGCTCGACATAGAACTTAGTAGTCGGAACCCTGGCGCGATCGTTATAGACATCACATCGATCGTGCTCAATGATGATCGCTGTAGCTAATTCGGCTCTAAATTGGCAGTCGAACTCAAGTCGACTCACGGCAATGAATCGCCATATTGCGTCGATCCAACCTCAAACATGAGGTTTTAACCCAAGTATGGTGCCCCCATACTTGCTAGACCACCCTTAGCCTAGACCTAAGCCTTCTAGCCACCTCCATCAGCCTTACGCCTCTCGGATCCCTCCAAGTCATCCATGACTTGTTCATCCATCGCGCTAGCCTCCAGGTGCTTCCCTCGGCTATGTCATGCTAACGGTGTCTACACCGCCAAGGCACATTGGACTTACACCACCAAGACTCCGCTTGGATTTTACGCTGCCAATATCAATCCCCTTAGACTTCCCAAATGCCAAGACTCAAGCTTGGACTTTCCCTTGTCAACCCATGTTGGACTTTCCATGCCAAGACCCATGCTTGGACTTTCCATTTGCCAAGACCCATGCTTGGACTTCTCATTTGCCAAGACCCATGGTTGGACTTCTCATGCCAAGTGCTCATGACTTGGACTTTACCTTACCAAGACCCATGCCTGGACTTTCCCATAATCACATGGTCAACCCCAGTCAACCATCAAAGTCTCCCTCGAGTCAAACTCGAGTCTAGTCAATTATAACCTGGATCGATTGTATAAACAATCTCCCCAACATATTAACCGACATCAATGTCAAACATCAATGTCAAACCACTTTGTCAAACATCCTATGTCAAACATCAAAACATTACTCGAGTCAAACTCGAGTATGGTCAATCATGACCTGGGCTGATTGCACCAACAATCTCCCCCTTTTTGATGTTTGACAAAACAAACCTTGAGTTAGGCCCCTAACTCAAATTCTCTTACCAATTTTCCAAATTGGTAATTTAATCTTCTCCCCCTTTTTGACATACATCAAAAAGGTTATCTCTCCAAGGAGGTCAATGTCTCATGTCCCAATGAGATCTTACAATCTCTCCCTTGATCCAAAAATACCTAGGATGCCTACCATCTTCCTAGTGATAAGTCACATATCACTCAATAGAGGCAATCCTATACTCTCTCCCAATTTCCAAATTGGGTCTCTCAAAATATCATCAATTTTCCCAATTGATGATACTCTCCCAATAACTTCTCCCCCTTCAAGAAGAGAAACACATCCATCATCCCATGATGAATAACTCCCCCTAAAGGCTTGCTCCCCCTTGACCATTGCACCAACAATGTCCTTGGGAATCCCCTAAGCCAATAGGAACTCTAAACCATTAAAATTAAGGTTCTAAGTTCAACATAGAACTTTCACTCACCCTAAATTTGATACTTTGACCTAAAACAGCTCCTAATCCATATCCAATGGATTTTCACCCTTTATAATGCTTCCTAAAGCATATCCTAGGGTTAGGAGTGATTAGGAACCTTTTCCATAGCTGAACACGGGCTAAACAAACCTTGTTAACCCGAAATCAGACCTGGCAGTCGACTCCTGACAGTAATCAGTCGACTGCCACCCATATCAGTCGACTGCCACCAAGGGCAGTCGACTGATAGCTGAAATTTCCGAATTTCAGCTATCAGAATCGAGATTTGGAAAAGCATAAGTAATTCTACGTAATTTGAAAAATCATAAAATTTGATACGTATATTACTTATAGTCATTACAATGGGTGAAAAATATTTGAAAATTATTTTACCCATAAAATAGTGAGTTTGATACAAAACTCAAAACCATTGAAATTTTCAATGTTTTGGCTCTATTTTGTATCAACTCTATCAATGGTGATTGCTATCAAAAGATAGACTTCACCAAGGTTTTCTAAATTGATTTTAAAATGATTTCAAAACCATGTCTTGGATCATATTCCTTGGGCTCTATGCACATGACTTGTACACAAGCTTTCCTAATGATCCACTAATCATATAAGATGAGTTTGAGTTCATCTAGATGCAAAACCTATGCACCTTGAACTCAACTCATATCCTAGCATCTCACATGTATCTAGGGTGTATAAATACACATACATGTCAATTGGATGTGAGATGTGGGTTTTGGTTCATTTAAAACTAGGGTTTCATGCATCTTCTAAGGCAACCCTACTTGATTCCCTTATAAATGGGACTTCAAGTCATGTCATAGTCCTTAATTCAATTTCAACCAAATTGTCTTAAATGCATGAATGATTATGGCATTAGAAATGATATAAATAAGAATATACTCATAATCATGATGTCATGGCATAAGATGAAATCTAAAAACACATGACATTTAAAACCTTAATTCTAAAACATGAACATGACATATAAAATGATTAAAAGTAAGCATGATGTCATGGCATGTTATATGGCAAACAAAGCATGGCATATAAAATATATAGGTATAATAATACCTAAATTTTAATATTAATTGCCATTTGTTGGGATTAATCATATTTTGCCATATTAACCTAAATTTTCCCAAATGTGCCAAAAACCCAAATTGACACATTAAAACCTCAAACTAAATTGTGCCAATTTGATCAAATTATCAAACTTCTTAATTAATATTGGCACATCCTAAAAACCTTTAGAATTCAAATCAAACCACATTCCCAAGGTAACCATAACCTTGAAAATGACCTAAAATGCCACCTTTATCATGGTTGAGTTAACTACCCATCCAATCAAGGTTGGCACACCCTAAACCCATCTAGCGTGAATCAATCACGCTCTTAGGAACCCAAAACCGATTTGAGCTCCTAGGGTTAATTAGGTATTCCTTAGGGATAACCTCCCTAGATACCTCCCTAATGACCCTCCTAGGCTTGTTGGCCTTGGTCATTTGGGTCTTACCTAGGTTGACTCTAGGGGTAACTCCCCTTGCAACCTTCTTAGTGGCCACCCTAGGTTTCCTAGAAACCCTAGACACTAGACACAACCTTTGGTCAACCTTAGGGATGACTTCCCTATTGACCTTGGTCTTCTTAGACCTAGTTTGTGTTTCATAATCAAATGGAACACTATGGTAAGCCACCTTAGGCTTAGGTTTGTGACCCAAACCTTGCTTGCCCTTGGTTGACTTTTAACTCTTAGGTCCTAAGTGTTGACTTTGAGATTTGGACCTAGACTTTTGATCATTTGACCCTTTAAATTGGTTTTGTATGTTCCTAAGGGTCTTCTCAAGTTTTTCAAGCCTTGACCTCAAGGCTTGGTTTTCAATCTCTAATTGCCCAATTTTAGAGTTTTGATTTAAACCATGGGCATGGGACTTCCTAGTCATATGCCTAGTTGACTTGGGATTAAAACCTAGATGATCCCCTATTTTCTTAATTGATTCCCTAGGTAGAATTGGTCTTGAGTTATTTGACCTAGGTTTGTCCTTAAATAAGTTGTTTTTAGGGACATTGGTCCCAAATTTCTCCCTATTTCCTACATGGACTCTCTTAGCTCCTAAGCAAAAATATTTATTCCTATTAGCATGCTTTTCATAAATTGCAAGAGAATTAAAGTTCCTAGCATGCTTTTTAGCATTTAAATTAGAAGATGCGTTACTAAAATGTACCTTAGGGTTAGCCTTAGCTCCCCCTACTTGTGATGCTTCTTCTTGGGTCTTTTTGCACCCCCTAGGACATTGATTCCTATAATGTCCTTTTGAATTGCACTTGAAGCATATGATGTGCTCCTTGCCTTTAGGTGTTGGGGAACCGACATCCTTGACTTTTGGTGCCGGTGGAGCTTTCCTAATCTTCTTTGGACACTTGCTCTTATAGTGCCCAAATTCCCTACACTCAAAACACATAATATTATTTTTATTTGAAATTAGAGTGTTTGAGTTACCTAGGTTAATGGAGACCGGAATTGGATTTTGGGCTTCTTCATCTTGACCGGATGTCGAAGCTTCTTCTTAATGCTCCGTTGTTGACGAAACTCTAATCTCCTCCTCAATCCTAGAAGTGGATGCTTCTTCCACTTCCTCCACCAACCCGGAAATTGACTCCCTATCAGCTTTCGATTCTACTTCCTCTTCCTCCTTGGATGTTGATGATCTCTCAACCTCCAAGTCCTCACTTCCTTGTGAGGATGATGCATTAGCCTCTTCGGTCTCTTCCTCTTGGACTGTTGATGGGCTTTCATGGAGCTTGGCCACTTGGCTCCATAGCTCATTTGCATCTACATAATTACCTAACATACACAAGATATTGTTAGGTATTAAATCAATTAACAACTTCATTACCTTCTCATTCTTTTCGAAGGCTTGGACTTGCTCTTCGGTCCATCTCTTTTTCTTGAGGAATCCACCTTTTGGTCCTCTTGGATAGCTATATCCTTCCATTAAGATGGACCATTCTTCGAAATCCCTCATCATTAGGAAGTCCTCAATTCTCACCTTCCATTGTCTAAATCCTTCTTGTCCATAGAAGGAGTAAGGGATCGGTGTGTTAATATTCCATCCCAATTGTTCTTCCATCTTCACCCTCTAGCTTCTTTGTCCTAGCTCCCGGTGGTTAGTCCGTAGAAGAACCCCGGGCTCTGATACCACTTGTTGGAAATTTGACGCCGCTAGAGGAGGGGTGAATAGCGTTTGACCGTTCGTAGATGGAATTCGTTTGCGTTGCTTGTCTACAATCTGGTTAGTACGCAGCAGAATAAACAATAACAAATACAAACACAAGATACAATCACAACACGCACGATATAACGTGGTTCGGAACCGAACGGTTCCTACTCCACGGATTGAGCTCTAACGAGCTCTAGCGACGCCAATGCAAGAGCAAAGAAGAGGGGCACATAAGGGACAATTGTCCTCTCCTAAACAAGAGTAAAGAAGAGAGGAAGAAGAAAGAAGAAAAGAATAAGAAAAAGGGGAGCAAGAAGAAAGAAGAGAAGAAGGCAAAGGAAAAGGGGAAGGCCAAAGCATTCAAAGCCAAGACATGGGATGATCTTTCTTCCTCATCCTCATCTGAAGAAGAGGAACAAGTCTATTCCAACCTTGCATTGATGGCCTTCGACGACTTGGATTGCTCCTCCTCCGAAAATGAAGGATCAAGCTCATGTGGGGAGAGCTCAAATGAAGGGGGAGCCTCCTCTACATCCTCATCCGAAGAAGAGGATTTGGTAAGTGAGGTAACAAATCTACCCCCTAAGCAAATTATGTCTATGATTTCTAGCCTCACTAAGGACTTATTTAGAGCCAAGAAAAAGAACAAAAGCATGCTTGACCAAATTAAGGAATTAGAGCAAAAATTAGAAAAAGCATGTTTTAATGATAATGATGATGATGCATGTTCATATGATAAATATATGCCATTTAATGTTAATGATGCATGCATAGAAGAAAATAGAGCTTTAAGGGAAAAGGTAGATTATTTGACAAAAGCCCTAGAAAAATTCACTATAGGCTCCAACACCTTGAATATGATCATAGGGAGCCAAAGAGCTAGCTTCAACAAAAAGGGCCTAGGTTATAAAGAAAAGAAAAATGAAAAGGCCTACAAATGCCTAATTGCTAGGGGACAAGATAAGAAGAAAGTAATAGCTAGGAAATGGATTCCTAAGGAGTATCTAGTGAACCCCATAGGCAAGAACTTATTTTGGGTTCCAAAATCCATTCTTAAGGGTTAGGAAAACCCTAAGATAGTCAACCATATGCATTTCACCTATATCATATGTTGGTTGACTTAGGATGGTGGGACCTCACTTTTAGAAGTAGTGTTGGGTGATGATAATGTGCCTATAAATAGTTAATAATGCTTAAATCATGATAGTTGATGCAATTGTTACACATGTTTGCAATCATGATTTATGATTTTGATATTTGGCACATAATCATGAGAAATAGGATTTAAATCATGCCTTAGGTGATATTTGCTTATTATCATGATATAATACCTAATGCATGATAACAATTCAATGAATACATGTGTTTCATGATCATAATATGAATTTAAGTCATGTATATCTTTATGATCGTGTTGAGTGTTAGGATGATACTTAACCATGATAGAATTATATGAATATAATGGTTAAGTATATACAAATACCCCCTAGGATGCATCTCACACTCACCATAGGCTACTTTGATTGAAAACTTAGCATGGGTGAGATGTTAGGATGATACAAATGTCCACTAATGCCTATGGCATTTAGATGGTCATTTAAAGTATCAAAATAGCAATAATAGACCAATCATGGGGAAGGCTTATGTTTAATTCATAGACATATTGCCCAAAGATCATGGTTGGATATTTCATATGTTTTCAAAACAATTTCTTAATCTAAAATCTATGTATTCATGTTTTGAACAAATTGGAACCAAAACTAGGTGTTAAACTTGATACTCACATGATCAAAAACCTAATGGTTTTTTAAACCTTTTGGATTTTTGGCAAATATGTGAAAATATAATGATTTTTCATGAAGACATATTTTTCACTAATAAAGAATCTTACAAGAAATATGTTCCCCAAATTTCATGATTTTTCAAATTTTTTGGAATTTTTAATGCATTTCTGAAATTCGGTCCAAAAATCAGAAAGTTCTGAAATTCGCGTGCCAGTCGACTGGTAGTCTGAACCAGTCGACTGGCGGCCTGAAAATCAGACTAGTTAAGGCCGAATTCAGGTTTTAGACTAATTTTTGGTATTTTCCTTCTATTATACTTGATGCCATGAGTTTATAACTTAGTGTTAATCTTTTTGATGGTGTCAAAGGGGGAGAAATGATTATGTTTAAGTTAATTATGATAGGGGGTAAATTATGATAGGGGGAGAGAGAGTTTCATGGATTAAGGGGGAGTTGTATGTTGCTATATCATGTTTATGTTTACATGCTTTCTTTCCTTAGAAATTTTTATCAAATGTTCTTATCTAACTTAAACGGATTGCCACACATCAAAAAGGGGGAGATTGTTAGGGCAATCTCTTGCCATGATTAGGTTTTGATGTGTGTGACAAAGGGTTTAAGTTAGTTTGTTATGATGATTTGATATGTGCATTAAAGTCGTGCAGGACTTAGTAATTCGCACATGGAGCCGTGGCGAGTTTCACATCTCATGACTCGGTTCTTGAGTCGGTGAAGGATTGCTTTGCGGAAGTCGTACGCTTGGAGCATCCGAGGGACCGCCGGACGAGGAGCTTGGAGTGAAGCCGGAGGAAGTAGACTTCGAGGCAAGAGGCGCGAAGGAGCATTGCAGAGTCGTGCGCCTGATGCTGCCGAGGGACGTGGCCGCAAACGAAGATAACTTCGAAGGCGAGGGACTCCGAGGGATGAGAGTGAGCGAATGTAACCCGGGAAGGGGTAGTAGCTCGTAGGTGAATCTTGGCCATTTGGCTAAGTGTCGGATGGGATTTCCCGACACCAGTCGACTGCCATGGAATGGCAGTCGACTGCTCTGAGTCGATTGTGTTCGACTGGTGTCTGACTCATGGGCATTTGGCCCAAGCAGTCGACTGCCATGGACTGGCAGTCGACTGATGTCGACATCAGTCGACTTCCAAGGGATGACAGTCGACTGATGGCACTGTGCACGGGCACAGAATGGAGTCGACCTCGTTGAGGACTCGACTGATCGAGCATTAGTCGACTGATGGTAATATCATTCGACTGATGCCAATACTGTTGGATGGAATCCAACGTGGAAAGCAGCCGTTATTGGGCAACGGCTACGGGATCAGTCGACTCATCGAGGGCATCAGTCGACTGATCCTGTGTCAACGGGAGGAAACCCTCTTCCTCTATAAAAAGGAAGAGGATGGGGCTTTGGGAGGCTCATGCTTGAGCTCTAAACTTCTCCCAAAGTGCCATACACGATTCCCTACTCTTCTTACTTGCTTTTACTTCAATCTTATTGTAAGAAGAGTGATCTTGATTGTAAAGGTTACCTCCACCTAGCTTGGTGCAAAGGAGAGACCAATAGTGATTGGCTTTGATGGAGTGATTCACCGTGGACGAATCGGACCGTGGATTAGCGGCGTAGCCGTGAACCACGTTACATCTCGGTGTTTGTATTGTTTGTTTATCTTTTGCTTTGTCTTTATTTATATTTGCATATTCCGCTTGCGCTAACCTTTTGTAGATGAGCAAAATCTGACATACATCAATTGAGGGCTATTCACCCCCCTCTAGCCGGCCGTTTTGATCCCCCAACACTAATCCAATGGAGAAGAATAAACCAAAGGGTTTGGTTTATTTTAAACGAATGAAACAAAGTTGGTTCGGTTCGTTTTAACTTAAAATAAACCATCATGGTTTGGTTTATTTTAACTTAAATTAATGGAGCGGGTTAACGGGCCTTATGGTTATGATCCAATAACCATTAAGAGAATTAGTTCTCTATAAAAGAGGGCTTAAGGGTTTGTTAAGCCCTAATCCAATTCCCTTAACCTAGAGTTGTCGCCCACCTCCTCCCCTTGTTGAAGTCGGCGCCAACTCTAGTGCCGCCACCCATCTCCTCCAACCGGCGACCAGCTGCTGCCGTCTTCTCCACTTTCTGGCGTCGAGCTGCTGCCGGAGGAGCTCCGGTGATCATCCTTGGCTCCGGCGACAAGGTGAGCACATTGCTTTCCTTATTTGGCCGGCGCAAGGTCTCCACCAAAGCTGTCCAATTTTCTGGACAGCTTGTTTCCTTCTTGTCGGAGCATCGTTTGGACGACGTTTGGAGCTCCGATAGCGCCTCCCTTGCCGGGGATTCGATCTCCGACAATCCTCATAGGTGGAGGATGAAGGATTCGTCAAACGGTTAACGAATTCCTCTCCAGAGAAACGAGTTTTTGAGGACTCGTTTTGGATCCGAATTTTGATTCGGATCGTGATCTTCTCTCGATCACATCGTCTTCAACACGAGGCTAGTAACCCGTATGAAGACGAGGCTCGTGACTTAATGAAGTCATCCCGAAGATACTCGGCGTGGATACGGATAGAGACGATTCTAGCGAGGATCGTTCCGGTTGATGTCTTTTCCACTACACGTGATACGTAAGGTATACGTAGTTAAATTTCCTTTTATTGCAAAATTTAAATTTACGGTTATGTCTACACATGTTGTACTATGCATGCGTGTGATGTGTGTGTTGTAATAAATTAGATATATTATTTTATTCCTTCCGCTGTGCACATATTTGCGAAACATGTTCGAACACATACTCGCCGCGGTGCCGGAAACCCAACAGTGGTATCAGAGCCCAGGTTGTGTTTCGACATAATTATAAAATTGTTTTGCGATATTCATAATGATATTTCTGGAAATTTTCTACTTTCGGAAAGTTAGAAGTATTTATGGAAAAATTTTCAATTTTGAAAAGTCTAGAAGTATTTATGGAAATCTTCCACTTTTGGAAAGTTGGAAGTATTTATGGAAATTAATATTTTCCATAAATAAAATATTTGATTAGATTTTGGAAATTTGTTTCCTAATTTAATCATGATTTGATTTGGGAAATCAAATCTTAAAAATATTTTATTTCCATAAGTAGTTTTGATGATTTAGGAAATTGATTTCCTAAATTGACTTTCCTTAATCAATTATTTCCACAAATAAAATATGTGATTAGATTTGGAAATTTGTTTCCTAACTTAATCATGATTTGATTTGGAGTATCAAATCTTAAGCATATTTTATTTTCATAAATAGTTATGACATATAAGGAAATATTATACATGACATAATTGTATGCCATGTAATTGCATTAGATGCATATCATTATGTCATGCGTGTCGTGACATGTAGATGTATGCCATGTATGCCATGCCATGTAGATAATAGTTATTTGCATACAAAGAGAATGAGACATAAAAACCCTAACTCAATATTAAAGCCTACACCTTCCTTTAATATGGTTAGAACCAGAGTTCCGTTTCTTGTTCGGGTTGTTGGACTCTCTCCAAGCCCGGCTCGAACCCGAACATGTTCAAACCATGGAATAGCTTAATACTAATATGGTAAGAGTCAGAGGTCAATCGTTAGCTTTGGTTGTTGGACTCTCTCCAAGCCGGGCTAATTGGTTGAATGCACTCTAATTGGTTGTTGGACTCTCTCCATATTAAAACTATTCCTCGATTAATGGGTTGGCTTTAACCTGGAGCATCGGCTTGTTGGACTCTCTCCAAGGTCGATGTTAAGGGAGGTGAAGTTGAGTGCTATGCATATGATGTATACTTGTTAATGTGTTAACAACCCGATGTATGTGTGAACATTCAATTAGTTGATAGCACATTGTGATAGTTGCATATACGTGATATGCAATCGGTATATTTGATACCTACCATCGTAGTTATGAATGACTTGTTGGAATCTCTCCAAGGTTGTTCATATCTATGATGGATATCAGCCCATTCGGAGATGGACCTACGATCTCCCGAAGTGATTTTGAGGTTTTTGAAATTCGAAAAATGAATGGGATTTATGAATGTATAATGATGCATTTTAAAATCATCTTTCTCATATATGCTCGTTATGTATTTCTAAGATTGATCATGATGTCTTTGAATTTGTGTTCCATTTTGGATTCAAATAAATTGACTGGGCCGAACTTCTTGGACTAGCTTAGAAACTTGAGAATTGTTCTCAAGGTTGAAAAGCTTGCAAATGTCCTCGAAGCACGTCTTCCCGCCCGTCCTAGTGAAAATGCAACTCTGGACCTATTGTTGGCC
Source organism: Wurfbainia villosa (assembly GCA_025175895.1). NCBI lineage: Eukaryota > Viridiplantae > Streptophyta > Magnoliopsida > Zingiberales > Zingiberaceae > Wurfbainia > Wurfbainia villosa. The sequence goes on along the minus strand of CM045990.1, from coordinate 27,499,383 downwards.
TATCAGAAACATGTGACTGATTCTGAAATGGCGAGTTGCATCATGCTAGCCACGATGGTACCTGAGCTGTGGATGCAGCATGAGCATATGGATGCGCATACAATAGTCTTTCATCTTTATGAGTTGGTTGATGAGCAAGTGAGATTCGAAAGGTTCGAAGTCTCCAAGCTCCTCTTCACCTCTGAGATGCAAGAAGGTTCATCTGTGGTACTGCTCAACATGCTGAAGACTGTGGAGCCTTCTGAGAAGCATGAGCAGGGGACGGTGTTGTTAGTTGATTCCTTGAAGAAAGGTTCTAAGAGGGAGTCAAAGGAACAACAGAAGGGGAAGAAGAAAAAGGCTAAAAAGGCAGAACCAGCTCAAAAGGGCACTTGCCATCATTATGGCAACTAGGGCCATTGGCGAAGAAATTGTAAGATTTATCTTGAGTCCGTGAAGAAGAATAAGGCATAAGATGCTCCATCTTTTTCATATATCTTCGTTATTGATTGTCATTCTATTTCCTCAGAAACTTGGGTATTGGATACTGGGTTTGTCTCACATATATGTAATGACATACATGGGCTAAGGAATAGAAGAAGACTCGTCAAGGGAGAGACAAATTTACGTGTTGGGAATGGAGCAAAGGTAGTGCACTCGCCATCGGAACGTATTTGTTGAAACTCCCTACAGGACTTGTCTTAGAACTGGACAATTGCTTTTATGTTCCTTCGTTGATAAAGAACATCATTTCTATTTCTTGTTAAAATAGAAATGGGTACCATTTGACTTTTAGTAACAATTGTTGTTACATAACTTTGAATGGAGTTCTTTATGGGGTTGGAACTTTTAGCAATGGTGTTTATACTTTGGACGTATCCAATGATGTTTTCAATATCGAAGCGAGCAACAAGCGTGCTCGAAATGATAATCAATTAGACTCCTACATGTGACATTGTCGTCTTGGCCATGTAAGCAAGAAACACATGTCCGAATTACACCGATGTGGAATTCTGGAATCGTTTGAATTGAATTCATATGATACATGTGAATCATGCTTAAAAAGCAAGATGACTAAGTTACCTTTTTCAGGAAAAGGTGAGTGAGTGAGAGAGTTACTAGGTCTGATACATACTGATGTATGTGGACCTATGTCAACTCAAGCTTTAGGAGCCTATAGCTACTTCATTACCTTCACCGATGATCACTCACGGTTTGGGTATGTGTTCTTGATGAAACATAAGTTTGAAGCCTTTGAAAGGTTCAAAGAATTCAGAAATGAAGTAGAGAAACAACATGACAAGAGTATTAAAATACTTCGATCCGATCAAGGTGGTGAATACTTAAGTCAAGAGTTTCTTGATTATCTAAGAGACAATAGTATATTGTCTCAATGGACTCCGCCATATACACCACAGCATAATGATGTATCTGAGAGGGGTAACCGGACCTTGTTGGACATGGTCAGGTCAATGATGAATCATGCGAATCTTCCCAAGTCCTTTTGGGGCTATGCACTTCAGACAATTGTTTACTTGTTAAACAGAATGTCAACCAAGGTAGTCTCTACTACTCCATATGAGATATGGAATAGTAAGAAACCTCATGTATCTTACTTGAAGATATGGGGTTGTCCTGCTTATGTGAAGCGGTGATCAGGACAAATTGGATGCTAAGTCCGATAAATGTCTATTTATTGGATACCCTAAGGAAACAAGGGGTTACCAATTCTATCATCCTGTGGAACAAAAGGTGTTTGTTTCAAGGCATGCTGTGTTTCTAGAGAAAGAGTTTCTCTTGCAAGAAAATAGTGGGAGTGTCGTCGAGCTTGAGGAGGCTCGAGAGACTCAAATAGACATTGATGAGATACCTGGTGAAGCACAACAACTGATAACTCATAGTAATGAGCAATCGGCTGGACCTACTGTAACACCACATCTTCGTAGATATGGTAGAACACGCAACATTCCTGAGGGATATGGATTTCTCGTAAGTGAATCGAACGACGTGTTACTCATTGATGATGAGGAGCCTACCAGTTATGAAGAAGTGCTGACAAGTTCAGAAAGGGATAAGTGGCTTGAAGCCATGAAGTCGGAAATGGATTCCATGTATGAAAACCAAGTTTGGAACTTGGTTGACCCACCTGAAGTCATCAAGCCTATAGAGTGCAAGTGGGTTTTCAAGAAGAAAACCGACATGGATGGTAATGTGATTACCTATAAAGCTAGATTAGTGGCGAAAGGATATCGTCAAAAACAAGGTGTTGATTATGACGAAACCTATTCTCCTATAGCTATGCTTAAATCCATTCGGATGCTCTTGGCCATAGCGGCTCATTATGATTATGAGATATGGTAGATGGATGTGAAAACAACTTTCCTTAATGGAAACCTTCTCGAGTACGTGTATATGATACAACCTGAGGGTTTCACATCGGTTGATAAAACCAAGGTATGCAAATTGCGACGGTCCATATATGGATTGAAGCAAGCATCCAGGAGGTGGAATATCCGTTTTGATGAGACAATCAAAAAGTTTGATTTCTCATAAAGTCCAGATGAACCTTGTGTGTAGTCATGTTGGTTAGTAGGAGTGCAGTCATGTTCCAAGTATTGTATGTCGATGACATATTACTTATAGGAAACGATGTTTCAATCTTACAGTCTGTTAAGGTTTGGTTTTCCAAGACATTCTCCATGAAAGACCTGGGAGAAGCAACCTACATCCTCGGGATTAAGATCAATAGAGATAGATCGAAACGGTTGCTTGGTATTTCGCAGTCTACATATATAGACCGAGTGCTAAAGATGTTTAGCATGTCGGAATCCAAGAAAGGTTTCCTACCCATTAGGCATGGGGTACACCTTTCGAAGTCTATGTGTCCGCGCACAGAAGACGAGAGGATTTGCATGAGTAAAATTCCCTATGCATCCGCAATAGGATCTATCATGTATGCTATGTTATGTACGAGGCTCGATGTATCGTATGCTCTGAGTGTCACGAGCAGATACCAGTCCTATCCAGGAATGGATTATTGGGTGGCTATTAAGATGATCCTTAAGTACTTATGAAGAACTAAGGATGTGTTCCTAATATATGGAGAAGGGGATATGGTGATACGCGGGTATACGGATGTCAGCTTCCAAACAGACAAGGATGATGTTAGTGCATATAAGATCCACATATCTCCACAATGGTATGATATTGTCCACTTTGGGCCCAAGCCCTCATGGTTTTATTTTTGGGCTTTACCCAAAAGGCCTCATACCAATGGAGATATCTTTTTTCTTATAAGCACATGATCTTTTCCATGTCTTACCAATGTGGGACTTTGATTGTATTCCCCATACTCCCAACAATCCCCCCCTCAAACGAAGGACCACATTGGGCCCCCCCTCAAGCCTATCCCTCCTCGAAGGATTTTCTCTGCTTGATGTCCGATCTTCAACCCACCAGGACTTCCTGCCAGTTGTTCGGTCCCCCCGACCCAACTAGACTTCCTTCCTGATGTCTGGTTCTCTTGATCCGGACGTGGGAGCTCAACTTCCTTCGTTCGAGGTTCATGGCTTGACATGGACCATGGCTCTGATACCAATTGTTAGTGCTTATAAGCTCCACATATCTCCACAATGATATGATATTGTCCACTTTGGGCCCAAGCCCTCATGGTTTTATTTTTGGGCTTTACCCAAAAGGCCTCATACCAATGGAGATATCTTTTTTCTTATAAGCACATGATCTTTTCCATGTCTTACCAATGTGGGACTTTGATTGTATTCCCCATACTCCCAACAGATGATTCCAAGTCTCAGTCTGGGAATGTATTCACTTGGAATGGAGGCGCAATAAGTTGGAAAGGTTCCAAGCTTGACACTATAGCGGATTCTGCCACTAAGGCAGAATACATTGCAGCTTTGGAAGCAGCAAAGGAAGCAGTTTGGATCAAGAAGTTCATCTATGAACTTGATGTGGTCTCATCAATGATCCAAACATGTGCTTCGCCGCTATCATCTTATCAGAGAGATCATCAGTAGGAAGGAAATACAAATTGAGAAAATCCCCACTGAAAGGAACTTAGCGGATCCTTTGACTAAGGCATTACCTCAAAGTAAGTTTGAGGGTTATGTTATAGCTTATGGTATTGGATACCGTAGCAATTGGCATTAGGCCAAGTGAGAGTCTGTTAGTAATATATGAGAGATGTCCTAAGGCAATCGCCTTATGTATGAACCATTTATATGATAAATGAAGATTCACTATTTGAGTATACATGGTTTCATGTATTTGATTGGATCTTAAACTCATTTACTGAATGTCTACGATACGACTCACAGCATGAGAGAATTTGTGATTGGATCACAACTAGTGAGTATCTCTACATGTGTAATTGTGATGTATCGGAATTATCCCTAGTCGATGAATTGATGGATTTGGACACCATCAATTCTGTCGAGACTAGCACGAGGTATACTCCTTGGTGTATCCAAGCGGTGATTCTCAGCTGATGTCCGGAGTTAATCGTGGATGCTAGTTATGGTAACTAGTTCATTGGAGTGACCAACCGTAAGACTTCATATGGTTCTCTGCATATATAGATATGTCAATGAAGTTCTTACTGTAGCTTAAGTGTGATGTTCCTTTGACTTGCGGTATTCAAGTCATCTTGATCATAAAGACTTATGCTTTGGCATCTTAAGCAAGCATCTCTGAGGAGATGTGGACCCGGGATGATTGGGTATAAGTCGAAGTGATCGAAGGTGTTTGAATAGCCTATAAAGGATTCACCACTCCTTGCGAGGAGATGTATACCCATAGCCTCTCGTCGGATTGTTACTAAAGTCTTTGGCCAAAGCATTACATGTTTAGAGTAAGGTACTCTTCGATACATGTGCAGTAACTAGAATCTGTAGGACGAGGAAATGATACTTGGGCTAGGTGTGACGTAGTCAGCCTAGTGGGGACTGACACTATAGATCATGTTCTGAACCAAGTCGGTATAAGATGAGTGAAGGGAATGGGGCACGATTCATTCGAGCTGCTGAAGGGTTTCAGAAATAGTTCTGGATCAACCGTTGATCTTTTCGGTTAATTAGAGATCATGATGTACTACTAGGTGCCACTCATGATCGTTCTATAATTAATGGTTAATTATAGACGGCCAACATAAACCGAGAACCTATTTGGTCACACGCACAACGAGCGTAATCCAAAGAATTTAAAACAAGCTTGAGAATGAGATTCTCAGACCGAGAGAAACTCGGTTTGGTTGGACCAAACATGGAGCGAGCATGAAATCGTTTCAGTTGCAATGGAAGCGTGGATGGGCCGTGCTTATGAAGACATAATGGATTAACCAAAATGGTTTGGTTCTAATCCTATGGAGGAAAATAAACCAAAGGGTTTGGTTTATTTTAAACGAATGAACCAAAGTTGGTTCGGTTCGTTTTAACTTAAAATAAACCATCATGGTTTGGTTTATTTTAACTTAAATTAATGGAGCGGGTTAACGGGCCTTATGGTTATGATCCTATAACCATTAAGAGAATTAGTTCTCTATAAAAGAGGGCTTAAGGGTTTGTTAAGCCCTAATCCAATTCCCTTAACCTAGAGTTGCCGCCCACCTCCTCCCCTTGTAGAAGTCGGCGCCAACTCTAGTGCCGCCGCCCATCTCCTCCAACCGACGACCAGCTGCTGCCATCTTCTCCACTTTCCGGCGTCGAGCTACTGCCGGAGGAGCTCCGGTGATCATCCTTTGCTCTGGCGACAAGGTGAGCACATTGCTTTCCTTATTTGGCCGGTGCAAGGTCTCCACCAAAGCTGTCCAGTTTTCTGGACAGCTTGTTTCCTTCTTGTCGGAGCATCGTTTGGATGACATTTGGAGCTCCGACAGTGCCTCCCTTGCCGGGGATTCAATCTCCGGCAATCCTCATAGGTGGAGGACGAAGGATTCGTCAAACGGATGACGAATTCCTCTCCGGAGAAACGAGTTTTTGAGGACTCATTTTGGATTCGAATTTTGATTCGGATCGTGATCTTCTCTCGATCACATCGTCTTCAACACGAGGCTAGTAACCCGTATGAAGATGAGGCTCGTGACTTAGTGAAGTCATCCCGAAGATACTCGGCGTGGATACGGATAGAGACGATTCTAGTGAGGATCGTTCCGGTTGATGCCTTTCCCGCTACACGTGATACGTAAGGTATACGTAGTTAAATTTCCTTTTATTGCAAAATTTAAATTTACGGTTATGTCTAGACATGTTGTACTATGCATGCGTATGATGTGTGTGTTATAATAAATTAGATTTATTATTTTATTCCTTCCGATGTGCACATGTTTGCGAAACATGTTCGAACACACACTCGCCGCGGTGCCAGAAACCCAACACACTTCGCGATAAAAATTATACAACTTCATGATCTGTTCCGAAAAAAGAGGAGACAAATTCAGAGGCTAAAATCTATAAAAGGAGGGGAGGATTTCAACTCCAAACAACATCAAGTTTATTCATCAAGTGCTCCTACAACACCAATGCTCCAACATCGTCATAACGCTGATGCGACAACAAGTTCAGTTCTTCTTCGTCGGCAGCAACATCTAGTAATATATTTTGATATAGTATTCATTGTTTTTATTCGTAACGAGGTGAGGTAGGCTTGTTGCCTCATCCTCATACATTCGGTTTTGTGATCGTTGTCTCCTACCCCCAAAGAGGAGGAGACGTTTTAGTGTTTTGCCCTCCGTACGCGGTCTAGGACCGATAGGGCCTTGGAGTAGCAACCGCTGGGTTGTGAACCAAGTAAAATAAACGTGTCCCTTTATTTTCTGCTGCGTTTAATTGTCTATTCGAACGAAATGACGAAAAGATTTACGCTCGCTATTCACCCCCCCCTCTAGCGACGCTTCTCGTTCCAACAATAAGATCCGACTATTATGGCCATATGTGTATATGTGATTGTATGTGTGTAATAGTATATTTTGTTGAATCCTCGGGATTGACGAGGCTAGTATATAATTTTTTTTGTAAATTAGATACGACATTGTTTAGCCACTCTTTTTATTTTAGTTTACTTTCGATCTAGATTTCAAGTACACTCCCTCGTGGAGTATAGGATCGATAGATGTAAATTAATATAAATTTTAGTCTCGGCTCGGATCTCCGGATTGCTCGTACATGGCGTAGGAGGAGCGGACGAGAAGACGATGCGACGGGAGATATATTGATGATAAACGCCATAACAGTTGGAAAATAATTTATTTTTCATATTTATTACTTTTTGTTTGATATCCATGTCGTAGGCTAGGAAAATTTCTCAATTTTAAATTACTAAGTGGGAGAGGGAAATTTTTATAAATTCCCATGGTCTCCATTACAATTTGACATGTGATGCAAACAAACTTGCGCGTCGGCTCTGAGTGCCTTCCTCCCCATCGGATGAGTTTGTTTGCGGATCACAAGGTCAAATATGGTTATAGAGAATTATCAAGGAGCGTGTGTACTTCCCCATCGGAAGGCACATAACCCGAGATAATTACCTTGGTACTAAGTAATGGTGAACACTTAGATACAAATATATGTATCCTCCCCATCGGAGTCACTGCTTTTATTTGTAGGGTCGAAGAGAAACCAACTATTAATTTTATTTGTCAAAAAGTTAGGTTGACAAGATAGTAAAATTAATGGGTAAAACCTCCTCTTACAAATGTAGAATTCGTATACGTCCACACTATTGTGGCATACGATATTCTCGGTGTTTTGAGGTTTTGGTTGATTTTAAAATTTTATTGTTTGAGGAATCAATAATTTTTTGAAATCTACAGTAATGATCTATGTGATTCTTAGGATTTTAAAAAATGACTTTCAGTCCACGTGCTATGATACTAAAGGAAAATAAACTTACTGTACCCAAATAATGTTGATTGGAAAAGAATCTAGATATTGTCTTAACTGCTAAGGAGTACAAGTATGTACTCTTCTAAGAGTGTCGTCCTAAGATTGCAAATAAGCTGGAAGTCCTTGGAGATGAGATCGATGGGGAAACCAAGGTCGATATCATTCTCCAGTCAACAGAAAGGCTTGCTCAGGCTCAGGCCATGGTTGCTCAGAAGGTTTCTACTTCTAAGCCGAAAGGCAAGAAGAAGAAGAAACAAGGTAGAGCAAAGGTGGTTGGAGGATCTCAAGGCAAGTACTTCACTTGCAAGAAGGATGGACATTGGAAGAAGGACTATCCCAATCTGAAGCAGAACAAAGGAATATCCTTTGGTCTAGTCGTTAAAACATGGTTAGCGGTATTATCTACTGGCACCTGGTGTGTAGATACGAGAGCCTCTGATCATGTCTGCAATACTTTGCAGGGGTTCCAAAAAACCCGACAACGGGCTGAGGGAGAGATTACTGTTTACTTGGGCAATGCCATAATGGTGGCAGCTATTGTAGTGGGAGAAGTTTTATTTATCTTTTGAGAAAAATAAAACTTTGGTTCTGGAAAATTCCCTTTATGTACCTTTATTTAGAAAGAATTTAGTTTCAGTTTCTATATTGTTTATGGATGAATATTCTATTTCTTTTAATGAAAGAGTTGTTATAAAAAGGAATAGGGAGAATATCTGTTCAGGTACATTGATAGGAAATTTGTATACACTTGAACCAAAACCTCTCATGAAGCAAATTGAAGTTAATAACTCAACTTCTAATTTCAATAAGAGAAAAGAACCTTCAAAGATGAACCAAACATATCTTTGGCATCTTAGGCTTGGTTATATTAACTTAAGAAGAATTCAAAGGTTGATAGCTGATGGACTTCTGGGTTCATTAGTGGTGGAAGATTTCCCAACCTGGGAATCTTGCTTGGAGGGTAAAATGACCAAGAGGTCTTTTTAAGGCCAAGGGGTATAGAGCCAAAGATGTGTTAGAATTGGTTCATTCTAATTTGTGTAGTTCTATGTCTATCCATGCTAGAGGTGGTTTTGAGTATTTCGTCTCTTTTATAGATGATTACTCAAGATATGGATACATTTATCTGATGTGCTGCAAGTCTGAATACTTTGACAAGTTCAAAGAATTCAAGGCTGATGTGGAGAAACGTCAAGGTAAAAGTATCAAGACACAACGATCTGATCTTGGTGGCGAGTACCTCATGGGAGAGTTTAGGAATTACTTATCAGAGGCTGGGATTCAATCCCAATTGTTTGCACCTGGCACACCCCAGCAGAACGGAGTGGCAGAGCGAAGGAATAGGACTCTTATGGGGATGGTTAGATCGATGATGAGTTATTCTATGTTGCCAAATTCGTTCTGGGGATATGCTCTAGATACGACAGTGTACATTCTGAACTTGGTTCCATCTAAATCAGTGCCTTCTACTCCCACAGAATTATGGACTGGGCGAAAGCCTAGTCTAAGACATATTCGGATTTGGGGGAGTCCAGCACATGTGTTGAAGGCAGATGCTGGTATGTTGGAACCTCGTATAGAAGTACGCATGTTCGTTGGCTATCCTAGAGGAATGAAGGGTGGTTTGTTTTATAGTCCTGCAGATCAGAGGGTGATCGTTAGCACGAACGCCAGATTTCTAGAGGAAGACTATGTGATGAACCACAAGCCCATGAGTAAGACTGTTTTGGAGGAATTAAAAGGGAAAGTCAATTATTCAGTACCACCGGTACAAGAGGATATACCATAAGTCACTGCACCGCGTGTCATAAAGGATACACAGGTGATACCTCGTCGTAGTGGGAGGGTTGTGAGATAGCCTCATAGATTCAAGTTCTTGGGAGAATCTTCTGATTTGGTCCCTGGCAAACATGAACCTGATCCCTGGATATATGACGAGGCAATCCAAGATAAAGATGCAACATCTTGGCAAAGTGCAATGAATACTGAGATTGAATCATGGATTCAAATCAGGTCTGGGAGCTAGTAGAACTACCCGATGGTGTAAAAACCATTGGATGCAAGTGGATCTACAAAATAAAGAGAGGAGTAGATGGGAAGGTTGAGACCTTCAATGCGAGGCTTGTTGCGAAGGGGTATACTCCAAAAGAGGGTATCGATTATGAGGAGACCTTTTCGCCGGTAGCCATGCTTAAGTCTATCCGGATTCTCTTATGCATTACAGCTCATATGGATTATGAGGAGTGACTGATGGATGTCAAAACATCTTTCCTTAATGGAAGTCTTGAGGAAAACATCTATATAGAGCAACCAGAGGGATTCATTGCTAAAGGCAAAAGAGCATCTCGTATGTAAGCTTAATCGGTCCATTTATGGATTGAAGCAAGATTCGAGGTCTTGGAACATCCGCTTTGATGTGGTAATCCAGTCTTATGGATTTATTCAAAGTCCAGATGAGTCTTGTGTATACAAGAGATGTGACAGAAACATAGTGGTATTTCTTGTACTATACGTAGATGACATTTTGTTGATTGACAACAATATCAAAGTGTTATCGGACATAAGGATATGGTTGTCGAAACAGTTTGATATGAAGGACTTGGGAGAAGTGGCACACATCCTTAGGATCAAGGTTATAAGAGATCGACGGAAAAGGATGTTTTGCTTATCCCAAGCTTCATACATAGACACAATTATGGATCGTTTTATCATGCAGAACTCCAAGAAGGGTTTTCTACCTTACAAGCATGGAGTTCTTTTATCTAAGGAGATGTGTCTTAGATCATTTGAGGAGATAGAGGAGATGAAGGTGGTTCCTTATGCTTCGGCAGTAGGAAGCCTCATGTATGCGATGCTATGTACGAGACCAGATATCTGCTATGCCGTGGGCATGGTCAGTAGATATCAGGGTAATCTATGACAGGGACATTGGACTTCAGTAAAGCATATATTGAAGTACTTGAGAAGGACAAGGGATTATATGCTAGTTTACCAGGCAGACAAATTACTCCCTGTGGGTTACACGAATTCTGACTTCCAATCTGATAGGGATAACAGTAAGTCTACCTCAGGTTTTGTGTTTACTTTGGGAGGTGGAGCCATTGTATGGAGGAGTGTCAAGCAGAAATGTGTGGCGGACTCCACCATGGAAGCTGAGTATGTGGCAGCCTCTGAGGCGGCCAAAGAAGCAGTGGCTCAGAAACTTCCTGATGGACTTGGATGTGATTCCTAGTTTGCCCAGAACTATCACAATTTATTGTGATAATAGTGGTGTAGTTGCAAACTCGAAGGAACCACGAGCCCATAAGGCTAATAAACACTTAGAGTGCAAGTACCACCTGATACGAGAAATCGTAAAGAGAGAAGAAGTTACTGTGGCAAAGATTGCATCAGAGCATAACCTGGCAGATCCTTTCACTAAGGCCCTTTCGACGAGAGCTTTTGATAGGCATGTGGAGGGAATGGGAATCAGATGTTTGGCAGTTTGAGGACAGCATAGTCTTTTAGTATAAGTGGGAGATTGTAGGGATGTATACTGAAAATTCTATCTTTTGTATGAACATCTTTATTTTGAAATAAGAATCACATGATCATTGTTTGCATTTTTATGGTTATGCAATATTGTCTAATACATTACAATGTAGATAACATGGTGTGTGGTGTTACACGGGAGATCATGTTATCGGCTCCTTGTAAAGTATAAGTCAAGGCTCACAACCGAGATGACTTTGGACAAACCATCAGAATGGTTGTAGTGTGATTTGGTATTGGTTTGTCTTGACCATAGAATCACACTAGTGCACTTTGTGTGTATTGAGCAGGACCGACTTAGAGATGATTCGATTTATTGCTGACTACATAATCGAATCGGATCTCAGATATTATTTTACGCATTCTCTTAATCCCGATATAATAACGAGCACATATACTTAGTATTCATCTCTTTGATATACCAACGGGCGAGATTTATATATTAAATCGATAGGCTCGGTAAGTTGGGAGACGATATTATTTATATGGTGTGCCATTGATTATAGGAAGAAACCGTGTCCTATATATTAGGATGATGATGTCCCATTGAGGTGCTCATAAGGTTCATCATGTAAACCCTGCAGGTGGACTTGGTCCGGCATGATGAAAAGGTTGAGTGGTACTACTCATGGAGTTAGATGTTGATTAATTAATGGTCAGTAAATTAATTAATCGACGGACAATCGAGATCTTAAAAACGGGAAGAAAATGTACAAATAATATATGGAGCCCATATTATCTTATGGGGGTTGGTGAGGTAGATCAATGATAATCCTTTAGTTGATTGGATTATCATTAATGGATCGGACTTTATGTGGGCTTGATCCATGGGTGGCCAAGATCCAACTCCTCCTCACGGTCCCTAATGTAGCCTATTAATACCTCATGAAGCTTAGAACCAATGGATAGAAACAAAACTCTAGATCCAAATGTAGAGATTAAATCTCTAAGATCCGACCGTTGAGATTAAATCTCTAAATCCGACGGTTGAGATTAAATCCCTAGAACCAATGGTAGAGATTAAAAGGAGGCTTATCCCTAACTCTATAAAAGGAGTTTGAGGGGTTGGCGTGGAAAAAAAATCTAGAGAAGCTAGGGTTTTGGAGGTTGGCGGAAAGAGATAGGAGCTAAGGTTTGGGCTTGGGCGGCACCTAATAAGGTAAGATTTCGTTGCCTTCTTCTTCTTCCTCAAGCTTCCAGCGCCCCTTGAGCTCCTTCCAATCCTTGGGCGGCATCCAAACTCCCTCTTCTCCTTCTCCTTGGCCGGTGGAACAAAGGTTTAGGGTCCTCCCTTGAAGCTTTTGGCCGACAACCCCTTAATCTCTTCTTCCTTCTTGGCCGGCGGCAAAGCTCCATCCTTGGAGGTTGTTGGTTGGTTGAACGAAGGAATAGAACTTTGTTTCTATTCTTCCTCTTGCTCGGAATGAGCAAGGAAGGAATATTGGCGATCTAGGAGCTTCAACTTTTGGTAGATCGTCGCCCACACGACGTCCGAAAGGAGGAAGGTCATACATTAGAAGATCGAGAGGTATATCTATTCTCTATTCTCTTTTGTTACTTGCTTGTATTTGTTTTTTCAATTATGAGAATGATATATTCTGTTTGTGGCTAAATAATACTTGGATCCCAAACATAAATACAAAAGTCGGCGATCCATACATTGTCTATTCCGCGGCTACTCGTAGAATAGAGGTTGGTCGCTTGAACAACGAGTTTGTTCAAGTGACCTCTCTAAACGATTAGCACGACTATGACTTGGTTGTTTGAGCAATCCCTTTTGTCTAGGATTAATTTTTTTTAATCCGGGGACATCGATGGGATCGCCATGAACAAGCAACCGAGGTGAAGTGGGAAGCGAAGTTTCCCCTCATGGACTCGATAAGCAAAACCCTTCAATTGGTATCAGAGCCAAGGTTTCCGGTTTTGTGTGTTTAAGGATTCGGTTACTCTTATGCATTTTTCATATATTTTATGTGTCGAATAATAGTAGGATATGCGTAGTTTAACTCTTTGGTTGCAGGCATATGATCCGACTACTATGGCCATATGTGTATATATGATTGTTGTGTGTAATAGTATATTTTGTTGAATCCTCGGGGTTGACGAGGCTAGTATTTAATTTTTTTTTTGTAAATTAGATACGACATTGTTTAGCCACTCTTTTTATTTTAGTTTACTTTCGATCTAGATTTCATGTACACTCCCTCGTGGAGTATAGGATCGATGGATGTAAATTAAAATAGATTTTAGTCTCGGATCGGATCTCTGGATGGCTCGTACATGGCGTAGGAGGAGCGAACGAGAAGGCGATGCGACGGGAGATATATTGATGATAAAAGCCATAATAGTTGGAAAATAATTTATTTTTCATATTTATTGATTTTTTTTATATGCATGTCGTAGGCTAGGAAAATTCTTCAATTTTAAATTACCTAGTGGGAGAGAGAAATTTTTATAAATTCCCACGGCCTCCATTACAATTTGACATGTGATGCAAACAAACTTGCGCGTCGGCTCTGAATGCCTTCCTCCCCATCGGATGAGTTTGTTTGCGGATCACAAGGTCAAATATGGTTATAGGGAATTATCAAGGAGCGTGTGTACTTTCCCATCGGAAGGCATACAACTCGAGATAATTACCTTGGTACCGAGTAATGGTGAACACTTAGATACAAATATAAGTATCCTCCCCATCGGAGTCATTGCTTTTATTTGTAGGGACGAAGAGAAACCAACTATTAATTTTATTTGTCAAAAAGTTAGGTTGACATGATAGTAAAATTAATGGGTAAAACCTCCTCTTACAAATGTAGAATTTGTATACATCCACACTATCATGGCATATGATATTCTCGGTGTTTTGAGGTGTTGGTTGATTTTAAAATTTTATTGTTTGAGGAATCAATAATTTTTTGAAATCTACAGTAATGATCTATGTGATTCTTAAAATTTTAAAAAATGACTTTCAATCCACTTGCTATGATACTAAAGGAAAATAAACTTACTGTACCCAAATAATGTTGATTGGAAAAGAATCTAGATATTGTCTTAACTGCTAAGGAGTACAAGTATGTACTCTTCGAAGAGTGTCCTCCTAAGCCCGCAAATAAGCTGGAAGTCCTTGGAGCTGAGATCGATGGGGAAACCCAGGTCGATATCATTCTCCAGTCGACAGAAAGGCTTGCTCAGGCTTAGGCCATGGTTGCTCAGAAGGTTTCTACTTCTAAGCCGAAAGGCAAGAAGAAGAAGAAACAAGGTAGAGCAAAGTTGGTGGGAGGATCTCTGGGCAAGTACTTCACTTGCATGAAGGATGTACATTAGAAGAAGGACTGTCCCAATTCGAAGCAGAATAAAGGAATATCCTTTGGTTTAGTCGTTAAAACATGGTAAGCAGTATTATCTACCGGCACCTGGTGTGTAGATACGGGAGCCTCTGATCATGTCTGCAATACTTTGTGGGGGTTCCAAGAAACTCGACGACGGACTGAGGAAGAGATTACTGTTTACTTGGGCAATGCCATAATGGTGGCAGCTATTGCAGTGGGAGAAGTTTTATTTATCTTTTGAGAAAAATAAAACTTTGGTTCTGGAAAATTCCCTTTATGTACCTTTATTTAGAAAGAATTTAGTTTCAGTTTCTATATTGTTTATGGATGGATATTCTATTTCTTTTAATGACAGAGTTGTTATAAAAAGGAATAGGGAGAATATCTGTTTAGGTATATTGATAGGAAATTTGTATACACTTGAACCAAAACCTCCCATGATGCAAATTGAAGTTAATAAGTCATCTTCTAATTCCAATAAGAGAAAAGAACCTTGAAAGATGAACCAAACATATCTTTGGCATCTTAGGCTTGGTCATATTAACCTAAGCAGAATTCAAAGCTTGAAAGCTGATGGACCGCTGGGTTCATTAGTGGTGGAAGATTTCCCAACCTACGAATCTTGCTTGGAGGGTAAAATGACCAAGAGGCCTTTTTAAGGCCAAGGGGTATAGAGCCAAAGATGTGCTAGAATTGGTTCATTCTGATTTGTGTGGTCCAATGTCTATCCATGCTAGAGGTGGTTTTGAGTATTTCATCTCTTTTATAGACGATTACTTAAGATATGGATACATTTACCTGATCCACCGCAAGTCTGAACACTTTGATAAGTTCAAAGAATTCAAGGTTGATGTGGAGAAACGTCAAGGTAAAAGTATCAAGACACTACGATCTGATCGTGGTGGTGAGTACCTCATGGGAGAGTTTAGGAATTACTAATCAGAGGCTGGGATTCAATCCCAATTGTCTGCACCTGACACACCCCAGCAAAACGGTGTATCAGAGCGAAGGAATAGGACTCTTATGGAGATGGTTAGATCGATGATGAGTTATTATAAATTGCCAGATTTGTTCTGGGGATATGCTCTAGATACGGCAGTGTACATTCTGAACTTGGTTCCATCTAAATCAGTGTCTTTAACTCCCACAGAATTGTGGACTAGGCGAAAGCCTAGTCTAAGACATATTCGAATTTGGGGGTGTCCAACATGTGTGCTGAAGGCAGATGCTGGTAAGTTGGAACCTCGTATAGAAGTACGCATATTCGTTGGCTATCCTAGAGGAACGAAGGGTGGTTTGTTTTATAGTCCTGGAGATCAGAGGGTGATCATTAGCAAGAACGCCAGATTTCTAGAGGAAGACTATGTGATGAACCACAAGCTCATGAGTAAGATTTTTTTGGAGGAATTAAAAGGGGAAGTCAATTCTTCAGTACCACCATTACAAGAGGATATAACACAAGTCACGTCACCGCATTTCACAGAGGATACACAGGTGATACCTCGTCGTAGTGGGAGGGTTGTGATATATCCTCATAGATTCATGTTCTTAGGAGAATCTTTTGATTTGGTCCCTGGCGAACATGAACCTGATCCCTGGATATATGATGAGGCAATCCAAGATAAAGATGCAGCATCTTGGCAAAGTGCAATGAATACTGAGATTGAATCATGGATTTAAATCAGGTCTGGGAGCTAGTAGAACTACCTGATGGTGTAAAAACCATTGGATGCAAGTGGATCTACAAAAGAAAGAGAGGAGTAGATGGGAAGGTTGAGACCTTCAAAGCGAGGCTTGTTACGAAGGGGTATTCTCCAAAAGAGGGTATCGATTATGAGGAGACCTTTTCGCCGGTAGTCATGCTTAAGTCTATCCGGATTCTCTTATGCATTACAGCTCATATGGATTATGAGGTGTGGTAGATGGATGTCAAGACAGCTTTCCTTAATGGAAGTCTTGAGGAAAACATCTATATAGAGCAACCAGAGGGATTCATTGCTAAAGGCAAAAGAGCATCTCGTATGTAAGCTTAATCGGTCCATTTATGGATTGAAGCAAGCTTCGAGGTCTTGGAACATCCTCTTTGATGAGGTAATCTAGTCTTATGGATTTATTCAAAGTCCGGATGAGTCTTGTGTATAAAAGAGATGTGACGGAAATGTAGTGGTATTTCTTGTACTATACGTAGATGATATTTTGTTGATTGACAACAATATCAAGGTGTTATCGAACGTAAGGATATGGTTGTCCAAACAGTTTGATATGAAAGACTTGGGAGAAGTGGGACACATCCTTGGGATCAAGGTTATAAGAGATCGCAGGAAACGGATGTTGTGCTTATCCCAAGCTTCATACATAGACACGATTATAGATCGTTTTAGCATGCAGAACTCCAAGAAGGGTTTTCTACCTTTCAGGCATGGAGTTCCTTTATCTAAGGAGATGTGTCTTAGATCATTTGAGGAGATATAGGAGATGAAGGCAGTTCTTTATGCTTCGGCAGTAGGAAGCCTCATGTATGTGATGCTATGTACGAGACCAGATATCTGCTATGTTGTGGCCATGATCAGCAGATATCAGAGTAATCCAGGACAGGGACATTGGACTGAAGTAAAGTATATATTGAAGTACCTGAGAAGGACTAGGGATTATATGCTAGTTTACTAGGCAGATAAATTACTCCCTTTGGGTTACACGAATTCCGACTTCTAATCTGATAGGGATAACAGTAGGTCTACCTCAGGTTTTGTGTTTACTTTGGGTGGTGGAGCCATTGTATGGAGGAGTGTCAAGCAGAAATGTGTGCCGGACTCCACCATGGAAGCTGAGTATGTGGCAGCCTCTGAGGCGGCCAAAGAAGCTGTGTGGCTCAGGAACTTCCTGATGGACTTGGATGTGATTCCTGGTTTGCCAAGAACTATCACAATTTATTGTGATAATAGTGGTGCAGTCGCAAACTCGAAGGAACCACGAGCCCATAAGGCTAGTAAACACATAGAGCGCAAGTACCACCTGATACGAAAAATCGTAAAGAGAGGAGAAGTTGCTGTGGCCAAAATTGGATCAGAGGATAACCTGGCATATCCTTTCACTAAGGCCCTTCCGGTGAGAGCTTTTGATAGGCATGTTGAGGGAATGGGAATCAGATGTATGGCAGTTTGAGGATAGCATAGTCTTTTAGTATAAGTGGGAGATTGTAGGGATGTATACTGAAAAGTCTATCTTTTGTATGAACATCTTTATTTTGAAATAAGAATCACATGATCATTGTTTTTATTTTTATGGTTATGCAATATTTTCTAATACATTACATTGTAGATAACATGGTGTGTGGTGTCACATGGGAGATCATGTTATCGGCTCCTTGTAAAGTATAAGTGAAGGCTCACAACCGAGATGTCTTTGGAAAAACCATCAGAATGGTTGTAGTGTGATTTGGTATTGGTTTATCTTGACCATAGAATAAAAATAGTGCACTTTGTGTGTATTGAGCAGGACCGACTTAGCGGTGATTCGATTTATTGCTGACTACATAATTGAATCAGACCTCAGATATTATTTTGTACCTGCTCTTAATCCCGATATAATAATGGGCACATATACTTAGTATTCATCTCTTTGATTTACCAATGGGTGAGAATTATAGATTAAATCGATAGGCTCGGTAAGTTGGAAGACGATATTATTTATATGGTGTACCGTTGATTATAGGAGGAAACCGTATCCTATATATTAGGATGATGATGTCCCCTTGAGGAGCTCATAAGGTTCATCATGTAATCCCTGCAGGTGGACTTGATCCGACATAATGAAAAGGTTGAGTGGTACTACTCATGGAGTTAGATGTGGATTAATTAATGGTCAATAAATTAATTAATCGACGGACATTCGAGATCTTAAACATGGGGAGAAAATGTACAAATAATATATGGAGCCCATATTATCTTATGGGAGTTGGTGAGGTAGATCAATGATAATCCTTTAGTGGATTGGATTATCATTAATGGATCGGACTTTATGTGGGCTTGATCCATGGGTGACCAAGATCCAACTCCTCCTCACGGTCCCTAATATAGCCAATTAACACCTCATGAAGCTTAGAACCAATGGATAGAAACAAAACTCTAGATCCAAAGGTAGAGATTAAATCTCTAAGATCGGATGGTTGAGATTAAATCTCTAGATCCGACGGTTGAGATTAAATCCCTAGAACCAATTGTGGAGATTAAAAGGAAGCTTATCCCTAACTCTATAAAAGGAGTTTGAGGGGTTGGCGTGGAAAAAAAAATCAAGAGAAGCTAGGGTTTTGGAGGTTGGCGGCAAGAGATAGGAGCTAGGGTTTGGGCTTGGGCGGCACCTAATAAGGTAAGATTTCCTTGCCTTCTTCTTCTTCCTCAAGATGTCGGCGCCCCTTGAGCTCCTTCCAATCCTTGTCCGGCATCCAAACTCCCTCTTCTCCTTCTCCTTGGCCGGTGGAACAAAGGTTTAGGGTCCTCCCTTTTAGATTTTGGCTGGCAACCCCTTAATCTCTTCTTCCTTCTTGGCCGGTGGCAAAGCTCCATCCTTGGAGGTTGTTGGTTGGTTGAAAGAAGGAATAGAGCTTTGTTTCTATTCTTCCTCTTGCTCAGAACGATCAAGGAAGGAAGATTGACGATCTAGAAGCTTCAACTTTTGGTAGATCGTCGCCTACACGACGTCCACAAGGTGGAAGGTCATACATTAGAAGATCGAGAGGTATATCTATTCTCTATTCTCTTTTGTTACTTGCTTGTATTTGTTTTTTCAATTATGAGCATGATATATTCTATTTGTTTCTAAATAATACTTGGATCCCGAACATAAATACAAAAGTCGGTGATCCGTACATCGCCTATTCCGCGGCTACTCGTAGAATAGAGGTTGGTCGCTTGAACAACGAGTTTGTTCAGGTGACCTCTCTAAACGAATAGCACGACGATGACTTGGTTGTTTTAGCAATCCCTTTTGTCTAGGATTAAATTTTTTTTAATCCGGGGACATCGATGGGATCTCCATGAACAAGCAACCAAGGTGAAGTGGGAAGCGAAGTTTCTCCTCATGGACTCGATAAGAAAAACCCTTCACACTGCTGGTTTTATTTCTACTAGATGTTGGAATGTATACTGAAAGCCAAGCTCTTTTTGTATGAACATTTTTATTTTGAAATAAGAATCACATGATCATTGTATGCACTTTATATTTATTATATGTGTGCATATTGTCTAATACTTTACATTGTAGATAACATGGTGCTTAGTGTGGCACAGAAGATCATGTTATCAGTCCCTTGTAGAATATAAGTAGAGGCTCACAACCAAGATGGTTTTGGATAAACCATTGGCATGGTTGTAGTGTAGCTTGGTATTGTTTTGTCTTGAACATAGAGTTACACTAGTACACTTAGGTGTATTGAGCAGGACCGACATAGAGGTGATTCAATTTATTGTTGACTACATAATTGAATCGGACCTCGGATATTATGTTGTATATGCTCTTAATCCCGATATAATAACGGGCACATGTACTTAGTATTTATTTCTTTGATTTACCAAAGGGTGAGATTTATATGGATTAAATCAATATGCCTGGTAAGTTGGGAAATGATATTATTTACATGGTGTGTCGTTGATTATAGGAGGAAACCATGTCCTATATATTAGGTTGATGATGTCCCCTTGAGGAGCTCATAAGGTTCATCATGTAAACCCTGCAGGTTGACTTAGTCAACATGATGATAAGGTTGAGTGGTACTACTCGAGGAGTTTGATGTTAATTGATTAATGGTCAGTAAATCAATTAATTGACGGACATTCGATATCTTAAACACGGGGAGATGGATGTACAAATAATGTATGGAGCCCATATTAATTTATGGGGTTGGTAAGGTAATTCAATGATGATCCTCTAGTGGAATGGAACATCATTGATGGATCAAGTATGTGTGGTTCCGATCCATCGGGTGGCCAAGATCCAACTCCTCCTCATGGTCCCTATCGTAGCCTAATATAAACCTCATGAAGCCTAGATCCAATGATGGAAAACAAATCCCTAGATCCGACGGTGGAGATTAAATCTCTAGATCCGACGGTTGAGATTAAATCTCTAGATCCGACGGTTGAGATTAAATCCCTAGATCTGACGGTGGAGATTAAATCTCTAGATCTGACGGTTGAGATTAAATCTCTAGATTCGACGGTTGAGAATAAATCCCTAGATCCGACGGTGGAGATTAAATCTTTAGATCCGACGGTTGAGATTAAATCCCTAGAACTGACGGTGGAGATTAAAACAAGGCTTAAGCCCAACTCTTTATATGGAGGCTTAAGGTGGGCGGCAAGCCAAGGAGTTGGATGTTTTTGGAGATTAGGGTTTTGCCTTTCATTGGCTTGGGCGGCAAGAAACCCTAGGGAGATTAGGGTTTGGTTCCTTAGTTGGGCGGCTAGGGTTTGCAAGGAGAGTGGGCGGCAACAATAGGTCTTCTTCCTAAGGTGTTGGTCGACTCCTATCTCTCTTCCCTCTACCTTGGTCGCCGCTCAACCTATTCCTCTTCTCCTCTTCTTTTCCTCTTGGCCGGCGGCACAAAGGAGCTAGGGATTGTTCCCTTGTTCGGTTCCTTGGTTGGCCATCTTGTTCTCTCTATTCTTGGGGCCGACGGCATCAATCCTTTATGGATTGGTGGTTGGATCAAGCAAGAAGGGAAGGAGAGTTCTTCTTTCTTTTGATTGAAGAAGATCTAGGAAGCTTCAACTTGTGGAAAATCTTCGCCCACACGAAGTCTACAAGGAGGTTAGGACATACGATAGAAGATCGAGAGGTATAAAAGTTTTACAAGTTTTATTATTGATCTTTGCATGTTCTTATTAATATGTTTATATGTGTTGATTATACATGTCTACATCCATATGTATTTATATAATCATGGACCCCGAAGATAAACACAAAAACCGGCGATCCGTCCGTCATCTCTTCCGCGGCTAATCGACTAGAAGAGCTTGGTTGCTTGAACAACTAGTTTGTTCAAGCGATCGCTCAAGTCATTAGCATGACGACGAATTGGTTGAGCTTAGGAAACTCATCCCGTCTGGATTAGTTTTCATTAGTGAAAATTTTAATCCGGGGACATGTGAGCCAACGAGCCTCCTAGCAATGACCATCAAAAATGGTATCAAAGCCACGGTTTCCGGTTTTGTGTGTTTGGATTCGGTTACTTTCATGCACTTATCATATATTGTATATGCCGGATGATAGTAGGATGTGCGTAGGATAACTTTTTGGTTACAGGCATAAGTTCCAACTATTATGGCTATATATGTGTGCATGTGATTGGATGTGTATGTGATTGTATATTATTTGAATCCTCGGGGTTGACGAGGCTAAATTAGTATTTAATATTTGTAATTAAATATGACATTGTTTAGCCACTCATTTTAGTTTACTTTCGATCTAGATTATTTGTACACTCCTTCGTGGAGTATAGGATCGATGGATGTAAATTAAAATAGTTTATCTTGGCTCGGATCTTTTTGGTGACTTGCGCACGGGAAAAGGTGGAGCGGACAAGGTGGCGACACAACGGGACGCATATTGGAGAACAATGCCATAATAGTTGGAAAAATTCTGATTTTCTCCATATTTATTGCTGATTTGTTTTATATGCATGTTGTGTGTGCTTGAAAATTCCTCACTGTCAATTTACTAAGTGGGAGAGGGACATTTTAATTAATTCCCACGGCCTCCATTACAATTTGACGTGTGATGCATCAAACTTGCGCGTCGGCTCTGAGTGCCTTCCTCCCCATCGGATGAGTTTGTTTGCGGATCACTAGGTCAAATAATGGTTATAAGAAATTATTTAGGAGCATGTGTACTTCCCCATCGGTAAGGCACATAATCCGAGATAATTCCTTTAGTATCGTGTAATGGTGCACACTTAGATGCAAATAAAAAGTATCCTCCCCATCGAAGTCACTGCTTTTATTTGTAGGGCCAAAGAGGAACCAACTATTAATTTTATTTGTCAAAAAGTAAGGTTGACAAGATAATAAAATTAAAGGGTTAAACCTCCTCTTACAAATGTAGAATTCGTATACGTCCACACTATCGTGGCATGTGATATTCTCGGTGTTTTGAGGTGTTGGTTGATTTCGAAATTTTATTGTTTGAGGAATCAATGATATTTGAAATCTAATATTTTGATCATTGTGATTCTTAGGATTTTCAAATGGCTTTCAACCCACTTGCTGTGATATTAAAAGAAAATAAACTTACCGGAACAAATTATATTGATTGGAAAAGAAATTTGGATATTGTCTTAACTGCGGAGGAGTACAAATTTGTACTCTTCGAGGTCTGTCCTCCTAAGCCCACCGATGACTCTGATGAAAAGGAGAAAGAGAGTTATAAGAAATGGATCAAGGCAGATGAGATGGTGCGGTGTTACATTTTGGCATCTTTGTCAAATGTGCTGCAACATCAGCATTAGGCCATGGCCACGACTTATGACATGATGCTCAATCTCAAGGAACTTTTTGGACATCAGAGTAGGGTGGCCAGACAGGAGGCTATGAGGAACTTGATGACGACCACCATGATCGAGGGAACACCCGTCAGGGACCATGTTCTCAAGATGATGGCTCATCTAAATGAGATGGAAGTCCTCGGAGCTGAGATCGATGAGGAAACCCAAGTCGATATCATTCTCCAGTCTCTGCCTAGGAGTTTTGAGCAGTTCTGCCTCAACTACAACATGAACAAGAGGTTGTATTCATTGGCGGTGCTTCTGACAGAACTCCAGGCGGCAGAGGGGCTTTTTCATCAAAGCGCTCAAGCCATGGTTGCTCAGAAGGTTTCTTCTTCTAAATCGAAAGGTAAGAAGAAGAAGAAGCAAGGTGGAGCAAAGAAAGTGGTAGTAGGACCTCAGGCAGGAGTGAAGAAGCCGAAAGGCAAGTGCTTCACTTGCAAGCAGACTGGACATTGGAAGGCGGACTGTCCTCGCCGAAAGAACAAAGGTATATCTTCTTGTTTAGTTGTTGAAACATGTTTAGCGGTGTTATCTACCGATTAGACTGGTCTCTGAATACAGAGCCACTGATCATGTCTGTAATATTTTGCAGGGGTTCCAGGAAACCCGACGACTAGCTGAGGGAGAGATTACCGTCTTCATGGGCAATGCTTCAAAGGTGGCGGCTATTGCAGTGGGAGACGTTTATTTATCTTTTGATAGGAATAAAGTTTTGGTTTTGAGAAATTGTCTTTATGTACCTACTTTAAGAAAGAATCTAATTTCAGTTTCTAAATTGTTTCTGGATGGATATTCTATTTCTTTTAATGACAAAGTTGTTATAAAAAGGAATAGGGAGATTATCTGTTCTGGTACATTGGTTGACAATTTGTACACTCTTGAACTGAAAACTCCCACGATGCATATAGAAGTGAATAACTCATCTTCTAAGTCTAATAAGAGAAAAGAACCTTCGAAAATGAACCAGACATATCTTTGGCACCTAAGACTTGGTCATATTAACCTAAGTAGAATTCAAAGGTTGATAGCTGATGGACCCTTGAGTTCATTAGTGGTGGAAGATCTCCCAACCTGTGAGTCTTGCTTGGAAGGTAAGATGACCAAGAGGCCTTTTAAGGCTAAGGGGTATAGAGCCTAAGATGTATTGGAATTGGTTCATTCTGATTTGTGTGGTCCTATGTCTATCCATGCTTGAGGTGGCTTTGAATACTTTGTCTCTTTTATAGACGATTATTCAAGGTATGAATACAATTACTTGATGCGCCACAAGTTTGAATGCTTTGACAAGTTCAAAAAATTCAAGGCTGATGTGGAGAACCATCAAGGTAAAAGTATCAAGACACTACGATCTGATCGTGGTGGCGAGTACCACTTGGGAGAGTTTAGGAGTTACTTATCAGAGGCTGGGGTTCAATCCCAATTTTCCGCACCTGGCACACCCCAGCAGAATGGTGTGGCGGAGCGAAGGAATAAGACTCTTATGGAGATGGTCAGATCGATGATGAGTTATTCTGAGTTACCTGATAAGTTATGGGGGTTTGCTCTGGAAACGACAGCACACATTCTGAACTTGGTTCCATCTAAGTCAGTACCCTCTACTCCCACAGAATTATGGACTGGGCGAAAGCCTAGTCTAAGACATATTTGGATTTGGGGTAGTCCAGCACAGGTGCTGAAGGGAGATGCTGGTAAGTTGGAATCTCGTACAGAAGTATGCTTGTTTGTTGGCTACTCTAAGGGAATGAAGGGTGATTTGTTCTATAGTCCTAGAGATCAGAAGGTAATTGTGAGTACGAATGCCAGATTTCTAGAGGAGGACTATGTGATGAACCACATGCTCATGAGTAGGATTGTTCTTGAGGAGTTGACAGGGGAAGTCCCGACTTCAGTACCACCGGTACAAGAGGAAATACCACAAGTCACTGCACCGCATGTCACAGAGCATACACAGGAGGCACCTCGTCATAGTGGGAGGGTTGTTAGACAACCCGAGAGATTCATGTTCTTGGGAGAGTCTTCGGACTTAGTCCCTGGTAAACATGAACCTGATCCCTGGACATATGACGAGGCACTCCAAGATAGAGATGCGGTATCTTGGCAAAGAGCGATGAATTCAGAGATAGAATCTATGGATTCTAATCATGTCTGGGAGCTAGTAGAACCACCCGATGGTGTGAAAGCCATTGGATGCAAGTGGATCTACAAGAGAAAGAGAGGAGTAGACGGGAAAGTTGAGACCTTCAAAGCTAGGCTTATTGCGAAAGGTTATACTCAGAAAGAGGGTATCGATTATGAGGAGACCTTTTCACCGGTAGCTATGCTTAAGTCTATCCGGATTCTCTTATCTATTGCTGCTCATGAGGATTATGAGATTTGGCAGATGGATGTCAAGACATCTTTCCTTAACGGAAGTCTTGAGGAAAACATCTATATGAAGCAACCAGAGGGATTCATTGCAAAGGGCAAAGAGCATCTTGTGTGTAAGCTTAATCGGTCCATTTATGGATTGAAGCAAGCTTCTAGATCTTGGAACATCCACTTTGATGAGGTAATCCAGTCATATGGATTTATTCAAAGTCTGGATGAGCCTTGTGTATACAAGAGATGTGATGGAAACGTAGTGGTATTTCTTGTACTATACGTAGATGACATTTTGTTAGTTGGCAACAATATTAGAGTGTTATCAGACATAAGGGTATGGTTGTCCAAACAGTTTGATATGAATGACTTGGGAGAAGTGGGACACATCCTTGGGATCAAGGTAATAAGGGATCGCAAGAAAAGGATGTTGTGCTTATCTCAAGCTTCATACATTGACACTATCCTTGCTTGTTTTAGCATGCAGAACTCCAAGAAAGGTTTTCTACCTTTTGGGCATGGAGTACCTTTATCTAAAGAGATGTGTCCCAAAACATCAAAGGAGATAGAGCAGATGAAGGCGGTTCCTTATGCTTCGGCAGTAGGAAGCCTCATGTATGCTATGCTATGTACGAGACCAGATATCTTCTTTGCCATGGGCATGGTTAGCAGATATCAGAGTAATCCTGGACAGGGACATTGGACTGCGGTAAAGCATATATTGAAGTACCTGAGAAGGACTAGGGATTATATGCTGGTTTACCGGGCAGATCAATTAGTCCCTATGGGTTACACGGATTCTAATTTCAAATCAGATAGGGACAACAGTAAGTCTACCTCGGGGTTTGTGTTTACTTTTGGAGGTGGAGCCATAGTATGGAGGAGTGTTAAGCAGAAATGCGTGGTGGACTCTACCATAGAAGCTGAGTATGTGGCAGCCTCTGAGGCAACCAAGGAAGCTGTATGGCTCAAGAACTTCTTGATGGACTTGGATGTAATTCCTGGTTTGCCAGAACTATCACAATTTATTGTGATAATAGTGGTGCAGTTGCAAACTCGAAGGAACCACGAGCCCATAAGGCGAGTAAACACATAGAACGCAAGTACCACCTGATACGAGAAATCGTAAAGCGAGGAGAAGTAGCTGTCGCCAAGATTGCATCAGAGGATAACCTGGCAGATCCATTCACTAAGGCCCTTCCAATGAAAAGCGTTTGATAGGCATGTGGAGGACATGGGGATCAGATGTATGACAGTGTGATGACTGTTAGTAATATATGAGAGATGTCCTAAGGCAATCGCCTTATGTATGAACCATTTATATGATAAATGAAGATTCACTATTTGAGTATACATGTTTTATGTATTTGATTGGATCTTAAACTCATTTACTGAATGTCCACGATACGATTCATAGCATGAGAGAATTTGTGATTGGATCACAACTAGTGAGTATCTCTACATATGTAATTGTGATGTATCAGAATTATCCCTAGTCGATGAATTGATGGATTTGGACATCATCAATTCTGTCGAGACTAGCACGAGGTATACTCCTTGGTGTATCCAAGCAGCTGATTCTCACTGGCTGGAGACATTGTGATGTCCGGAGTTAATCATGGATGATAGTTATGGTAACTAGTTCATTGGAGTGACCAACCGTAAGACTTTATATGGTTCTCTGCATATATAGATATGTCAATGAAGTTCTTACTGTGGCTTAAGTGCGATGTTCCTTTGACTTGCGGTATTCAAGTCATCTTGATCATGGAGACTTATGCTTTGACATCTTAAGCAAACATCTCTAAGGAGATGTGGACCCGGGATGATTGGGTATAAGTCAAAGTGATCGAAGGTGTTTGAATAGCCTATAAAGGATTCACCACTCCTTGCGAGGAGATGTATACCCATGGCCTCTCGTCGGATTGTTACTAAAGTCTTTGGCCAAAGCATTCCATGTTTAGAGTAAGGTACTCTTCGATACATGTGGAGTAACTAGAATCCGTAGGACGAGGAAATGATACTTGGGCTAGGTGTGACGTAGTCAGGCTAGTGGGGACTGACACTATAGACCATGTTCTGAACCAAGTGGGTATAAGATGAGTGAAGGGAATAAGGCACGAATCATTCGAGCTACTGAAGGGTTCCAGAAATAGTTCTGGATCAACCGTTGATATTTTCGGTTAATTGGGGATCATGATGTACTACTAGGTGCCACTCATGATCGTTCTATAATTAATGGTTAATTATAGACGGCCAACATAAACCGAGAACCTATTTGGTCACACGCACAACGAGCGTAATCTGAAGGATTTAAAACGAGCTTGATAATGGGATTCTCAGACCGAGAGAAACTAGGTTTGGTTGGACCAAACATAAAGCGAGCATGAAATCGTTTCAGTCGCAATGGAAGCGTGGATGGGCCGAGTCTTGTGAAGACGTAATGGATGAACCACAATGGTTTGGTTCTAATCCAATGGATAAGAATAAACCAAAGGGTTTGGTTTATTTTAAACGAATGAACCAAAAGTTGGTTCGGTTCGTTTTAACTTAAAATAAACCATCATGGTTTGGTTTATTTTAACTTATCTTAATGGAGCGGGTTAACGGGCCTAATGGTTATGATCCAATAACCATTAAGAGAATTAGTTCTCTATAAAAGAGGGCTTAAGGGATAATTAAGCCCTAATCCAAGCCCTAGCAAAAGTTGTCGCCCACCCCATTGAAGGAGTTTTTCGGCGCCAACCCTAAGCTTGCCGCCCAGCTCCTTGTGCCGCCGTCCAGCTCCTTGCCGGCGTCCAAGCTTCAGCCGGTGAACCCTTCGGTGACCCTCTGGTGATCTTCTTAGGCCTCGGTGAAAAGGAGAGCACTTGGCTTCCTTGTTTTGGCCGGCGCCTACTCCTCCACCAAGCTGTCCAGTTTTCTGGACAGCTTCTTCTCCTCTCGTCGGAGCGTCGTTTGGACGACGGTTAGAGCTCCAACAGCGGATAACTTACCGGGGATTCGATCTCCAGTAATCCTCTGAGGTGGAGGACGAAGGATTCGTCAATTGGTTGACGAATACCTCTCCAGAGAAGCGAGTTTTGAGAACTCGTATTAGGATCCGAATTTAGATTCGGATCGTGATCATCTCTCGATCACGTCGTCTTCAACACTAGGCTAGTAACCCGTACGAAGACGAAGCTCGTGGCTTAGCGAAGTCATCCCGAGGAACTCGGCGTGGATACGGATAGAGACGATTCTAGCGAGGATCGTTCCGGTTGATGTCGTTCCCGCTACACGTCATACGAAAGGTGTAACGTAGATAAATTTTCTTTTATTGCAAATTTAAATTTATGGTTATGTCTACACTTGTTGTACTATGCATGCGAGTGTTGTGTGTGTTGTAATAAATGTAGATTTATTATTTTTATTGCTTCATTGCTCATGTTTCTGAAGCGTGATCGAACACACTGCTATGCAGGAAACCTTGATGGTATCGAGCCCAGGTTGTGTTTCGACATAATCGTAAAAATGGTTTTGCGATAGTCATAATGTATTTCTGGAAATTTTCTAATTTTGGGAATTTAGAAGTATTTATAGAAATTTTTCAATTTTGGAAAGTCTAGAAGTATTTATGGAAATCTTCCACTTTTGGAAAGTTGGAAGTATTTATGGAAATTGATATTTTCCATAAATAAAATATTTGATTAGATTCTGGAAATTTATTTCCTAATTTAATCATGATTTGATTTGGGAAATCAAATCTTAAAATATTTTATTTCCATAAGTAGTTTTAATGATTTAGGAAATTGGTTTCCTAAATAGATTTTCCTTAATCAAATAATTCCATGAATAAAATATGTGATTAGATTTGGAAATTTGTTTCCTAATTTAATTATGATTTGATTTGGAGAATCAAATCTTAAACATATTTTATTTCCATAAATAGTTATGACATATAAGGAAATATATACATGATATAATTGTATGTCATGTAATTGCATTAGATGCATAACATTATGCCATGCGTGTCGTGACATGTAGATGTATGCCATGTATGTCATGCCATATAGATAATAGTTATTTGCATGCAAAGAGGATGAGACATAAAAACCCTTAAACAATATTAAAGCCTACACCTTCCATTGATATGGTTAGAACCAGAGTTCCGTTTCTTGTTTGGGTTGTTGGACTCTCTCCAAGCCCGACTCGAACTCGAACATGTTCAAACCATGGAATAGTTTAATACTAATATGGTAAGAGTCAGAGGTCAATCGTTAGCTTTGGTTGTTGGACTCTCTCCAAGCTGGGCTAATTGGTTGAATGCGCTCTAACCATATTAAAATTATTTCCCGATTAATGGGTTGACTTTAACCTGGAGCATCGGCTTGTTGGACTCTCTCCAAGGTCGATGTAAAGGGAGGTGAAGTTGGGTGCTATGCATATGATGCATACTTGTTAATGTGTTAACAACCCAACGTATGTGTGAACATTCAATTAGTTGATAGCACATTGTGATAATTGCATATACGTGATATGCAATCGGTATAGTTGATACCTACCGTCGTAGTTATGAATGGCTTGTTGGACTCTCTCCAAGGTTGTTCATATCTACGATCTCCCGAAGTGATTTTGGGGTTTTTTGAAATTCAAAAAATGAATGGGATTTATAAATGTATATTGATGCATTTTAAAATCATCTTTCTCATATATACTCATTTTGTATTTCTAAGAATGATGATGATGTCTTTAAATGTGTGTTCCATTTTGGATTCGAATAAATTGACTGGGCCGAACTTCTTGGACTGGCTTAGAAACTTGAGAATTGTTCTCAAGGTGGAAAAGCTTGCGTATGTCCTCGATGCGCCTCTTCCCGCCCATCCTAGTGACAATGCAACTCTGGACCAATTGTTGGCCTATCAGAAATATGTGAGTGATTCTGAACAAATGAGTTGCATCATGCTAGCCGCGATGGAACCCAAGCTACGAAAGCAGCATGAGCATATGGATGCTCGTATCGTAGTCCTTCATCTTTATGAGTTGTTTGATAAGCAAGTGAGATTCGAAAGGTTCGAAGTCTCCAAGCTCCTCTTCACCTTTGAGATGCAAGAAGGTTCATCTGTGATACTGCTCAACATGCTGAAGACTATGGAGCCTTCTGAGAAGCATGAGCAGGGGACGGTGTTGTTAGTTGATTCCTCGAAGAAAGGTTCTAAGAGGGAGTCAAAGGAACAACAGAAGGGGAAGAAGAAAAAGGCTAAAAAGGCAGAACCAGCTCAAAAGGGCACTTGCCATCATTATGGCAAGTAGGGCCATTTGCGAAGAAAGTGCAAGATTTATCTTGAGTCTGTGAAGAAGGATAAGGCATCGGATGCCCCATCTTCTTCAGAAATCTTCTTTATTGATTGTCATTCTATTTCCTCAGACACTTGGGTATTTGATACTGGTTGTGGCTCACATATATGTAATGACATACATGGGCTAAGGAATAGAAGAAGACTCGTCAAGAGAGAGTCAAATTTATGTGTTGGGAATGGAGCAACGGTTGCTGCACTCGCCATCGGAACGCATTTGTTGAAATTCCCTACAGGACTTGTCTTAGAACTGGACAATTGCTTTTATGTTCCTTCGTTGATAAAGAACATCATTTCTATTTCTTGTTTAAATAGAAATCGATACCATTTGACTTTTAGTAACAATTGTTGTTACATAACTTTGAATGGAGTTCTTTATGGGGCTGGAACTTTAAGCAATGGTGTTTATACGTTGGACGTATCCAGTGACATCTTCAATATCGAAGCGAGCAACAAGCGTGCTCGAAAGGATAATCAATTAGACTCCCATATGTAGCATTGTCGTCTTGGCCATATAAGCAAGAAACGCATGTCCGAATTACACCGATGTGGAATTCTGGAATCGTTTGAATTGGATTCATACGATACATGCAAATCATGCTTAAAAGGCAAGATGACTAAGTTACCTTTTACTGGAAAAGGTGAACGAGTGGGAGAGTTACTAGGTCTAATACATACTGATGTATGTGGACCTATGTCAACTCAAGCTTTAGGAGGCTATAGCTACTTCATTACCTTCACCAATGATCACTCACGGTTTGGGTATGTGTTCTTGATGAAACACAAGTCTGAAGCCTTTGAAAGGTTCAAAGAATTCAGAAATGAAGTAGAGAAACAACATGACAAGAGTATTAAAATACTTCGATCGGATCGAGGTGTGAATACTTAAGTCAAGAGTTTCTTGATTATCTAAGAGATAATGGCATATTATCTCAATGGACTCCGCCCTATACACCACAGCATAATGGTGTATCTGAGAGGCGTAACCGGACCTTGTTGGACATGGTCAGGTCAATGATGAATCATGCGACTCTTCCCAAGTCCTTTTGGGGTTATGCACTTCAGACAGCTGTTTACTTGTTAAACAGAATGCCTACCAAGGTAGTCTCAACTACTCCATATAAGATATGGAATAGTAAGAAACCTCATGTATTTTTCTTGAAGATATGGGGTTGTCCTGCTTATGTGAAGCAGACTGTATCAGACAAATTGGATGCTAAATCTGATAAATGTCTATTTATTGGATACCCTAAGGAAACAAGGGGTTACCAATTCTATCATCCTGTGGAACAAAAGGTGTTTGTTTCAAGGCATGCTGTGTTTCTAGAGAAAGAATTTCTCTTGCAAGAAAACAGTGGGAGTGTCGTCGAGCTTGAGGAGGCTCGAGAGACTCAAATAGACATTGATGAGATACCTGGTGAAGCACAACAGCCGACAACTCATAGTGATGAGTAATCGGCTGGACCTATTGTAACACCACATCTTCGTAGATCTGGTAGAACACGCAATATTCCTGAGAGATATGGATTTCTCGTAAGTGAATCGAACGACGTGTTACTCATTGATGATGAGGAGCCTACCAGTTATGAAGAAGTGCTGACAAGTTCAGAAAGGGATAAATGGCTTGGTGCCATGAAGTCGGAAATGGATTCCATGTATGAAAAACAAGTTTGGAACTTGGTTGACCCACCTGAAGGCATAAAGCCTATAGGGTGCAAGTGGGTTTTCAAGAAGAAAACCGACATGGATGGTAATGTGATTACCTATAAGGCTAGATTGGTGGCGAAAGGATATCGTCAAAAACAAGGTGTTGATTATGATGAAACCTATTCGCCTATAGCTATGCTTAAATCCATTCGGATGCTCCTGGCCATAGCGACTCATTATGATTATGAGATATGGAAGATGGATGTGAAAATAACTTTCCTTAATGGAAACCTGCTCGAGGACGTGTATATGATACAGCCTGAGGGTTTCACATCGGTTGATAAAACCAAGGTATGCAAATTGCGACGGTCCATTTATGGATTGAAGCAAGTATCCAGGAGTTGGAATATCCATTTTGATAAGACAATCAAAAGGTTTGATTTCTCACAAAATCCAGACGAACCTTGTGTGTACAAGAAGGTTAGTGGGAGTGCAGTCGTATTCCTAGTATTGTATGTCGATGACATATTACTTATAGGAAACGATGTTTCAATCTTACAGCCAGTTAAGGTTTGGTTATCCAAGACATTCTCCATGAAAGACCTGGGAGAAGCAACATACATCCTCGGGATAAAGATCTATAGAGATTGATCGAAACGGTTGCTTGGTCTTTCGCAGTTTACATATATGGACCGAGTGCTAAAGAGGTTTAGCATGTCGGAATCCAAGAAAGGTTTTCTACCCATCATGCATGGGATACACCTTTCGA
This sequence comes from Wurfbainia villosa, assembly GCA_025175895.1. NCBI lineage: Eukaryota > Viridiplantae > Streptophyta > Magnoliopsida > Zingiberales > Zingiberaceae > Wurfbainia > Wurfbainia villosa. The sequence continues at coordinate 27,466,000 of CM045990.1, read as the reverse complement.
AGTCTATGTGTCCGCGCACAGAAGACGAGAGGATTTGCATGAGTAAGATTCCCTATGCATCCGCAATAGGATCTATCATGTATGCTATGTTATGTATGTGGCCCGATGTATCGTATGCTCTGAGTGTCACGAGCAGATACCAGTCTGATCCAGGAATGGATCATTGGGTGACTGTTAAGATGATCCTTAAGTACTTAAGAAGAACTAAGGATGCGTTCCTAATATATGGAGAAGGGTACATGGTGATACGTGGGTATACGGATGCCATCTCCAGACAGACAAGGATGATTCCATGTCTCAGTCTGGGTATGTATTCCCCTAGAATGGAGGCGCAATAAGTTGGAAAGGTTCCAAGATTGACACTATAGCGGATTCTGCCACTTAGGCAGAATACATTGCAGCTTTGGAAGCAGCAAAGGAAGCGGTTTGGATCAAAAAGTTCATCTTTGAACTTGATGTGGTCTCATCAATGATCCAAACATGTGCTTTGCCGCTATCATCTTATCAGAGAGATCATCAGTAGGAACGAAATACAAATCGAGAAAATTCCCACTGAAAGGAACTTAGCGGATCCCTTGACTAAGGCATTACCTCAAAATAAGTTTGTGGGTCATGTTCGAGCTTATGGTATTGGATACCGTAGCGATTGGCATTAGGCCAAGTGGGAGTCTGTTAGTAATATATGAGAGATGTCCTAAGGCAATCGCCTTATGTATGAACCATTTATATGATAAATGAAGATTCACTATTTGAGTATACATGTTTTATGTATTTGATTAGATCTTAAACTCATTTACTGAATGTCCACAATACGATTCACAGCATGAGAGAATTTGTGATTGGATCACAACTAGTGAGTATCTCTACATGTGTAATTGTGATGTATCGAAATTATCCCTAGTCGATGAATTGATGGATTTGGACACCATCAATTCTGTCGAGACTAGCACGGGGTATACTCCTTGGTGTATCCAAGCAGCTGATTCTCACTGGCTGGAGACATTGTGATGTCCGGAGTTAATCGTGGATGCTAGTTATGGTAACTAGTTCATTGGAGTGACCAACCGTAAGACTTCATATGGTTCTCTGCATATATAGATATGTCAATGAAGTTCTTACTGTGGCTTAAGTGCGATGTTCCTTTGACTTGCGATATTCAAGTCATCTTGATCATGGAGACTTATGCTTTGACATCTTAAGCAAACATCTCTAAGGAGATGTGGACCCGAGATGATTGGGTATAAGTCGAAGTGATCGAAGGTGTTTGAATAGCCTATAAAGGATTCACCACTCCTTGCGAGGAGATGTATACCCATGGCCTCTCGTTGGATTGTTACTAAAGTCTTTGGCCAAAGCATTACATGTTTAGAGTAAGGTACTCTTCGATACATGTGGAGTAACTAGAATCCGTAGGACGAGGAAATGATACTTGGGCTAGGTGTGACGTAGTCAGCCTAGTGGTGACTGACACTATAGACCATGTCCTGAACCAAGTGGGTATAAGATGAGTGAAGTGAATGGGGCACGAATCATTTGAGCTACTGAAGGGTTCCAGAAATAGTTCTGGATCAACCGTTGATCTTTTCGGTTAATTGGGGATCATGATGTACTACTAGGTGCCACTCATGATCGTTCTATAATTAATGGTTAATTATAGACGGCCAACATAAACCGAGAACCTATTTGGTCACATGCACAACGAGCGTAATCCGAAGGATTTAAAACGAGCTTGAGAATGGGATTCTCAGACCGAGAGAAACTAGGTTTGGTTGGACCAAACATAAAGCGAGCATGAAATCGTTTCAGTCGCAATGGAAGCGTGGATGGGCCGAGTCTTGTGAAGACGTAATGGATGAACCAAAATGGTTTGGTTCTAATCCAATGGATAAGAATAAACCAAAGGGTTTGGTTTATTTTAAACGAATGAACCAAAAGTTGGTTCGGTTCGTTTTAACTTAAAATAAACCATCATGGTTTGGTTTATTTTAAGTTATCTTAATGGAGCGGGTTAACGGGCCTAATGGTTATGATCCAATAACCATTAAGAGAATTAGTTCTCTATAAAAGAGGACTTAAGGGATAATTAAGCCCTAATCCAAGCCCTAGCAAAAGTTGTCGCACACCCCATTGAAGGAGTTTTGGCGTGCCAACCTAAAGCTTGCCGCCCTTGACTCCTTGTCTTGGTCCAGCTCCTTGCCGGCATCCAAGCTTCAGCCGGTGAACCCTCCGGCGACCCTCCGGTGATCTTCTTAGGCATCGGTGAAAAGGTGAGCACTTGGCTTCCTTGTTTTGGCCGGCGCCTACTCCTCCACCAAGCTGTCCAGTTTTCTGGACAGCTTCTTCTCCTCTCGTAGGAGCGTCGTTTGGATGACGGTTAGAGCTCCGACAGCGGATAACTTACCGGAGATTCGATCTCCGGTAATCCTCTGAGGTGGAGGACGAAGGATTCGTTAATTGGTTGACGAATACCTCTCCGGAGAAGCGAGTTTTGAGAACTCGTATTAGGATCCGAATTTGGATTCGGATCGTGATCATCTCTCGATCACATCGTCTTCAACACGAGGCTAGTAACCCGTACGAAGACGAAGCTCGTGGCTTAGCGAAGTCATCCCGAGGAACTCGGCGTGGATACGGATAGAGACGATTCTAGCGAGGATCGTTCCGGTTGATGCCGTTCCCGCTACACATCATACGAAAGGTATAACGTAGATAAATTTCCTTTTATTGCAAATTTAAATTTACGGTTATGTCTACACTTGTTGTACTATGCATGCGAGTGTTGTGTGTGTTGTAATAAATGTAGATTTATTATTTTTATTGCTTCCGCTGTGCTCATGTTTGCGAAACGTGATCGAACACACACACACCGCGGTGCCGGAAACCCAACAATGACAACATAGTCTTTAAGTATGAGTGGGAGATTGTTGGAATGTATACTGAAAGTCTAGCTCTTTTTGTATGAACATTTTTATTTTGAAATAAGAATCACATGATCATTGTTTTCACTTTATATTTATTATATGTGTGCATATTTTCTAATACTTTACATTGTAGATAACATGGTGCTTGGTGTGGCACAAAAGATCATGTTATCAGTCCCTTGTAGAATATAAGTAGAGGCTCACAACCAAGATGGTTTTGGACAAACCATTTGCATGGTTGTAGTGTAGCTTGGTATTGTTTTGTCTTGAACATAGAGTTACACTAGTACACTTAGGTGTATTGAGCAGGACAGACATAGAGGTGATTCAATTTATTGCTGACTACATAATTGAATCGGACCTCGGATATTATGTTGTACATGCTATTAATCCCGATATAATTACGGGCACATGTACTTAGTATTTATTTCTTTGATTTACCAAAGGGTGAGATTTATATGGATTAAATCAATATGCCCGGTAAGTTGGGAAATGATATTATTTACATGGTGTGCCGTTGATTGTAGGAGGAAACCGTGTCCTATATATTAGGTTGATGATGTCCCCTTGAGGATCTCATAAGGTTCATCATGTAAACCCTGCATGTTGACTTAGTCAATATGATGATAAGGTTGAATGGTACTACTCGAGGAGTTAGATGTTAATTGATTGATGGTCAGTAAATCAATTAATTGACGGACATTCGATATCTTAAACACGGGGAGATGGATGTACAAATAATGTATGGAGCCCATATTAATTTATGGGGTTGGTGAGGTAATTCAATGATGATCCTCTAGTGGAATGGAACATCATTGATGGATCAAGTATATGTGGTTCCGATCCATCGGGTGGCTAAGATCCAACTCCTCCTCATGGTCCCTATCGTAGCCTAATAAAAACCTCATGAAGCCTACATCCAATGATGGAAAACAAATCCCTAGATCCGACGGTGGAGATTAAATATCTAGATCCGACGGTTGAGATTAAATCTCTAGATCCGATGGTTGAGATTAAATCCCTAGATCTGACGGTGGAGATTAAATCTCTAGATCCAACGGTTGAGATTAAATCTCTAGATCCGACAGTTGAGATTAAATCCCTAGATCCGACAGTGGAGATTAAATCTCTAGATCCGACGGTTGAGATTAAATCTCTAGATCCGACGGTTGAGATTAAATCCCTAGAACCGACGGTGGAGATTAAAACAAGGCTTAAGCCCAACTCTATATAAGGAGGCTTAAGGTGGGCGGCAAGCCAAGGAGTTGGATGTTTTTGGAGATTAGGGTTTTGCCTTTCATTGGCTTGGGCGGCAAGAAACCCTAGGGAGATTAGGGTTTGGTTCCTTTGTTGGGCGGCTAGGGTTTGGAAGGAGAGTGGGCGGCAACAATAGGTCTTCTTCCTAAGGTGTTGGCTGGCTCCTATCTCTCTTCCCTCTACCTTGGTCGGCGCTCAACCTATTCCTCTTCTCCTCTTCTTTTCCTCTTGGCCGGCGGCACAAAGGAGCTAGGGATTGTTCCCTTGTTCGGTTCCTTGGTTGGCCATCTTGTTCTCTCTATTCTTGGGGCCAGCGGCATCAATCCTTTGTGGATTGGTGGTTGGATCAAGCAAGAAGGGAAGGAGAGTTCTTCTTTCTTTTGATTGAAGAAGATCTAGGAAGCTTCAACTTGTGGAGGATCTTCGTCCACACGAAGTCTACAAGGAGGTTAGGACATACGATAGAAGATCGAGAGGTATAAAAGTTTTACAAGTTTTATTATTGATATTTGCATGTTCTTATTAATATGTTTATATGTGTTGATTATACATGTCTACATCCATATGTATTTGTATAATCATGGACCCCGAAGATAAACACAAAAACCGGCGATCCGTCCATCGTCTCTTCCGCGGCTAACCGACTAGAAGAGCTTGGTTGCTTGAACAACTAGTTTGTTCAAGCGATCGCTCAAGTCTATAGCATGACGATGAATTGGTTGAGCTTAGGAAAGTCATCCCATCTGGATTAGTTTTCAGCAGTGAAAATTTTAATCCGGGGACATGGGAGCCAACGAGCCTCCTAGCAATGACCATCACTAGATCACCTTTTATTAGAACTTCTAAGGCTTGGATTCCTAGGAAATTTGTAGTAGATGCTGATGGACCCAACTTATGGCTTCCAAGATACCAAATTTTTCGTGTTTAGTAGGGACCCGTCAAGGGGGAGCATCCAACTACATGGTTTGTGGACAGCGGGTGCTCCAAACATATGATAGGGAACTCCTCTTTGTTTTCCTCAATTCATGCCAAAGACCGAGGTACAGTTTCCATCGATAATAGTGGTAAATTGAAGGTTGTAGGAGTAGGTAACATTAGCATTTCTGAAAAATTTGTAATTAGAAATGTATTGTTATTTAAAGGAATGGCATTTAACTTGTTAAGTGTAAGTCAATTGTGTGATGCAAGGTATAGGGTTGAGTTTCACTCAACTCAATGCCTTGTGATCCACAGTGACACCAATGAAACCATGCTAATAGGATCTAGGAAGGAAAACATCTATCAAGTTGGATTTAGTAGTGCTACTAATATGTCTTTTAAGTGTTTCATATCCAAGGAAGAAGAGTCTTGGTTATGGCACAGGAGATTGGCCCATATCAACATGAAGAACATCAAGAATTTGGCCAAGAAGGAACTTGCAAGAGGACTGCCCTCAATCACCTACGAGAAGGATAGGGTTTGTGGGGTGTGCCAAAAAGGAAAGCAAGTAAGATCTTCCCACAAAGGGAAGAATTCTATAAGTTCTTTACAAGCATTAGATTTACTACACATGGATTTGTTTGATACTAGCACTATTAGATCTATCAATGGTAGTAGATATTGCTTGGTTATTGTGGATGATTACACTAGATATACTTGACCTTATTTTCTTAAACATAAGGACCAAACAGTAGAAACCTTCATTTTCATTTGTAGAAGAGTTGAGAATGAGTAAAACTCAACAATTAAAATCATTAGAAGTGATCATGGAGGAGAGTTTGAAAATGCTAAACTTAAGGATTTTTTTTAGTGAAAGGATACAAACATGAATTCTCCACACCTAGAACACCACAGCAAAATGGTGTTGAAGAAAGGAGAAATAGAGCCTTGCAAGAGGCAGCTAGGAGTATGCTAAATGAATACCAATTACCAAACTACCTATGGGCTGAAGTAGTTAGCACTTCGTGCTATGTTCAAAATCGAGTTTTGATACATAGATTCTTAAGAAAAACACCACATGAACTTTGGTTTGGAAAGCCACCAATAATCAAGCACCTTAGGGTATTTGGTTATACGGTGTATATCCTAAATACCAAGGATCATTTAGGAAAATTTTCTGCAAAAGCTGATGAGTGTATCCTTGTTGGATATTCCCTCACTAGCAAATCTTATAGAGTCTACAACCATAGGACTAAGCTCATAGAAGAGTCAACTAATATTGTGTTTGAAGAAAAAGGAATGAATATTGATTCAGACAGAAAATCGGTTGAGTTTGAGCTGGAATTGAGGAAGCTGGAATTGGGAGATAGAAACCCTATAAGGGAAGCATGAGTGGATTCTGATGAAAAGAGAGTGAGAGCTCAAGGGTCATCACTTGAGGTTGGAGAACCTGAACAAATTTCAGTAGTAGCCAAACCATCTCAAGTAACAAGATCCACTAGGAATGATTCTAGCCATCCCTAAAACTAGATTATTGGAGGCATCCAACATGGGGTTAGGACTAGATCATTTTTCAGAAATGAAGGAAATGAAGATGCCTTGGTTTCTGAGATTGAGCACAAGTTAGTGGATGAAGCTCTGCTTGATCCAGAATGGATCATTGCAATGCAAGATGAGTTAGGCCAGTTTGAGAGAAATCAAGTTTGGGATTTAATCCCTAGACCTAGTCAAACCTCTATTATTGGGAATAAATGGGTGTTTAAGAATAAGAGAAATCATAGAGGAGAAATAGTTAGAAATAAGGCAAGGTTAGTAGGCAAAGGCTACAACCAAATTGAGGGGTTAGACTATGATGAGACTTATGCCCCTGTAGTAAGGTTAGAATCCATAAGACTAATGCTTGCTTATGCAGCATACAAAGGCTTCAAACTATATCAAATGGATGTGAAGTCAGCCTTCTTGAATGGAGTCATCAAGGAGGAAGTCTATGTTGAACAACCCCCGGGGTTTGAGAATGTACAATTCCCAGACCACATGTACAAACTAAAAAAGGCTCTTTATGGGCTTAAACAAGCACCTCGTGCTTGGTATGAGCGGTTATCAACCTTCCTAATTGAGAAAGGTTTTAGGAGAGGACAGATAGATCCCACACTATTCTTAAAAAGGGATGGTGAATACATATTTGTAGCCCAGGTTTATGTTGATGACATAATCTGTGGCTCAAATAATAGGGATTATCTCAATGAGTTTATTGGTCATATGGAAAGTGAATTTGAGATGAGTCTAGTAGGAGAATTGACCTTCTTTCTAGGACTCGAGATAAAGCAAACCAAAGAAGGAATTTTTATACATCAATCTAAGTACGCATTGGAGTTTCCGAAAAGGTTTAATATGGAGGAAGCTAAGGAAGCAAGCACACCTATTGCTGTCAATACTCATCTAGATAGTGATGAGAAAGGGAAGGAAGTGGATTTGAAAAATTATAGGAGTATAATGTTGGATCGAAGAAGATCGCTAGAGGGGGGGTGAATAGCGATAAAACCTTTTTCTTTTCTTTTCGTTCGTTAAAAATCGAGAGATAATTAATTGCAGCGGAAATGTAAATGTAAAGTAAAAAGAGACATAGGAGTTTTACTTGGTTCGTAGCCTTCGGCTACTACTCCAAGGCCCTAGCGGTCCTCGACCATGTATGGAGGGCAGAAACACTAAAGAACTCCTCCCCTTTAGAGGTAGGAGTTTAATCGATACAAGTAAAGCACAAAGCTTGAGGTAGAGGGACACTCTCCCTCTCCTCGTTACGATAAAAGCTCCGAAAATGAATGTACTAAACTGAAATAAAACTCTAACCGACGTAATAAAATGAAAACAAATAAACCTAGACGTCGGAGAAGAAGCACTTCGTTGTCGGAGAAGTTGTAGCTTTGCGGAGGCTTTTGGAGGCTTAGAATTGATGATGAAACCCTAGGTTAGGACCTCCTTTTATAGCCTTTAAGCCCCTCATCGAATGGGTCTTCAACCAATAGGAATTGGGCACAAAACTCCTTGAAAAATGGTGATAAAGCTTGACTCCTCGAGGCTGATTTTTGACCATCGGTTGAACTGATTTCTTGGCCGGTTGAACTGATGGCTCAGCAGTTGAACTGATCCTTGGCCGGTTGAACTGATGGCTTAGTAGTTGAACTGATTTTTGGCCGGTTGAACTGATTTTTAGACTTTTCGACTGTAATAAAGAGTTAGCTCGAAATATAAGTGAATTCGACTGCCACTTGCCATCTGATCTCAACATAGACCTTCCATGGGAAGTCTTGGTTGGATCGTCGCCTAAGGATGTCCCCGTATGGAGGAATCGACCTTACTTACGCTCATTCACACGAGCTTACCTCAACATTTACCTTTGAAGCCTTGCTTTCGGTCTCCACCTGATTCCTTCGGCTCCCTCCGAAGTCCTCCCGGTGTTGCCCGACCACCACGGCTTCCTCCGGGTGTCGCTAGCCTTTAGCTTCAGCTATAGCAATCTTCTGCACACTCGATTCATCTCGTGAGATAACGACATGAGCTTAACTTTGTATCATTTGCTATAATCAAAACTCAGGTTCGACTTAGGTGCCTACTGCACCAACATATAATAGGTAGTTTATTGTACTTAACAGTGAGTCGACCTGATATTTTATTTGCTATTGGTATGTGTGCTAGGTTTCAAGCTTGTGCTAAGGAGTCTCACATTATTGTTGTAAAAAGAATCATGAGATACTTAAAAGGTATTATCAATGTAGGATTGTGGTACCCCCCGGAATGAATCTTTTGATTTAGTTGGCTATACCGATTCCGACTATGCCGGATGCAAGTTGGATAGGAAAAGCACTAGTGGGGGTTGTCATTTCTTATTTTCAACCTTGGTTAGTTGGTTAAGCCATAAACAGCATTGTGTAGCACTTTCCACAACCGAAGCTGAATATGTAGATATGGTAGAATGTGATCACAATTGTTATGGCTAACACACACCTTAGAAGATTATGGACTGATCTATAGGAATGTACAAGTGCTATGTGATAACATTAGCACTATACATCTCACCAAAAATCTAGTTCATCACTCAAGGACCAAGCACATTGAAGTGAGGCATCACTTCATTAGAGATCATGTAGCTAGGGGAGACATTGAACTCAACCATGTTGAGTCCAAGTCTAACCTAGCCAACATATTCACAAAACCTCTTCCCGAAAATGAGTTTAGCCATTTGAGAAGAGAGTTGGGCATGTGTGCTGCTCAATGAAGGAGGATCCCTCCATGATCTTAGTTTAAAAAAAATCCATTTAATAAGAGAAATGAAAATTTAAAATGGGAAGACCTGGGATCATCTCACAAAAATGATAAGGATCACAAAACTATTTTGGTATTGCTAGAAATGGGGTGAGATGATAAAATCAACCACTCTACTTTAAATGCTCATTGCATCCCTGAGATAGAGAGGTTGACGAGACAAAAATCACTAACGTGACTAGTTATGGGAAAGACCATTACACATTCTTGTGTTTGTGGTTCCAAGATCATAACTAGATATTACAACCAAGTAAAATTGGTTGGATCCTCTTTGAGACCAAGAACATAGATACCAACTATTTAAAACAATCAAAAGGGTGTTTAGGTTACCATATCAAGTGTTTTTAACACTTACCTAAGTCTTAGAAATTACACAAAACTCAGTTGGAATATTCAGATATTGAAACCCAATTATTTAAGCCTATCAACCGAGACAGACTCGACCAGTGCCCCGACTAGCACGAGTTTTTAACACTCAAAATCAAGTTAGCTTCGATTGGCACCTCGACTGGCCAAATCCGATCACACTCAGAATCTAGTGTGCTTCGACTGGTGCCTCGACTAGCCAATTCCGATCACACTCAGAATCTAGTGCGCTTCGACCTTCGCCTCGACTGGTGTTACTAGTTGAGCCGACCCACTCATCGCCTCGACTGATGTCTCATGGATTTAAACCCTAAACCCTTTCTTTCCGCAATTTTTTCTTCCCAACAATCGTGCTCTCCCGATTGCGACAAGCGCCAGTTGAGCTCTTCATCTCCATCAAAGCTTTACAACCTCAAGACAAGCCTTCTCTAGACTAGGGTAAAGATTTTCTTCCTTCTCCTTGCTATTTTCTCTTAACCCTAACCCTAATCTCTGACCACTCGACCACAACTAGGTTCTAGTAGGAAAAATTCGTCTGCAGCAGCAAGCACTTGTTCTTGGTTCTATGGCACCCAAGTAAGACTTCTTCCTTACTCTCCTTATGATTTTAGAGGATTTCTAAGAAACTAATCACTTTCCCCACTTGACATGTTGGGTTTCCCATTCATTCATGGGTCAATCTTGTGCGCATGACATATTTGACACATGCCATTCTAGACTAAAAAGAAAGGAACCTGAGTCCTACACCTCTAGGCCCTCACGAGAGAGGCCTTGCTCGGACCATCGTTTCCCCTCGGAATATCATTTGCACACCTTTAGGACCCACGAGTTTGAATCCTAAGCATCCGGTCCATAGATGGTCATTTCTTCTCCAATAATGCACCATATGTTAGCGAGATGGTTGAGCACTATAGACTCAGTAAGTTAGTCTACTGCGATCACGATATCAATGAAGAATTACTTATCGAATTCTATAACAACCTACAACCCACTGAAGATAGGCTTATCTATATGTCTAGGGTAGTCAAAACTGATGTCACTCTTACTCCATCCATCTGGAGATCATTTCTATGATGTAGAGAGTCCTCCTCTAACCTAGAATGCTATCCAACTCTTCCTAAAAATTTGGAAGGCTCTGACCTTAATTCCATCCACAAATTCTTATTTAGATGTCCTAGAGATGAAGGAGTAAATTTGGTGTCATCCCTGGCACTAACGACTCCTGACAACATCTTATATAAAGTCATTGTCAGATGCATTTTACCCATAGTCACCAAAGGGCAAGCCAAAGTTAGGCCATATAATTTATTGACTCTCCACCTTCTCAAAACCCACCTTGATTTTAACATAGCTTTGAACATATTTTTGTGTATTATCCATTTCTCCATTCCAATCAAGAAAAAGGTTTATATGCCTTTTGGTCACATCCTCACATTCTGGTTAGAGTCCCTAGGCATAAACACATCCAGGGGAAAAGTAAGGCAGGTGAAAAGGCTGGACTATATCCATTGGAAAAATTTATCTCTAGCTGGCATGATTTGCACGCGTACAGGAGAAATTCAATCAAAGGATGGTCATCAAGGTGAGGAGCATAGGGATCTTGAGGAAGAACCTGCTCTTCCTGCTGAAGAACCACACCATCCGGCTCCTAACCAAGATGAACAATTGACCACTATCACAGAGCAGATATCACAACTCCGTGAAGCACATGAGACGTTTGTGAACACAATCACAATGACGATATCATATTTCCATCTACAAACCAACCTAATATTGACTCAAATCCAAGACACCCAAGATAAAATCCTTCAAGAGGAGAAGGAAATCAAAGAGATCTTGATCAGTTGGGGAAGAAGCTCAGAGGAACCTTTTACATCAGCCCCCGACAAATAGAATCACGTTAATGATCTCAAATTGTGTCAATTCACTTAGGATTGTTGTACTATGGATATTTGATTGTGTGTTTAAACTTCTAACTATCATTGTTCCTGTGAAACAGTTTTTGTGAAACAGTTTTTTTTTGGAACGTCAACTTTTTGTTCATTCTATTTTTTTTTGTTGTATGATCTGTTATTGATTATGTGTGGTTGAGTTGGTTAGTGTCTATCAAACTTCTTGTTGTATGTGCAATCCTTGTTAGCGCCACCCGAACAACTCAAACCTTGACTCCATCCCACCATTGTTAGTGCAATCGTTATGTGTGCACCTAATCAACCCTAAAAGAATGTTTGATTGAGGGGGAGCTACGGTTTGGGAAATCCACATTATTAGTGGGAGCTTTCCGTATATTTTATACCCCAAGCCTAACAATACCCTAAGATCTAAGTGTCACCATGTTAGAAAAACATTTCAAATCCATTTTAGAAAACCTTGGTGAAGTCTATCTTTTGATAGCAATCACCATTGAGAGAGTTGATACAAAATAGGACCAAAATATTAAAATTTTTAATGGTTTTGAGTTTTGTATCAAACTCACTATTTTATGGGTAAATTAATTTTCAAATATTTTTCACCAATTGTATTTGTGATAAGTAATGTACGTATAAGATTTCGTTATTTTTCAACTTACGTACATTTACTTATGCTTTTTTGAAGTTCGGTTTCTGAAAACTGAAATTCAAAAATTTCAGTTATCAATCGACTGCCATGGATGGCACTCAATTGATGGGCGTGACTCTGGGCGATCGCTGGTGGTAGATCGCCTCGGTTGTAGTCAAATCGCCTCGCAAAGGTAAAACTACTCAGCAGGGACAAATCGCCTAGCAATGTCTGGCGACGAAAGCTCTGGCGCAAAACCGCGCGGCAGTAAACCGCACGCATACGCTCGCACAAAATTACCCTAGCAACCGCATCCGAGAACTACCCGACAAAGAATTACCCCGATAGAAAATTGCCTAAAACTCGAGTTTGACACTAATGCTTGGTATCACGGTGATGATGTGGTGGTCGAATGATTACCGAATCAATCCTATGTTTGAGTTCCCTAACCACTCCTAACCCTAAGATATGCTTTGGGAAGCATTAGAAATGGTGAAAATTCATTGGTTAAGGGGGAGCAAGCCAGGGCGGGAAAATTCATTGATTAGGAGGGTTGTCAGAATGATGTATCAAACTCAAGGTGAGGGAAAATTCAATGTTGAACCTTTAACCTTAACCTTGATGGTTTAAAGCTCCTATAGGCTTAGAGACTTCCCACGAACATTGTTGGTGCAATGGTCAAGGGGGAGCAAGCCTTTAGGAGAAACTATCCATCATGGGATGATGGAATTGTTTCTTCCTCATAAGGGGGAGAAATTGAAAAACTTGGAATGCCCAATTTGGAAATTAGGAAAGTTTCTAGGAGTACTTCTCTTGAGTGATATGAGACTTATTACTAGGAAGAGTGAAGGCATTCTAGATGTTTTGCATCAAAAAAAGAGATTTGTAAGATCTCATTGGATATGAGACGTTGACCTCCTTAGGGATTTTTTTTTGTATGACAAAGGGGGAGAGTATGGGTTTCAAGTTATTAGTGATATTTGTGATATTATTCAAATAGACATTGCCTTTGTTTTTTGATGTGTAACAAAGGGGAAAATTTCTGCCCATTACATGTAAAATTTCTACACTACAAGTTATATCATCCCTATTACATGAATGCTAAATTATTGATATGAAATATTTCTGCACCTCATGCTAAATTACTGATATGAAATATTTCTGCACCTCATGCTAAATTACTGATATGAAATATTTCTGCACCTCATGCTAAATTTCTGATATGAACTATTTTTGCACTTCGTGCTATATTTCAGAATTTGAGATGAACTGAATTTATATCACCTAAACATAAACCTTGTTGTCAAACATCATAAAGGGGGAGATTGTTAGTGCAATCAAGCCCATCGAATGTTTCAATATTTAACAACAAGGTTTAAGTCAAGGAAATCGAAATCTAGTTTGAGCTAGAGTGTAGTCAAGACATTACCTCAACTGATTCAAACCTAAGGTCACTAAGTTAGATGTTTAGAGTAACATTATACCCATGGATGAGAAATCCAAGGGTAGGTCTTGGCATGGGAAGTCCAACCTGGAGTTGGCAAGGGAAGTCCATTCTTAGGTCTTTGCATGGGAAGTCCAAGCATGGGTATTAGCATGAGAAGTCCAACATGGGTTGGGAAGGGAAAGTCCAAGTTTGAGTCTTGACAATTGAGAAATTCAAGGGGGAACCTTGGTAAAGGAAGAGTACAAGTTGGCCAGAGGCCCGGAAGCTTGGTGATGGAGAAGGCATAGTAACGTGCTCGTTCTCCATTGAAGTTAGAGAGGGCACAAGGGAGTGCTCGATCTCTAGCTAGTGTACTCGTTAGTAAGAGAGGGCACAATAACATGCTCAGTCTCTTACTAGGATACATGGGCCCAATACTCGTTAGGCAAGGAGGGCGTTGTAATGTGCTCGTTCTTTGTCTAGAATCCGGGAGTACTCGTTTAGGCAAGGAGGCGTAATGCTCGTTCTTTGTCTAGGGTACATGGAGTACTCATTAGGCAAGGAGGGCGTAGTAACGCGCTCGTTCTATGTCTAGGGTACATGGAGTACTCGTTAGGCAAGGAGGGCGTAGTAACGTGCTCATTCTTTGCCTAGGGTATTTAGAGCATTCGTTAGTTGGAGAAGGCACCGTAACATGCTTGGTCTCTTACTAGGGTGCTTGAAATGACAGCTTACTAGGAAAGATAATCATGTGCTTCAAATATTTCCATTAATCGGTCCGAGCCACCAAGGGTGTCACTGGCACTCTTGCCTGAAGCAGAATCGACTACCATCTCGACTACCACGGCCAGCTCACTACGTGGAACAACCCAGTGAGCCCAACTCAATCAAGGGCTCGCTCATGTAGCACTTTATCGCTAGGCGATTATCTCGGTGGCACTTCGAGCACTTCCACAGCGGTTTGTGATATACCCTATAGCAGTCAAGTCAATTTGGTAGTGGCTCGACTGGTAGCTATGGATTTAGTCACAGAACAGAGCCCGGCTTGGTTGTAGGCTCGACTAATAGGTGTTTTTTGAGCACAGACACGAGTCAAATTCGACTGTGGGCTCGACTGATGGAGGCGGCAATGGGATGCTTCTATTTCGAGTAAAGATTCAAATGCGTCGATTTCTAGTTGGAGGAGCAGGCTCCGTTCTTAGCTAACCACTAGAAGTTGGAGGCGGTTCCGAGGACAAGCTCAGGTGACCAGAGTTTGGTCGGGCATGGTCTCTAGGGCTCCAACGGTGGAAGATAAAAGGCTTACTGGAAGAAATAACTTAAGGAGAAGAGAAAATAGAGGTTCTTGACTGGTTAAAAATCGCAAAAGCTCCAATTTTTATCTAGAGAAAAACAAGCTCTCTGTGATTCATACTGAAGGAGAAGAAGAAGAAACCACGCTCTCATCTGGCCTTCTCTACAACAAGCGCAATGTCGATCATCTTCTTGCAAGTGCTACAACTTCATCTTCAAAGCAAGAAGCCGAACAGCAATCTGTAAATTGTTTTTAATACTTAGCTTACTGTTCTTAAAGTATATTCATTGCATTGTAAGCTTGTAAGAGGTGAAGTTTTCACCTTCGAAACCATTCCGATCATACATAGTAGACTTTCCTTTTGAGCTGCCCGTGGAGTAGGAACTGTCGAGTTCCAAACCACGTAAATACCTGCGTTTGGTTGTGTTTGTGCTTTGTGTTTTTGTTTTTCTATTTCCGCTGCGTAATCTGTTAGGGCAATCTCTTGCCGTGATATGGTTTTGATGGTGTGGCAAAGGGTTTAAGTTAGTTTGATATGTTGATGTGATATGTGCGTTGAAGTCGTGCAGGACTTAGTAATTCGCACATGGAGCCGTGGCAAGTTTCACATCTCATGACTCGTGCCTTGAGTCGGTGAAGGATAGCTTTGCGGAAGCCGTGCGCTTGGAGCATCCGAGGGACCGCCGGACGAGAAGCTTGGAGTGAAGCCGGAGGAAGTAGACTTCGAGGCAAGAGACGCCGAAGGAGCATCAGAGCAGCGCTGACCGAGGGGGGGAACGAAGAGAACTTCAAGGCGAGGGACTCGAAATGAGAGTGAGCGATTGTAACCCGGTGGAAGGGTAGTTTTAGGTGAAACTTGGCCATTTGGCCAAGTGTCGGATGGGTTTCCGGCCGATCGCCATGTCATGGCGGGCCGATCGCCTCAATCAGTGAGTTCGACCGTATACGATCGATCGGGATTAGGCCAGCGATGATCGCATACGCGGCGATCGATAAGCCACCGATCGGCCAAAGCGTGATCGTAGTAGATAAGGGTTGACGCGACCGTTCGTAGCCGAGGCGAGACTACGAAGCGTGATCGATGAGGTCCATCAGTCGACTGCCAAGAGTTCCGTTGGACTACAACGGTCGGGATCCGACGTGTTCGAGGCCAGTAATGACGATCGGCGCAATGATCGATGGCGCAAACGGAAGAAGTTAGCCCTCTCTATAAAAAGAGAGGTGTAAGCCTTTCGAGAGGCTAATGCTCATACTCCAAACGATCTTCCTAGTGTGCTCTAAACTCTTCTTACTCTTTACTTCAATCCTATTGTAAGAAGAGTGATCTTGGTTGTAAAGGTTACCTCCACCTAGCTTTGTGCAAAGGAGAGACCGATAGTGATTGGTTTTTGGAGTGATTCACCGTGACTAATCGGACTGTGGATTAGCGGCGTATGAACCACGTTATATCTCGGTGTTTGTATTGCTTGTTCATTTATTGCTTGTCTTAGTTTATTGCTTCTGCTAACGCTTTTGTAGACGAGCAATTTACGACCCCCAACGTCACGAGGGCTATTCACCCCCTCTAGCCGCCATACCGATCCTTACAAGTGGTATCGGAGGTTGCTTGTCACCGGACTCACCGCCGCAACAAGCCCTACATCAAAAATGGCCGGCTCCAACATCCATCCTCCGAAGTTTGAAGGAGAATTCGCTTGGTGGAAGAAGCGAATGGAGGTATTTTTCGAAACAGATTTTGATATAATGATTACAATGGAATCCGGTTTCGTTTTGCCTAGGGATGAAGAGGGGAAGCCAATAGAGAAGTCTAGGTGGACCAAGAGGCAAAGAGAGGAGCACCTTGCAAACTCCAAAGCCAAGCACCATCTCTACAATGTGCTCCCTCAACAAGAGATCAACCGGATCGGAGAATGTGCTAGCGCCAAAGAGATGTGGGAGAAGCTTATAGAACTCCATGAAGGCACATCCGAGGCCAAGCTAGCAAGGAGAGACCTCCTCCGCTCCCAATTATCCAATATAAAACTAGAAAAGGGAGAAAAGGTAACCTCACTACACTCTAGGTTTAAAGAAATTTTAATTGGGCTAACAAGTGTAGGTGAGAAGCTATCAAACCGGGATATGGTAATGAAGGCCATAGATGCCTTTCCCCGGTCCTCAAAATGGAGCTCCATGGTGGACTCATTTTATATCTCCAAGAACCTAGAAGTGAGCACCTTGGAGGAATTCTTTTCAACCATGGAGCTTCACGAAACTAGGCTTGAGGGAATACAAGAGGAGCCTAGAATTCAACCCTCAAGAGGAGTAGCATTATTGGCAAGTAAGGGGAAGAAGAAGATGAAAATCCCCTCCTCCTCCGATGACGAAGTGTCTTCCTCCTCCTCCATGGATAGCACCGAAGAAGCCTATATGGTAAGGAGGGTAAGACGTGCATTTAAGAATTTTAGATTTGATAAATCTAATGATAGGATGAGAAGACCAAGGGGGAAGGTTATATGCTACAATTGCCAAGGAGAAGGGCACATAAGGGACAATTGTCCTCTCCTAAACAAGAGCAAGGAAGAGAAGAAAAAGAAAGAAGAGAAGAGCAAGAAGAAGAAGGGGAGCAAGAGAAAGGAAGAAGAAAAGAAAACAAAGGAGAAGGGAAAGGCTAAGGCTCTCAAGGCAAGGACTTGGGATGATCCTTCCTCATCATCGGATGAGGAGAATGCCTTTGTCACCAATTTGGCCTTGATGGCCTTTGATGACTTGGATTGCTCTTCATCCGAAAATGAAGAATCAAGCTCAAATGGGGAGAGCTCAATGAAGGGGAGCCTCCACATCCTCATCATCCGAAGAAGAAGAGGACATGGAAACTATGGTAACCAATCTCTCACCTAGTAAAATAGTTTCTATGATTTCTAGTTTAACTAAGGATTTATTTAGGGCAAAGAAGAAAAATAAATGCATGCTTGAACAAATTAAGGAATTAGAACAAAAATTAGAAAAGGCATGCTTAAATGATAATATTTCTTCTAGCTTAGATGATGCATGCTCACATGACCTTTATATGCCTTTGGATGTTAGTGATGCATGTATAAATGAAAATAGGGCTTTAAGGGAAAAGGTAGATTATTTAACAAAAGCCCTAGAGAAATTCACTATAGGCTCCAACACCTTAAATATGATCTTAGGGAGCCAAAGGGCAAGTTTTAACAAGAAAGGCCTAGGCTACAAGGAAAAGAAAAATGAAAAGGCCTACAAATGCCTAATAGCTAGGGGACAAGATAAAAAGAAAGCAATAGCTAGAAAATGGATCCCCAAGGAGTATTTAGTGAACCCAATAGGAAAGAAATTATTTTGGGTTCCAAAATCCATCCTTAAGGGTTAGAATAACCCTAGGGTAGTCAACCATATGAACTTGACCTATATCATATTTTGGTTGACTTAGGATGACGGGACAACATTTTTTAGATAGTGTTGGGTGATGATAACGTGCCCATAAATAGGTAATAATGCTTAAATCATGATGATTGTTGTAATTCCTATGTATGTATTAAATCATGATTTATGATTTTGATATTTGGCATGTTATCATGAGAAATAGGGTTAAATCATGCTTTAGGTGATAATTTGTTTATTATCATCACATATTACCTAATGCATGGTTATAAATTGATGAAAACATGTATTTCATGATCATAATGTAGAACTCATTCATATATGTCATTATGATCATGTAGGATGTTAGGTTGATACTTAACCATGATAGAATTGCATGAATATATGGGTTAAGTATATACAAATACCCCCTAGGATACATCTCACACTCACTATAGGCTAACTTGATTGCAAACTTAGCATGGGTGAGATATTAGGATGATACAAATGTCCACTAATGCCTATGGCATTTAGATGGTCATTTAAAGTATCAAAATAGCAATAATAGACCAATCATGGGGAAGGCTTATGTTTAATTCATAGACATATTGCCCAAAGATCATGGTTGGATATTTCATATGTTTTCAAAACAATTTCTTACCTTAAAATACATGTATTCATGTTTTGAAACAATTGGATGCAAAACTAGGTAGCTAACTTGATACTAGAATGATCAAAAACCTAGTGGTTTTTAGAACTTTGGATTTTTGGCAAAACAAGAAAATATAAATGAGTTTCATGAAAAACTATTTTTCATTGATAGATATACTTAAAAGAAATATTTTCCCAAATTTCATGATTTTTCAAATTTTTTGAATTTATAATGCATTTCTGAAATTCGTCCAGAAAATCAGAAATATGGATTCATTTGTGCCAGTCGACTGCCATACTGATAGCAGTCGACTGGTGGCCTGTAAATCAGAATATTGAAGGCCGAATTCAGTTTGTAAACCTCCTACAAGTGGTAGAAATATACTTGATGCCACCAACAAGTGGTAGAAATATACTTGATGTCATCAACAAATGGTACCCAAAATAAAAATCAACTAGACATATAATTCCCACCATAATACTTGATGCCATGAGCTTATACCTTAGTGTTAATCTTTTTGATGGTGTCAAAGGGGGAGAAATAAGTATGTTTAAGTTAATCACTTTAGGGGGAGAAATAAGTATGTTTAAGTTAATCACTTTAGTGGGAGAAATATATTGTAGGGGGAGAAATATATGATAGGGGGAGAAAATTTGCAGAGAGAGTTTCATGGATTAAGGGGGAATTGCATGTTGCTATATCATGTTTATCTTTACATGCTTTCTTACCTTAGAATTTATATCAAATGTTTTTACCTAACTTAAACGGATTGCCACACATCAAAAAGGGGGAGATTGTTAGGGCAATCTCTTGCCGTGATATGGTTTTGATGGTGTGGCAATGGGTTTAAGTTAGTTTGATATGTTGATGTGATATGTGCGTTGAAGTCGTGCAGGACTTAGTAATTCGCACATGGAGCCGTGGCAAGTTTCACATCTCATGACTCGTGCCTTGAGTCGGTGAAGGATAGCTTTATGAAGCCGCGGCGCTTGGAGCATCCGAGGGACCGCCGGACGAGAAGCTTGGAGTGAAGCCGGAGGAAGTAGACTTCGAGGCAAGAGACGCGAAGGAGCATTGCAGAGCCGTGCGCCTGATGCTGCCGAGTGACGTGGCCGAGAACGAAGAGAACTTCGAAGGCGAGGGACTCCGAGAAATGAGAGTGAGCGATTGTAACCCGGGGAAGGGTAGCTCTTAGGTGAAACTTGGCCATTTGGCCAAGTGTCAGATGGGTTTTCCCGACACCGGGCCGATCCGCCATGTCATGGCAATGATCGCTTCCGAGTCGAGTGAGTTCGACCGGTATATGATCGATCGGATTAGGCCAGCAGACTTCCACGTGGGCGGCCGATCAAGATTATCACCGATCGGCCAAGGCGCAATGATCGGTAGATAAGGGTTCGGCCATTAGACCGCGTAGCCGATCGCAGGCACGACTACGGAGCGGCCGATCGATGAGGTCCATCCCGATCGCCAAGCTAAGAGTTCCGCTGACTACAACGGTCGGGATCCGACGTGTTCGGAGGCCGCTAGGATGGCAATGATCGCCAAGGGCGGCAATGAATCGATGGCGAAACGGAAGAAGTTAGCCCTCTCTATAAAAAGAGAGGGTGTAAGCCTTTGAGAGGCTAATGCTCATACTCCAAACGATCTTCCTAGTGCCCCACAAGCTCTAAACTCTTCTTACTCGTCTTTACTTCAATCCTATTGTAAGAAGAGTGATCTTGGTTGTAAAGGTTACCTCCACCTAGCTTTGTGCAAAGGAGAGACCGATAGTGATTGGTTTTTGGCGGAGTGATTCACCGTGGACGAATTGGACCGTGGATTAGCGGCGTAGCTGTGAACCACGTTATATCTCGGTGTTTGTATTGCTTGTTCATTTATTGCTTGTCTTAGTTTATTGCTTCCGCTTGCGCTAACGTTTTTGTAGACGAGCAATTTACGACGTCCAACGTACGAGGGCTATTCACCCCCCTCTAGCCGGCCATACCGATCCCTTACATAATCCTCTATTTTGTAGTCAAAAGTGAGTTAGAATTTTTTAACTCGCTATTCACCCCACCCCCCCTTTCTAGCGAGCCTCAATCCCAACAACTGTATCAAATTTGTTTTTTTCTAGTGGCGTTCCTCATGCCTCTCAATATGTATGGTTCATTAAAAAAAACACGATCGACATCCATTTTATTGAAATACATTGTTAGTGCATTGGATAATTAGGAGTAAGGATTCAAGGGGAGGATACTATAAATTGATCAATTTAATTCCCTATACTCCCAACATCCCTATGATATTTTTGTGTGTTTTCCAAAGGGGGAGAGATAAGTGAAGTTTAAGTTTAAGTGTTAAAGTTTAAAGTGGGACTTAAACCTTTAAGTCCTGGAAATTCTGAAAATCATGATATTGTAAATCCATCTTATTTGAATATGGCATGTAAATATATTGGAAATCCATCTTATTTGAATATGTCATGACAATCTATTTCAAATCCATCTTATTTGATTATGGAATGACAATCTTATAACACATCTTGATTTGATGATTCGATGAAGTTCTGAAATATTGCAAATTATGTACAATTCTGAGAATATTATATTGTGCTATAATTGCATCACATAAACTTAAACCATGTTGTCAAACATCAAAAAGGGGGAGATTGTTGGTGCAATCAGGCCCAAATAATGTTTTGGTGTTTGACAAAGGTTTAAGTTAAGGTGATAATTATGTGTTATCTCACACAGTTGGTTGAGATGTATTTTCAGGAAATTCCTTATAGGTCGAGGACCGGATGCAAGGTAATGAATTCATGGACAAGGAGTCTTGGCATAAAGTCCCGGATGAGATGTCTTGGCAAGTGAAGACCCGGAAGAGATGTCTTGGCAAGTGAAGACTCGAACGAGGAGTCCTAGAATGAAGACCCGGACGAGGAGTCCTAGCATGAAGACCCGGATGAGATGCCTTGGCATGAAGACCCGGACGAGATGTCTTAGCAAGTGAAGACCTAGACGAGGAGTCCTGCAATAAAGACCCAGACGAGGTGTCCTGGCATGAAGACACGGACGAGAAATGTTAGCATGAAGACCCGGACGAGGAGCCTTGGCATGAAGACCCGAATGAGAAGTCTTGGTGGATGAAGACCCGAAAGAAATTCTTGGCATGGAAGACCTATGAACAGTGGTTCACAAGCATCAGGTAAAGGGTACAAGGTAGACCCCTTCTTAGGTGTGGTTTTGACTCTAGACGGGTTGAAATGGACAAGGGTCAAGGCAGTAGTCGAAGCAGCACCTCGACTGATTGCCTTATCATTCGAGGAAGCACCTCAACTGGTACTTGTTATCCTAGATGACTTGCTGAGATTAGAGCTCAGGACTGGTCTAAATCCTACCCTATCGAGGCGTCTCCTCGACTGGATGTGGTTAGGTTTTAAGAGACAGCTCGACTGGCCTCGCAGTTGTTGAGAAAGCAATATTAGTCGAGGAGGTGCCTTAACTGGTGCTTCTTTCACTCGAACAGAAGAAAGGCATAGTCGATTGCCACCTCTACTGGGGTAGCATGCTTTGAGCAGAGACCCATAGCAGTCGAGGCGGCGCCTCAACTGGTGCTTCTTTCACTCGAACAGAAGCAAGGCAAATTCGATTGCCACCTCGATTGGGTTAGGATGCTTTGAGCAGAGACCCATAGCAATCGAGGCAGCACCTTGACTGGTGTTTTTTTTATCGAAAAGAAGCAAGGCGATGTCCACTGCAACTTCGACGGGCAACTTAAGCAGAAATCCATAGAAGTCGAGGCGGCGCCTCGATTGATGCTCTGTTTAGTTGAAACAAAAGCAAGGTAGGCTCGACTGGAAACTCAACTAAGGTTACCAGTCGAGGCGATGATCCATTGCCTCGACTGAACCTATCATACAATGGGTGATAAGTCAAAATTGAAAGGAAAAACTTACGTTGCGAATGATAATCAAATGATAGTCGAGGTGACTCGACTGTGCGGGCATAAAAAGCCCTAATTGGGTTCGTTATAAGGGTTTTTTTTATCTCTTTTCCTTATATCTCGACTCTGTAGTTCACTATACTCCTTGAAGCAATTCTCCACCTTCGGAGCTTTTCCGAGAAGGAGAAAGAGAGAGGTTGGCCTTGGATGTAGCAGTTCGTGGGGAGAATTGTGAACCAAGTAAAAAACTTGTATTCTTATGTGTGCTATTTTTCTTCCTTTGTTTCCGTTGCTTTTCGTTGAACATGCGTGTTTCTCTGTAAAAGTTCAAGTATCGACAATTGATGCTATTCAACCCCCCTTCTAGCGATGCCAACAGTCCTACAGGAACCACCACAAGTAGCTTCATAATAAGGCACCATGTAGAGTTTTCATGGGAACCTAACTCTCTCATTCTGAAAGAGCGACGAGGTTTTTCACCCAAGAAAGCACAATCGGCTCATGTGTCTCACAAATGGTCGTGCTTCAATTCCAGAAATTTTTTAGTCTAGAACATAGGTCATGCCTCATTGGCACGACCATGCCAAGTCATTTTGTAGCCTCTGGCCTTGCACATGCACCAACCATGTGTTCCACACAACTGTGTGGTGGCGCCACACGATTCAAACAATTATATTTTTCATGTATTTGGAGGAGTGGGAGTCTGTTTATAAATATGGAAGCTAGGAGGACACAAAGAAAGGAGACCAAGAGCCACAAAATGCCCCCGAAACACTGCGAGAATCGCGAGGAGAAGAAGGAGTTTGGCGTGACCACGCCGGAGGAACTCACATCGAAATTGACTAAGATTTCCTTCCTTGAATTTCTTTCCAATTTCAATTGTATTTATTATTTATATGATGTCTTGTGATTGTTTCTCCATCCTTATAGAATAGTTCTCTAGATTCTAGGATGAGGGAGTATCCTTCATAATTTTTAAATGTTAATATGCAGTAAAGTCATTGTTGTTTTTACTTTTATTCTTGTTTTTTGTTTTATGATATGAGTTTTAGTGGTCCAGCTCTATTGTGCTTATACGACTTAGATGTCAAAAGAAATGGCTCGTAATTCTAGAGGTGTGGGGATGGATCAAAAGGTGAACCCTATCCTCCAATCCATAGAAGAACCACGATGTGGATGAATCAGCTATGACAATAGATCAATTTTGCCACGAGGGCTCATAGGTTGTCATAGAAATTAATGGATCGACTCCAAGTCGAGGTCACACATTAGGAGTAGGCAACTCGAGGGTTATGGGGACATGTGGAAGGGGCCTACCTGAGAAAGAAACCCCTTAGCTCTATCACTCTGAAAGTAGAATTCGATTGGACTAGGTACTAATGGCACGCAAATCGAACCCACTACTATGGAGCCAAATACTTGATTTGCGTACACCCGCAAGGGCACAGTTGTCATCAAGTAATAAAAATATCAATCCCATAAGGATTGATAAATTAAGTACTGATTTACTAAGTGAATGTAGATTATCCATCCCTAATCAGTTGGCTCAAGAATATGTAGGATTTGGGAGACGAAGGAACAAAAAGCAGAAGAAGAGAGAGATGATAATTTGAAGGTTGAGAGCAGAAGGAAGGAGAAAGTCATGATCAAGGGGATTGATTCTAGGATTTTGATTTCACCTAAATAGTTGTAAACATATGTCTTATTCCGAATTCTCAATGGTTTTTCATGTATGTAGGGTATCCTATTTTATTCGATGTGATCTTTTGGAACTATACTAGCATATCTATTCTAATCGACATATAGTTTTATATCGACAAAGCTATAGAGTTGCTATCAATGGGATTGTCCCTGTCACTAGGTCCCACAACTTTCGAGTTGTATTCTCATACTTTGTGCCTTCGGCTCGAAATAAATCCATTAAGTTATATGATACCCTATTGGTCCTCATGGTAAATCAATCTACTTTGGGATATTAGTGCGTAGATGACCTTGGTCGCATTGGGAACTTGTCACGAGAACTCCAACAGATCAATCTAGACTTCAATCCTTATTCATAGTTGATTCCTCTACGTCGCAGTATTCTATAGGTCAGAGGATTGGGTTCAACTTTCAGTCTTTCCCCGCCTCTCTGCGATAGACCTAGTTCTTTTTAGCATATAAATCAGGTAAACACAATAGATTCGGTCCACAAACAATCATATCATGGAATAAAAAGCAAACATAAATATTTAGACAATGAAAACTGTAAAATAACATGGATTCATTGCATAACTATGTTTACAAATCAAGTGGGCTACTCCCTAATCTTAGTGATACTGTTATAACATGACTAAGGGAATAGAGGAAGGAAAAGTAAAGGGCTATGACCTAGAGGGTGCGATCAGACGAATAGGACTATAGCTCAGGATATACAGCCGAGTCAGGTAGGACATAGCTTGAAAGGTTGAGCCGAGCTGAGGGGATTACAGCTTGGGGAGCAGAGCTGAGCTAAAAGTATATCGGCTTGGTGGCAAGAATGATGTTGGTTATTGACTTGGGAAAGTGAGTCGAACTAGAGAAATGGTGACTCGGGAAGAAGAATTGAGTCAGGGAAGTAGCAGGAAGGGTTGATTGAAGGAATGACATAGGGGTAAAATGAAGGTAAGGAATGACCCCATGGCATGTTCTCGTAAGAGTTTATTATATATCGCAACCAACCAAGGCACCTCGTAGGCCTCACAGGAGATTCCTAATAGTGCATACTCGCTAACGGCATAACAACATTATTCCTCGAACCCGCATGGCCCTCCACATGGACGTGTTAGTGCTTATAAGCTCCACATATCTCCACAATGGCATGATATTGTCCACTTTGGGTCTAAGCCCTCATGGTTTTATTTTTGGGCTTTACCCAAAAGGCCTCATACCAATGGAGATATCTTTTTTCTTATAAGCACATGATCTTTTCCATGTCTTACCAATGTGGGACTTTGATTGTATTCCTCATACTCCCAACAATCCCCCCCTCAAACGAAGGACCACATTGGGCCCCCCCTCAAGCCTATCCCTCCTCGAAGGATTTTCTCTGCTTGATGTCCGATCTTCAACCCACCAGGACTTCCTGCCAGTTGTTCGGTTCTCTTGATCCGGACGTGGGAGCTCAACTTCCTTCGTTCGAGGTTCATGGCTTGACATGGACCATGGCTCTGATACCAATTGTTAGTGCTTATAAGCTCCACATATCTCCACAATGGCATGATATTGTCCACTTTGGGTCTAAGCCCTCATGGTTTTATTTTTGGGCTTTACCCAAAAGGCCTCATACCAATGGAGATATCTTTTTTCTTATAAGCACATGATCTTTTCCATGTCTTACCAATGTGGGACTTTGATTGTATTCCTCATACTCCCAACAGGATGGTGATCAGAATGGTTTGTTACATAACAACTGGCCCTAAGGGCTACAGATATAAAAAGAAAGGAAGATGGAGGAAGAAGGGGATGAAGAAATTTATTCTCATTCTATCTACATTTTACTATTTTTTGGGGAGACGACAAGTCTGACTCGCTTTCTTCTTGCTTATATAGGTCTAACTGAAGGATCGGAGTGCCACCGCCGATGAGGCCAATAGTGGTTTAACACATGGTAGCTTTCTTAGGTTCTTTACAACAGTGGGCAGAGAAGGACCATCCTCGGTTGTACAAGATTGAGAAAGAACCATCTGCATGTTATTTCTTTTACTTTGTTTAAGTTCTAACTTATAAGAGATTTCTCCACCTCCGGAGGTACTTCCAAGAAGGAGAGATTATAATGAAGGTGTCTAGCATCGGAGCTCGCTCTAGAGCTCATCCGTGGAATAGGAATTTGAGTTCTGAACTACGTTAAATTTCTTGTCCTCATGTTATTTACTAGTGGAGTTGGAGAGGACCTGTCCTTGGTGGCATAAAGTCGAGGAAGAAAAATATGAACCGCATCAGTTGACACTGTCTGTGGGAACATTTTTGGCTGAACAATACATTGAGATGCATCTGCAAGAGATCCCTCCGTTTGCAGCTTCCTCCGCATAAGAGACTCCCATCACCTTATTGTCGTCTCATTTATAGGCTTGAGTGAACACGGTAGTATCTGAAGCCTTGGTGAGGGAAAGAAAGAGGATAGGATATGTCCATCCTCTTTTTGGCGAGCCTTTTCAAAGGGATCCACCACTTGGGGAGGGTGTGGGGGAATATTAGTATCCTTTCCTGGTGTTGCCAGCGAGATGGGAGGACCAGAGGGAGAGTCATTTGACAAAGGCTTCTAAACCTTATGAACCTTGTCCCTTTACGGCAAATATAGTCTTGAAGGGCCCACCAACTCATTTTTGTAATCTGCAAGTAGGGTTATATAATGGCACTTCCGATCCAGAGGAACATTTGTCCCAGTTTGAAGGTACGATGACCCTTCATTGCTACACAGACACTCTCAAATGTTGGGTCTTCCGTATCACTTTGTCATCATCTGCTCAGAGCTAGTTCAAGTCTCTACCTCCCTGCTCCATTACTTGTTTTGCATATTTGAAGGGAGTTTTTCTTAAATAATTTGGTAGTTGTAAGAAATATAAGCATGATGCCTCTATTTTACTTCACTTAAAGCAAGAGTCATCTAAATCTTTAAGAAGTTATATACACTGTTTCACTACTACTTCCCATGAGTACCCTTAGCAATACTTGACTTCTTAAGGGTTGCTCTCCCCCATAGATTAAAAGAGGGACCCTTCCTTAGTTCCTTGTTGAGGAAGCCAGCTGTTAGTTATGAAGAGTTACTTGGTCACGTTGAAGAATATATTAATGAAGAGGAAGGGTTAAAGGTGAGAAGGGCTGAGAAGAAGTCTGCCTCCACTCCTGTAGAAAGGAATCCTCCTCTTGTTCAACAAGGACCTCCTAGAAGGGAATATGCCAAACCCTTTCTTCCCGAGATGTCTCATCCTAGACCTTTGATGTTAGAGGGGCATCCCCATCCACCCCTTCGAGTTATGGCTACTGAAGCCCTACCCCTCCCAGGTACATAGAAGGAGTAGGAAATGGAAGCATATGATCAGCAGGGTGTCCTTCAGGGCCCTGCTGGATACAAAGAGGTTCCCCGTAATCCCTCAACTCTAATTTTCTGTCAGTACCATATGAATTATGGGCATGCTAGAGACTAGTGTTTTAAGTTGTAGAGGGAGCTGGAGTGTATCAAAGCTAGCTATCCACACCTACAACTGCAATTTGGAGGGCGTGCAGTGAGAGGTCGCCGACCTAATGCCGCTCGCCTTGGGCCTTACCACGGAAGGCCTTAGGCCCTTCCACCACCAGGGTAGGTACCACCCAACCCCCGAAGTCGTTCGTCAAGAAGGATCAATGAGTGAAGGGGCTCTAGCTACATTAAGTGGTGCTCCTACTAGAGGAGTTATTAACGTTATCGCTGGAGGACCCACTGATGGAGACTCCAACATAGCTCTAAAATCTTATACTTGCATGATGAAAAGCTTGGCAATTAGTGAAGACTGGGTCATCCAGAGTACACTCCGAATATACTTCGGACATAAATATCTTCAAGGTATTCTTTTGTCTCACATTGATGCCTTGGTAGTTAGGGTCTCACTAGCAAACTATGAGGTGGCCCAAGTCTTGGTGGACTCGAAGAGTTCTGTTAACATTCTCTTTCAAGATGCCTTCAATCAGATGTAACTCAGGGATGGCCAATTCAAAGATATATCAACTCCTTTGTTTGGGTTTTCTGGGCATGTGGTGCATCCCTTGGGGTAGATATCTCTACCCCTCACCCTGGGAATGAAGTCGAGTCAAAGGATCAATATGACATCCTTCTGTTGGAATGTATACTGAAAAGTCTATCTTTTGTATGAACATCTTTATTTTTGAAATAAGAATCACATGATCATTGTTTGCATATTTTTATGACTATGCATATTGTCTAATACATTACATTGTAGATAACATGGTGTGTGGTGTCACATGGGAGATCATGTTATCGGCTCCTTGTAAAGTATAAGTAAAGGCTCACAACCGAGATGACTTTGGACAAACCATTGGAATGGTTGTAGTGTGATTTGGTATTGGTTTGTCTTGACCATAGAATCACACTAGTGCACTTTGTGTGTATTGAGCAAGACCAACTTAGAGGTGATTCGATTTATTGCTGACTACGTAATCGAATCGGACCTCAGATATTATATTGTACATACTCTTAATCCCGATATAATAACGGGCACATTTACTTAGTATTCATTTCTTTGTTTTACCAATGGGCGAGATTTATAGATTAAATCGATAGGCTCGGTAAGATGGAAAATGATATTATTTATATGGTGTGTCGTTGATTATAGGAGGAAACCATGTCCTATATATTAGGATGATGATGTCCCCTTGAGGAGCTCATAAGGTTCATCATGTAAACCCTGCAGGTGGACTTGGTCCGGCATGATGAAAAGCTTGAGTGGTACTACTCATGGAGTTAGATGTTGATTAATTAATAGTCAGTAAATTAATTAATTGACGGACATTCGAGATCTTAAACACGGGGAGAAAATGTATATATAATATATGGAGTCCATATTATCTTATTGGGGTTGGTGAGATAGATCAATGATAATCCTTTAGTGGATTGGATTATCATTAATGGATCGGACTTTATGTGGGCTTGATCCATGGGTGGCCAAGATCCAACTCCTCCTCATGGTCCCTATTGTAGCTTATTAAAACCTCATAAAGCTTAGATCCAATGGATGAAAACAAAACTCTAGATCCAAAGGTAGAGATTAAATCTTTAGATCCGACGATTGAGATTAAATCTCTAGATCCGATGGTTGAGATTAAATCCCTAGAACCAATGGAGGAGATTAAATCATGGCTTATCCTTAACTCTATAAAAGGAGGTGATAGGGGTGGGTGGCAAGATGATGGTTAAGGGCTAGGGTTTGCTTCCCTTGGGCGGCAAGCAATCCTAGTTGGGATAGGATTAGGAGTGGGCGGCTAGAGTTAGGGTTTGGGTGTTGGTGGTGGGCGGCAACTAGTGTAGGAGAAGACCTTTTCTTCTTCTTCCAAGGTTTGGGCGGCTCCTATCCTTCTTCCCTCTACCTTGGCCGGAGCTCAACCTATTCTTCTTCCCTTCATCCTTGGCCGGAAATTAGGAGAGCTTAGTTTAGTGTTTGGGCAGCAACAAGGAGGAGGATTGCTTTCCTTTCTCTTTTCCAAGTGTTGGCCGGCGCCCATGCCCTCATTGATTCTCCTTTGGCCGGTTCCTACACTCCATGTTCTCTTCCTTGGACGGTGGCAATATCGAGTCTATTGACTTGGTTGCCGGTTCTAGATAGGAAGAAGAGTTTTGTTTGATGTTCTTCCTTTGTTCGGAGTGAACAAGGAAAGGAAGATTGGTGATCTAGGAGGCTTCGACTTTTGGATGATCGTCGCCCACACGACGTCCAAAAGGAGGAAGGACATACAATAGAAGATCAAGAGGTATAACAAGAGATATAATCTTGTTTATTTTGATTAGTCTTCCTTTGTATAATGTTCATAATTGCTTTTCAATTATATGCATGTTTTATGTGGATGTTTACTTTATGTATGTGGCTAAATAATACTTGGATCCCGAACATAAACACGAAAGCCGACGATCCGAACATCGTCTATTCCGCGGCTACTCGTAGAATAGAGGTTGGTCGCTTGAACAACAAGTTTGTTCAAGTGACCTCTCTAAACGAGTAGCACGACAATGACAAGGTTGCTTGGGAAATCCCTCTTGTTCAGGATAAATTTTTTTATCTGGGGACATCGAAGGGATCGCCATGAACAAGCGACTAAGTTGAAAAGGGAAGCGAAGTTTCCCCTCATGGATCAATGAAACCAACCCCTTCAATTGGTATCAGAGCCAATGTTTTCGATTTTGTGTGTTTTGGATTCGGTTAATTTTTATGTACTTTTCATATATTATATGTGCCGGATAATAGTAGGATATGCGTAGGTTAACTCTTTTGTTGCAGGCATAAGATCCGACTATTATGGTCATATGTGTGTATGTGATTGCATGTGTGTAAATGTTTATTTTGTTGAATCCTCGGGGTTGACGAGGCTAGTATTTAATTTTTTGTAAATTAGATACGACATTGTTTAGCCACTCCTTTTATTTTAGTTTACTTTCGATCTAGATTTAATGTACACTCCCTTGTGGAGTATAGGATTGATGGATGTAAATTAAAATATATTTTAGTCTCGGCTCGGATCTCCGGATGACTCGTACATGGGTTAGGAGGAGTGATAGAACGTGTTTTTTTAATTGTCGCAATACCGTTCCCAAATTATTTACCAAACCCCCTAACTACACTAATGTAGTATAGGACTGACTCGGGTCATCTCCCAACGAACCTAATGGTTGGACGTTTGTTTTTAAAGAAGTAAACACTGGGGGTTTTCACAATTTATTAAAACAATTAAAATGCAAAATCAAAATCAAACATGAGAATTAAATATGCAAGAAGTATATCTAACTATCAAATAACAAGTAACAAGCAACTATCCTAATGCGCAAAAGTAAGTGATCACGCACCGCACTGTCACTATATGGTACAATGATCAAATAAATGTGAACAATTCAACCATGCACCGCACTGTCACTGTACGGCACAATGATCAAACAGTCATTGAAAAACTAAACTAACAGACATAAAAGAAAGCGACCAAGCACCGCACTGTCACTATACGGTACAATGATCAAATAAATGTGAACAATTCAACCATGCACACTTGTCACTATCACATAATTCAAGCATCACTAAAAACTACAATGCAATAAGCGAAAACAATCAAATAATTCACCGCTGTCACTATACGGTACATTGGTCGAATGTAAATGAAACTAACCTAACAACTAAAGCATAACACAAATAAAACTCTAACTACGACTCGAGTTAAAACACAAGTTAGAATACAAAATAAAATACAAGGTAAATCACAGATTGAAACACAAAGTAAAATACTAGTGAAAACACAGGTTACGAACACTAGTAAAAATACAATTCAAGGTCACTAGTGAAAGCACATATTAAAAACACTAGCGAAAACACTATTGAAAACACTAATGCAAACACAATGTAATAACACCAGTGACAACACAAATGAAAACACAAGTGCAAATACAAATAAAAACACAAGTGCAAATACAAATGAAAACACAGTATGAACCATAACTGAAATCACAAACTGAAACACAAACTAAAAATTAACCAACTCTCATCCACAACACCCGGAAAGGAACCACCCTCTCCGGTTACCCATGACAGATCTGGATAGCTCCTACGGCTTTAATGGCACAGATCTCTCGTCAGAATAATCCTCTGACGAAAGTTGGAATTGGTGGAACGGATCACTGCTCCGGTGATGGAAGGAGCTACATACAGCGTTAGAAGGCAGAATATGTGATCGATCGCCTACAAGTCTTCACCGTCTTTGGAAATAGGGTTCCAGAATTTAGGAATTGAAGGGCTGCCAAATTTGGAAATAGATGCTGCCTACCACGGCGATGAAGGTCACCCCGATATGCGACCACGTCGGTGGGTAGCTCGGCTTTCGATCGCCGGCGTCGATAAGCACCGGTGAAGATGGCGAAATCCTGCTCGAAGCCACCGTCTGCCCAACCGAACTTGACTTGACTCGACCAAGGGAAGGATCTTCGATGGATGGAGATGAAGGGCCACCGAGTTGCAGAAAACCGCCGCCGAAATCATGTGGACAAAAGCACGCGTAGCGTGAAAAGAGGAAAAAGCTATCGGAGAAGATGAGGAAAAGAAAGTAGGAAATGCTACCACTGGCCTTGGTAGAGGAAGAAGAGCTGTCGCCTGTTCGGTGTTCGGATCTTTGTGGAGGAATCGCCGCGTCGCCGCGATTTGGGAAGAAAGCTGCATGCGGATTCGTGGCTCTTTGTTTAGCGATTAGTTAGGTTGATTAAAGGGATTTTGTGAGCCGTCCGATCCAATGCTCTCTTGATCACAGCCACCCAATTAAGCTAGGATTTGATCGATCCATTATTTGCTTAATTAAGCTGCTCCATCCAACGGCTGAAATCAGTCTGATTTGAAATGGACGGATCTGATCCATCTGAAGGTATAATCACGATCCAACGGTCCAGATGAATGGCCAAGACGTGTAGATCTTAATGTATGGGCCGGATCACTCCAGATCCAGATGGATGACTCAGAATCAATCACTTTCCTTGGACGGTTCATAATGCTCAGATCTGAACCCTTGATTTCATTTGTCTTCTGATCTGGATGAAGGGCTCAGATTAATTCATCTTGAAATGTCCATTATGACCCTAGATGAAGCCATATTTGATCCAACTTGAGTCTAGTCCAGTGGCTCATCTCGATCTCCTACAAACAAAGTTAAAATTTGCATATAAGTCCAAACTTTAGGAGCATTTACAATAAGGCCCAAAAATATATCAAACTCATAAAACATACAAATAATCAACAATTAAACATACGAGAGGATTAAAACGATGATATTAAGGACCGAAATAATACAACAAAATGGTAGTTATCAACTCCCCCACACTTATTCTTGTGCGTCCCGAGCAATAATAAAAATAAAGAAACACTGACTCAATCACTCATTCCCTAAATAATACCCAGATCAATAATTCAGAGATAGGAAAAATAAGTTACTTAGGATCACCAAATCGATCAAGATCCTAGGTAGTCAAAAGATCAGACTCCTACAATAGTCAACATGTATGATGATTTACAGTCAAATCAAATAGACTAAGCCTGATACAAAACCTCCTAAAATGGATAAATGCACTGATGCTCACATAAAAACATAGGAGTGGTGTACCCTCAGAACAACATGCAATTTTGTACTACTATATGCTTGCTTATCATCTACTTCTCTACTGCTATCAATACATCTCATACATGAATCAAAAGGATTTATCAAGAATCATAATGTGATCAAAAGTAGACCGCAGATAAAGCATACAAAGAGAAGTACAAGACAAAGGTATAATGAACAGGAAACAATAGAAGAATTGGAGAAATAAACCTGATAAGTTGCTCTGTGAAATGCTCAGTAACCAGCAATATGGGAAGAGACTAGGACAATTGGAAACTTTAGAATTGGATTCAAGATCAAATGGCTCTATCCAATACATTGCAATTCCAATCGCCTGCATTACAATTGCACATTTTCTCTTTTTTTTTTCTTTTTTTTTAACAAAAGAAACATCAATAGCGCCATTTGTTTTTCTTTTTTTTTCTTCTTCTTTTTTTGTGTGCAGAAACTCAAGTACTAATCACAGACAAATATATCTCAGGACCAATGACCTCTAAAAAACATGCCTTCCATATCATGTTTCCAACAAAAATAATATAGCTCCTCCCCCACACTTAAAAATGTTGTCCGTCTCAGACAATACAACCCATCAAACTATTCCTCTAATATGGAAAATAATAGATATGAAAAAGATTATCCACAAAGATACAAAGATAATGGATAGCAAATGAAAAGACAAGACAAGTAAGACATGGAAGATGGAAGTATCAAGTGGATTAGACAATCAAACCAAGTCAGGAAAAGAGTCAAAGAATGAAATCCTTCATCATATTCATGCAAGTACATGTTACTGCAGTTTTGAAAAGACTTAAAGCAAGTTCTAGAGTAACAAGAATCACATGTGTTATCACACAAAAGTGGGTAGATGATAAGAATGGCTTGCAACCTCACTAGTGTTGGGTTTCCGGCACCGCGACGTGTGTGTGTTCGATCATGTTTCGTAAACATGAGCACAGCGGAAGCAATTAAAAATAATAAATCTATATTTATTACAACACACACAACACACGCATGCTATTACAACAAGTGTAGACATAACCGTAAATTAAAATTTGCAATAAAAGGAAATTAAACTACGTTATACCTTCCGTATGACGTGTAGCGGGAACGGCATCAACCGGAACGATCCTCGTAAGAATCGTCTCTATCCGTATCCACGCCGAGCTCCTCGGGATTACTTCGCTAAGTCACGAGCTTCGTCTTCGTACGGGTTACTAGCCTCGTGTTGAAGACGACGTGATCGAGAGATGATCACGATCCGAATCCAAATTCGGATCCAAAATGAGTTCTCAAAACTCGCTTCTCCGGAGAGGTGTTCGTCAACCGTTTGACGAATCCTTCGTCCTCCACCTCAGAGGATTACTGGAGATCAAATCCCCGTTAAGTTATCCGCTGTCGGAGCACTAACCGTCGTCCAAACGACGCTCCGACGAGAGGAGGAGAAGCTGTCCAGAAAACTGGACAGCTTGGTGGAGGAGTAGGCGCCGGCCAAAACAAGGAGAGAAAAGCCTCACCTTGATGCCAAACCTATAGGAGATCACCGGAGGGTCGCCGGAGGTTCACCGGCTGAAGCTTGGTCGCCGGCAATGACTTGGACGGCGGCACAAAGGATGGGCGGCGGCCACTTAGGGTTGGGCGCCGAATTCACCAACAAGGGTGGGCGGCAACTCTATGTTGGGCGGCAACTCTTCATTAGGTTTTAGGGTTAGGGTTTAAGCCCTATTTTATAGAGAACTAATTCTCTTAATGGTTAATGGATCATATCCATAAAGCCCGTTAACCCGCTCCATTAAGATAAGTTAAAATAAACCAAACCATGATGGTTTATTTTAAGTTAAAACGAACCGAACCAACCTTTGGTTTATTCGTTTAATTTAAACCAAACCCTTTGGTTTATTCTCATCCATTGGATTAGAACCAAACCATTTTGGTCCATCCATTATGTCTTCATAAGACACGGCCCATCCACGCTTCCATTGCGACTGAAACAATTTCATGCTCGCTTTATGTTTGGTCCAACCAAACATAGTTTCTCTCGATGCGAGAATCCCATTCTCAAGCTCGTTTTAAATCCTTTGGATTACACTCGTTCGTTGTCGTGTGACCAAATAGGTTCTCGGTTTATGTTGGCCGTCTATAATTAACCATTAATTATAGAGCGATCATGAGTGGCACCTAGTAGTACATCATGATCCCCAATTAACCAAAAGATCAGCGGTTGATCGAACTATTTACGAAACCCTTGATGGCTCGAATGAATCGTGCCCCATTCCCTTCACTCATCTTATACCCACTTGGTTCAGGACATGGTCTATTGTGTCAGTCCCCACTAGGCTGACTACGTCACACCTTGCCCAAGTATCATTTCCTCGTCCTACGGATTCTAGTTACTCCACATGTATCGAAGAGTACCTTACTCTAAACATGTAATGCTTTGGCCAAAGACTTTAGTAACAATCCGACGAGAGGCCATGGGTATACATCTCCTCGCAAGGAGTGGTGAATCCTTTATAGGCTATTCAAACACCTTCGATCATTTCGACTTATACCCAATCATCCCGGGTCCACATCTCCTCGGAGATGTTTGCTTAAGATGTCAAAGCATAAGTCTCCATGATCAAGATGACTTGAATACCGCAAGTCAAAGGAACATCGCACTTAAGCCACGGTAAGAACTTCATTGACATATCTATATATGCAGAGAACCATATGAAGTCTTACGGCTGGTCACTCCAATGAACTAGTTACCATAACTAGCATCCACGATCAACTCCGGACATCACTATGTCTCCAGCCCGGTGAAGAATCAATGCTTGGATACACCAAGGAGTATACCTCGTGCTAGTCTCAATTGATGGTGTCCAAATCCATCAATTCATCGACTAGGATAATTCGATACATCACAATTACACATGTAGAGATACTCACTAGTTGTGATCCAATCACAAATTCTCTCATGCTGTGAATCGTATCGTGGACATTCAGTAAATGAGTTTAAGATCCAATCAAATACATAAAACATGTATACTCAAATAGTGAATCTTCATTTATCATATAAATTGTTCATACATAAGGCGATTGCCTTAGGACATCTCTCATATATTACTAACAGACTCCCACTTGGCCTAATGCCAATCGCTACGGTATCCAATACCATAAGCACCAACATGACCCTCAAACTTACTTTGAGGTAATGCTTTAGTCAAAGGATCCGCTAAGTTCCTTTCAGTGGGAATTTTCTCGATTTGTATTTCGTTCCTACTGATGATCTCTCTGATAAGATGATAGCGTGAAGCATGTTTGGATCGTTGATGAGACCTTGGCTCTTTCGCCTGTGCAATTGCTCCATTGTTGTCGCAGTAGACCGGTATTGCTTCAACAATGGCCGGAATCACACCAAGTTCATGAACGAACTTCTTGATACAAACCGCTTCCTTTGCTGCTTCCGAAGCTGCAATATATTCTGCCTCAGTGGTAGAATCCGCTACAGTCTCTTGTTTGGAACTTTTCCAACTCACTGCGCCCCCATTCAAGGTGAACACGTATCCAGACTGAGACCTGGAATCATCCTTGTCTGTCTGGAAGCTGGCATCTATATACCCGCGTATCACCATGTCCCCTTCTCCATATATTAGGAACACATCCTTAGTTCTTCTCAAGTACTTAAGGATCGTCTTAACAGCCGCCCAATGATCCATTCCTGGATCAGACTGGTATCTGCTCGTGACACTCAGAGCATACGATACATCGGGCCTCGTACATAACATAGCATACATGATAGATCCTATTGCGGATGCATAGGGAATCTTACTCATGCAAATCCTCTCGTCTTCTGTGCGCGGACACATAGACTTCGAAAGGTGTACCCCATGCCTGATGGGCAGATAACCTTTCTTGGATTCCGACATGCTAAACCTCTTTAGCACTAGGTCTATATATGTAGACTGCGAAAGACCAAGCAACCATTTCGATCTATCTCTATAGATCTTAATCCCAAGGATGTAGGTTGCTTCTCCCAGGTCTTTCATGGAGAATGTCTTGGATAACCAAACCTTAACTGACTGTAAGATTGACACATCGTTTCCTATAAGTAATATGTCATCGACATACAATACTAGGAACACGACTGCACTCCCACTAACCTTCTTGTACACACAAGGTTCGTCTGGATTTTGTGAGAAATCAAACTTTTTGATCGTCTCATCAAAACGGATATTCCAGCTCCTGGATGCTTGCTTCAATCCATAAATGGATCGTCACAACTTGCATACCTTGGTTTTATCAACCGATGTGAAACCCTCAGGCTGTATCATATACACGTCCTCGAGCAAGTTTCCATTAAGGAAAATGTTTTCACATCCATCGCCATATCTCATAATCATAATGAGTCGCTATGGCGGGAGCATCCGAATGGATTTAAGCATAGCTACAGACGAATAGGTTTCGTCATAATCAGCACCTTGTTTTTGACGATATCCTTTCGCCACCAATCTAGCCTTATAGGTAATCACATTACCATCCATGTCGGTTTTCTTCTTGAAAACCCACTTGCACCCTATAGGCTTTATGCCTTCAGGTGGGTCAACCAAGTTCCAAACTTGGTTTTCGTACATGGAATCCATTTCCGACTTCATGGCACCAAGCCATTTATCCCTTTCTGAACTTGTCAGCACTTCTTCATAACTGGTAGGCTCCTCATCATCAATGAGTAACACATCGTTCGATTCACTTACGAGAAATCCATATCTCTCAGGAATATTGCGTGTTCTACCATATCTACGAAGATGTGGTGTTACAATAGGTCCAGTCGATTGCTCATCACTATGAGTTGTCGGCTGTTGTGCTTCACCAGGTATCTCATCAATGTCTATTTGAGTCTCTCGAGCCTCCTCAAGCTCGACGACACTCCCACTGTTTTCTTGCAAGAGAAACTCTTTCTCTAGAAACACAGCATGCCTTGAAACAAACACCTTTTGTTCCACAGGATGATAGAATTGGTTACCCCTTGTTTCCTTAGGGTATCCAATATATAGACATTTATCATACTTATCTTCCAATTTGTATGATAAATTCCGCTTCACATAAGCTGGACAACCCCATATCTTCAAGTAAGATACATGAGGTTTCTTACTAGCCCATATCTCATATGGAGTAGTAGAGACTACCTTGGTAGGCATTCTGTTTAACAAGTAAACAGCTGTCTGAAGTGCATAACCCCAAAAGGACTTGGGAAGAGTCGCATGATTCATCATTGACCTGACCATGTCCAACAAGGTCCGGTTACGCCTCTCAGATACACCATTATGCTGTGGTGTATAGGGCGGAGTCCATTGAGACAATATGCCATTGTCTCTTAGATAATCAAGAAACTCTTGACTTAAGTATTCACCACCTCGATCCGATCGAAGTATTTTAATACTTTTGTCATGTTGTTTCTCTACTTCATTTCTGAATTCTTTGAACCTTTCAAAGGCTTCAGACTTGTGTTTCATCAAGAACACATACCCAAACCGTGAGTGATCATCGGTGAAGGTGATGAAGTAGCTATAGCCTCCTAAAGCTTGAGTTGACATGGGTCCACATACATCAGTATGTACTAGACCTAGTAACTCTCCCACTCGTTCACCTTTTCCAGTAAAAGGTAACTTAGTCATCTTGCCTTTTAAGCATGATTCACATGTATCGTATGAATCCAATTCAAACGATTCCAGAATTCCACATTGGTGTAATTCGGACATGCGTTTCTTGCTTATATGGCCAAGACGACAATGCCACATATAGGAGTCTATTTGATTATCCTTTCGAGCACGCGTGTTGCTCGCTTCGATATTGAAAATGTCCTTTGGATCGTCCAGCGTATAAATGCCATTACTCAAAGTTCGGTTGCATAAAGTCGCCATTCAAAGTTATATAACAACAATTGTTACTAAGCGTTAAATGGAAACCATTTCTATTTAATCGGAAATAGAAACAATGTTCTTTATTAGAGAAGGAACATAATAGCAATTGTCCGGTTCAAGACTAGTCCACTAGGAGCTTAGAAATAAGTTCCGATGGCGACCGCAGCAACCTTTGCTCCATTGCCAACTCGCAAATTTGACTCCTCTCTGACAAGTCTTCTTCTATTCCTTAGCCCCTGTATGTCATTACATATATGTGAGCTACACCCAGTATCCAATACCCAAGTGTCTAAGGAAATAGAATGACAATCAATAACGAAGATACCTGAAGAGGATGGGGCATCGGATGCCTTCTTCTTCTTCATGGACTCAAGATAAATCTTGCAGTTTCTTCACTGATGGCCTTCCTTGCCACAGTGATGGCAAGTGCCCTTTTCTAGTTCGCCTTCTTTGCCTTTTCTTTCCTTTCTTACATTCTTTTGCCTTCCTCTTAGAACCTTTCTTTGAGGAATCAACTAATGACGCTTTCTCCTCATGCTTCACAGAAGGCTCTACAGTCTTCAGCATATTGAGGAGCTCGGGAATGGTGGATTCCAATTTGTTCATCCGATAGTTCATCACAAATTGCGAGAAACTCTTGGGCAAACAATGCAGAATTAAGTCAATACTTAACTCATGATCCATCACAAAACCAGGTAGCTAGCGCTCGATGTACCCCGTTCATCTTTAGCACAAAGCGTACTCTGAGACAAACCTTCTTGCATCTTCGTGGTGAAGAGGAGCCTAGAGACCTCGAACCTTTCGGATCTCGCTTGCTCATCGAACAACTCATGAAGATGGAAGACCATAGTGTTAGCATCCATATGCTCATGCGCCTGCGGCTCGGTACCATCGTCGCTAGCATGATGCAACTCGCCCGGCTCGAGAATCGCCACATGCTTACGATAGACCAACATTTGAGTGCAGGTTGCATCGTCCTTAGGGAGGTCGGAAGAGGCTCTTCAAGGACATATGCAAGCTTTTCCGCCTTGAGAACAATTCTCGAGTTTCTAAGCCGATCCAGAAGTTAGGCCCGATCAGTTTGTTCGAATCAAAATAGTGCGCCAAATTCAAAGGCGTCATGATCAATTTATTGACCTAGAAATACAAAAGCGAGCATATATGAGAAAATGATTTTAAAATGCATCAATATACATTTATAAATCCCATTCATTTTTTAATTTCAAAAACCCCATAAAATCACTTGGAGATCGTAGGTCCATCTCCGAATGGGCTGATATCCATCATAGATAAGAACAACCTTGGAGTGAGTCCAACAAGCCATTCTTAGCTATGATGGTGGGTATCAAGTATACCGATTACATATCATGTATATGTAACTATCATAATGTGCTATCAACTAATTGAATGTTTACACATACATTGGGTTGTTAACACATTAACAAGTATGCATCATATGCATAGCACCCAACTTCACCTCTCTTCACATCGACCTTGGGTGAGTCCAACAAATCGATGCTCCAGTTAAAGCCGACCCATTAATGCAAAATAGTTTTAATATGGTTAGGCGCATTCAACCAATTAGCCAGCTTGGAGTGAGTCCAACAACCCAAACTAACGATTGACCTCGACTCTTACCATATTAGAGTTAAACTATTCCAATGATTTGAACATGTTGAGTTCGAGGGCTTGGAGTGAGTCCAACAACCCAAACAAGAAACAGAACTCTGGTTCTAACCATATTAATGGAAGGTGTAGGCTTTAATATTGAGTTAGGGTTTTATGTCTCATCCTCTTTGCATGCAAATAACTATTATCTACATGGCATGGCATACATGACATACATCTACATGTCACGACACACATGGCATAATGTTATGCATCTAATGCAATTACATGGCATACAATTATGTCATGTATATATTTCCTTATATGTCATAACTATTTATGGAAATAAAATATGTTTAAGATTTGATTCTCCAAATCAAATCATAATTAAATTAGGAAACAAATTTCCAAATCTAATCACATATTTTATTCATGGAATTATTTGATTAAGGAAAATCTATTTAGGAAACCAATTTCCTAAATCATT
This sequence comes from Wurfbainia villosa, assembly GCA_025175895.1. Taxonomy (NCBI): domain Eukaryota; kingdom Viridiplantae; phylum Streptophyta; class Magnoliopsida; order Zingiberales; family Zingiberaceae; genus Wurfbainia; species Wurfbainia villosa. The sequence goes on along the minus strand of CM045990.1, from coordinate 27,424,184 downwards.
AAAACTACTTATGGAAATAAAATATTTTAAGATTTGATTTCCCAAATCAAATCATGATTAAATTAGGAAAAAAATTTCCAGAATCTAATCAAATATTTTATTTATGGAAAATATCAATTTCCATAAATACTTCCAACTTTTCAAAAGTGGAAGATTTCCATAAATACTTCTAGACTTTCCAAAATTGAAAAATTTCCATAAATACTTCTAAATTTCCAAAATTAGAAAATTTCCAGAAATACATTATGACTATCGCAAAACCATTTTACGATAATGTCGAAACACAACCTGGGCTCTGATACCACTGTTGGGTTTCCGGCACCGCGGCGTGTGTGTGTTCGATCATGTTTCGTAAACATGAGCACAGTGGAAGCAATTAAAAATAATAAATCTATATTTATTACAACACACACAACACACGCATGCTATTACAACAAGTGTAGACATAACGTAAATTAAAATTTGCAATAAAGGAAATTAAACTACGTTATACCTTATTATGGCGTGTGGCGGAAACGGCATCAGCGGAGCGATCCTCGTAAGAATCGTCTCTATCCGTATCCACGCCCGAGCTCCTCGGGATGACTTACGCTAAGTCACGAGCTTCGTGCGGGTTACTAGCCTCGTGTTGAAGGCGGCGTGATCGAGAGATGATCACGATCCGAATCCAAATTCGGATCCAAACCGAGTTCTCAAAACTCGCTTCTCCGGAGAGGTGTTCGTCAACCGTTTGACGAATCCTTCGTCCTCCACCTCAGAGGATTACCGGAGATCAAATCCCCGGTAAGTTAGCCGCTGTCAGAGCACTAACCGTCGTCCAAACGATGCTCCGACGAGAGGAGGAGAAGCTGTCCAGAAAACTGGACAGCTTGGTGGAGGAGTAGGCGCCGGCCAAAACAAGGAGAGAAAAGCCTCACCTTGATGCCAAACCTATAGGAGATCACCGGAGGGTCGCCGGAGGTTCACCGGCTGAAGCTTGGTCACCGGCAATGACTTGGACGGCGGCACAAAGGATGGGCGGCGGCCACTTAGGGTTGGGCGCCGAATTCACCAAGGGGTGGCGGCAACTCTATGTTGGGCGGCAACTCTTCATTAGGTTTTAGGGTTAGGGTTTAAGCCCTATTTTATAGAGAACTAATTCTCTTAATGGTTAATGGATCATATCCATAAAGCCCGTTAACCCGCTCCATTAAGATAAGTTAAAATAAACCAAACCATGATTGTTTATTTTAAGTTTAAACGAACCGAACCAACCTTTGGTTTATTCGTTTAATTTAAACCAAACCCTTTGGTTTATTCTCATCCATTGGATTAGAACCAAACCATTTTGGTCCATCCATTATGTCTTCATAAGACACGGCCCATCCACGCTTCCATTGCGACTGAAACAATTTCATGCTCGCTTTATGTTTGGTCCAACCAAACATAGTTTCTCTCGGTCTGAGAATCCTATTCTCAAGCTCGTTTTAAATCCTTTGGATTACACTCGTTGTGCGTGTGACCAAATAGGTTCTCGGTTTATGTTGGCCGTCTATAATTAATCATTAATTATAGAACGATCATGAGTGGCACCTAGTAGTACATCATGATCCCCAATTAACCGAAAAGATCAACGGTTGATCCAGAACTATTTCTGAAACCCTTGATGCTCGAATGAATCGTGCCCCATTCCCTTCACTCATCTTATACCCACTTGGTTCAGGACATGGTCTATTGTGTCAGTCCCCACTAGGCTGACTACGTCACACCTAGCCCAAGTATCATTTCCTCGTCCTACAGATTCTAGTTACTCCACATGTATCGAAGAGTACCTTACTCTAAACATGTAATGCTTTGGCCAAAGACTTTAGTAACAATCCGACGAGAGGCCATGGGTATACATCTCCTCGCAAGGAGTGGTGAATCCTTTATAGGCTATTCAAACACCTTCGATCACTTCGACTTATACCCAATCATCCCGGGTCCACATCTCCTCAGAGATATTTGCTTAAGATGTCAAAGCATAAGTCTCCATGATCAAGATGACTTGAATACCGCAAGTCAAAGGAACATCGCACTTAAGCCACAGTAAGAACTTCATTGACATATCTATATATGCAGAGAACCATATGAAGTCTTACGGCTGGTCACTCCAATGAACTAGTTACCATAACTAGCATCCACGATTAACTCCGAACATCACTATGTCTCCAGCCAGTGAGAATCAGCTGCTTGGATACACCAAGGAGTATACCTCGTGCTAGTCTCGACAGAATTGATGGTGTCCAAATCCATCAATTCATCGACTAGGGATAATTCCGATACATCACAATTACACATGTAGAGATACTCACTAGTTGTGATCCAATCACAAATTCTCTCATGCTGTGAATCGTATCGTGGGCATTCAGTAAATGAGTTTAAGATCCAATCAAATAAATAAAACATGTATACTCAAATAGTGAATCTTCATTTATCATATAAATGGTTCATACATAAGGCGATTGCCTTAGGACATCTCTCATATATTACTAACAACTAGGTGAATCAAAATCAAGCTTAGTCTATCAATAAAAAGTTCACCATCATAACAAGTAACTACATGCAGGTGAAGTCTCCTATCATACACAAAAATCCACAATTCGATGATCAAACTTAACTAATTTTTACCACCTCTGAAATGATACTAAGGCATGCATAGGGAATATTATTTGACTCAACAACAACACTAAACCTAGGTAAACAGGCAAACAAGCAATCAACCACACAAATTAGTCTGAACATGAAAGGAAGAAAATAAATGCAGTAAATAAAAGAACACACTCCCCTTTCAAGTCGGAGAAGAAGCATCATCATGTTTGACCCCACCGTATTCTCCAGAATAGACTTGATCTCTTTGCTCAACACTTCATGAGTCTGTTGCAAAAGTGAGACCCTTGATTGCTAATGATCGCCCTAGGAACTCCAAATCTGCAAAATATGTGAGACCTAATAAAATCCACAACAACTAGAGAATCATCAGTCCTGGTGGGGATGGCCTCCACCCATTTAGAAACATAATCATATGCCATAAGAATATATGAAAATCCAAAAGATACAGGACACGGACCCAAAATTAATACCCCAAATATCGAAAATCTCACAGAATAACAAAAGTTTTTTGAGGCATTTCATTTCTACATCCTATGTTCCCTGTTCGTTGACATCGCTCACAAGACATATAAAATTCAGAGGCATCATGAAATAGGGTGGCCAATACAAACCACACTCTAAAACTTTCTTAGCAGTTTTTTAGGGTCCAAAATACCCCCCACAAGCTAGAGAATAACAAAAAGTAAGTAGGTATGGAATGAAACTCATAATCAAGTTCACATCATCTAATAATCTGATGACTACACAATTTTCAAAGATAAAGATCATCCCATACATAATACTTAGCATCACTTTTCAATTTCTAGACTTGTGCATGAGTAAAATGTGAAGGTATAACACGACAACTAAATAAATAGCAAAATCTGCATACCATGGTGTCTTACCCCATAGGTGAAAAAATTGCTCATCTGGAAAAGAATCTGCTTTGGGGGTGGGCTCGATCTCCCTCACAATCCTGGTCAAACTGAAATACCACCTCCTTTTACAACAAGTTGGTCAAGGTTAGGGCAAACTAAAGTCTCTGATAAAATGTCTGTAGAAACCTGCATAACCCAGAAAAGCATGAACTTCCCGCACAGAAGCGGGGTAAGATAAAGAAGATATAACATGAATTTTAATAGGATCTACTTCAATACCATATACAGAGATAATACAACCTAAGACTATCCCATGCTCGACCATGAAATGACATTTCTCACAAACATCTGATGGAAGTGATCCTTGGGGCAACCCCTACACATTCCATATCCCTATCTACATAAAAGGGCCCACAGATAGGTCCTAACAATAAATCATTATCAACATCAGAATCAATAAAATCACAACAAAATGTTGAAGGTGTAGAGATATCCAAATGAAAAACAGACTAAGAAATAAAGTTCATGCAGTCCAACTCATCAACTATAACCACGCTAAGAATAGAATGATTCTCCATCAGGTACCTCATAGCGTCCAAAATACTGAACCGAACTACAGTATCTCCTACCTCCATAGAAAGAGTACAACTTCTCGTGAACACACAGATCTTAAAAAAAAACTTGGCATACTTGGGAATCTGCTAGCTCTAGGAATTCCCTATCCTTTTCTTCAATAACCCCCTTCCTAGGCTGGGCCTTTGAGGGAAGAGAAAAACTGTTGCATAAAACTCAAGAAGATTATCGCCTGAAGACCTAATCATCCACATAAACAAATACAATGAGAAACAAATATAGATAATAAGAAAGACAATAATAACAAAAGAAAAAGAAAACAAACAAACAAACTACAGTTTAAAGACAAACGAACTCAATAAAGTCCCAAGCAACGGTGCAAAAATTTGATAGAACGTGTTTTTTTAATTGTCGCAATACCGTTCCCAAATTATTTACCGAACCCCCTAACTACACTAATGCAGTATAGGACTGACTCGGGTCATCTCCCAACGAACCTAATGGCTGGACGTTTGTTTTTAAATAGAAGTAAACACTGGGGGTTTTCACAATTTATTAAAACAATTAAAATGCAAAATCAAAAGCAAACATGAGAATTAAATATGCAAGAAGTAAATCTAACTATCAAATAATAAGTAACAAGCAACTATCCTAATGTGCAAAAGTAAGTGATCACGCACCGCACTGTCACTATACGGTACAATGATCAAATAAATGTGAACAATTCAACCATGCACCGCACTATCACTATACGACACAATGATCAAACAGTCGCTGAAAAACTAAACTAACAGACATAAAAGAAAGCGACCAAGCACCGCACTGTCACTATACAATACAATAATCAAATAAATGTGAACAATTCAACCATGCACCGCACTGTCACTATACGGCATAGTAGTCAAACAGTCACTAAAAACTGCAGTAAACGAAATGCAATAAATGAAAGCAATTCAACCAAGCACCGCACTGTCACTATACGGTATATTGGTCGAATGTAAATGAAACTAACCTAACAACTAAAGCATAACACAAATAAAACTCTAACTACGACTCGAGTTAAAACACAAGTTAGAATACAAAATAAAATACAAGGTAAATCGCAGATTGAAACACAAAGTAAAATTCAAGTGAAAACACAGGTTACGAATACTAGTAAAAATACAATTCAAGGTCACTGGTGAAAGCACATATTAAAAACACTAGCGAAAACACAATTGAAAACACTAATGCAAACACAATGTAATAGCACCAGTGACAACACAAATGAAAACACAAGTGCAAATACAAATGAAAACACAGTATGAACCATAACTGAAATCACAAACTGAAACACAAACTAAAAATTAACCAACTCTCATCCACAACTCCCGGAAAGGAACCACCCTCTCCGGTTACCCATGACAGATCTGGATAGCTCCTACAACTTCAATGGCACGGATCTCTCGTCAGAATAATCCTCCGACGAATGTTGGAATTGGTGGAACGGATCACTGCTCCGGTGATGGACTTCGAGACTGCCACTACCACGGCAGTAGAAGGGATCGAATCTGTGATCGTCTACAAGTCTTCACCGATGCTGGAAATAGGGTTCTACCACCGGAATTTAGGAATTGAAGGGATGCTGGAATCTGGAAATAGATGCTCCCGCTACCACGACAGTAAAAGGTCACCCCCAGCCTTCTGCAACCACGTCCAGCTGGGGTAGCTCAGCTCCGATCGTCAGGCGTCTAATAAGCGTCGGTGAAGATGGCCGGAAATCCCAGCTGCTCGGCGAAGCCACCGTCTGGCCAACTTCAGAACTTGACTCCACCGTCCAAGGGAAGGATCTTCGGATGGATGGAGATCAATGGGACGCCACTGGAGTTGCCAGAAAACCGCCGCCGGAATCGCTGTGGACGAAAGTCGCCACCGCCGCGCGTGAAAAAGGGGAAAAAACTATCGGAGAAGATGAGGAAAAGGAAGTAACAAATGCCACCGCCGGCCTTGGTGAAGGAAGGGAATGACCGACGATGCTCCGGGCGGATGCTGTGAAGGAATCGCCTCCGGCGTCGCGCGATTTGGGGAAGAAACTGCGCTGCGGATTCTGCGGCTACTGTTTCTTGCGCGATTAGCTAGGTTGATTAAAGGGATTTTGTGAGTCGTCCGATCCAATGCTCTCTTGATCACAGCCACCCAATTAAGTTAGGGTTTGATCGATCCATTATTTTCTTAATTAAGCTGCTCCATCCAACGGCTGAAATCAGTCTGATTTGAAATGGACGGATCTGATTCGTCTGAAGGTATAATCACGATCCAACGGTCCAGATGAATGACCAAGACGTGTAGATCTTAATGTATGGTCCGGATCACTCCAGATCTAGATGGATGACTCAGAATCAATCACTTTCTTCGGACGGTTCATAATGCTCAGATCTGAACCCTTGATTTCATTTATCTTCTGATCTGGATGAAGGGCTCAGATTAAATCATCTTGAAATGTCCATTATAACCCCAGATGAATCCATATTTGATCCAACTTAAGTCTAGTCCAGTGGCTCATCTCGATCTCCTACAAACAAAGATAAAATTTGCATATAAGTCTAAACTTTAGGAGCATTTACAATAAGGCCCAAAAATATATCCAACTCGTAAAACATGCAAATAATCAACAATTAAACATACGAGAGGATTAAAATGATGATATTAAGGACCGAAATAATACAACAAATGGCAGTTATCAAGGAGCGGACGAGAAGGCGATACGACGGGAGACATATTGAAGACAAAAGCCATAATAGGTGGAAAATTTTTATTTTTCATATTTATTGCTTATTGTTTGATATGCATGTCGTAGGCTAAAAAATTCCTCATTTTCAAATTACTAAGTGGGAGAGGGATATTTTTATAAATTTCCATGACCTCCATTACGATTTGACAAGTGATGCAAACAAACTTGCGCGTCGGCTCTGAGTGCCTTCCTCCCCATCGGATGAGTTTGTTCACAAGGTCAAATATGGTTATAGGGAATTATTAAGGAGTGTGTGCACTTCCCCATCAGAAGGCACATAACCCAAGATAATTACCTTGGTACCGAGTAATGGTGAACACTTAGATACAAATATAAGTATCATTCCCATCAGAGTCACTGCTTTTATTTGTAGGGCCAATGTAAAATACTAAAAAAAAAAAGAAAAAAAAAATTTTCCCTTTAATTAATTGGGTTTAATTAGTAGACTAATTGGGTTGATTAGCTAAATGGACTAATGAGGTTAATTATCTTGTTGGGCTGAAATTGGGCTTGATTTGGAATTGGGCTTGATTGAAATTGGGCTTGGGCTGATTAGGCCAAATGGGCTGAGCTGAACCCAGATCGGGTTAGGTTTGGATTTGGTTGGGTTAACCGAATCACCCGAACCGCCTGTAAATCACCCAAAACAGATCGCGGAAACCATTTTTTCTCCGCGATTGCCGTCTTCCCTTCTCCGCGATTCCTTCTTCTTCTTCTCCCCAATTCCGATTTCCTATTCTCCGGTTCCTCCGATCGCGCGATTTCTTCCTCGTCCCGATCGAAGCTCCTGGTTTTCTCCGATCTCGACGGCAGCTACTCGACTTCACCGCCGGCTTCTCCTTCCCGCGATCGGCATTCCGTTCCACTCGACGCCGCTGATCTCGGTTGGGAGCAAGCAGCACCGGCCGATCGCCACCATCTTCATCGCCGGCTACTTCCTATTTTTTTCCCGATTCGAGCTGCTCCTCGCCAAGGGCTCTCTGCCGTTTCTCCTCCTTCACTCGAGCGTCATCGGAGCGATCGCCACCCGTCGTCGAGCGCTGTGGCGAAGATAGGTTGATCCGCTACACGTCGACCGGGCGAAGCGACCTCGCCGCACCCGTCGGTTGTCTCCGCTGGTTGTGCCTTCGTTTCTGATTCGACAAACAGCAGTAGATGCTGCCACTTCCTGAGCTCAATTTGTTGTCTCTGGTCTAGACGAGGGGCGCCTTCGACTGACTCTACACTGTGTGTAGCAGCGTCGGCGGCCAAGCTCAGATCGTCGCGGTCATCTCCCTCAGCCACCACCGCGAACTCTACTTGCTGTCGCCGCTACCTATTGCTGAGGGTAAGACCAACAGTTCCATTATTACCAATCACCATAGTTTACAAATCTCCTCATTTGATGTGTGTGGAAGAAGTTGCAGTTGGGTTGATTGGCTCAGAACGAGGATGTAGGATGGTGGTTGTGCTGTGAACGATGGTTTAGATGTTTCAATAAGCTGTTGGAGCTGTGGATTGTGCCGTGAGGTAGGTTTGGTTGTGTATTTTGTTCACAAACAGTTGATGAGGATAAGTTATTGTTGTTCACAGTATCATTAAACTTGGATAACTCTGTTTGCAACGGAGCTTGGACTTTCCGGCAGCAATTGGGGTCACTGAGATATTTTTCCTATGGTCTGATCCGATCGGTGTGTGAGACTGGATGGTAAGCTACTGCTATAGCTTAGATTTAGTATTACTCGATTGTTAATATTGATTTAGTTGATGTTATAGTTGATTTTGGATTGTTAGTTGATCGAGATACAAGGATGATGTAGGATTTGATTCGATCAATTAGATATGTGACAGTACTTTATTGTATCATATTGTTACAGGACTTTGATTGTGATAGATACATGGACGTGGAGATGAATAGCACGGGTTACATAGCAGGTGGGTAATATCTACCTGGTCCGGTAGTTTTGATCAATTCCAGTGCATGATCTTGTATATATATGTTTATACCTGTTTACCTTAAATTCACTCATGTTAATCATATGCTTGTACTGCCTTGACCTTTGAGATATAAACTCTGGTACTTCATTGATTATCTAGCTCAGATACGAACTATAAACCCTATTATGTATTAGCTGATAGATGTTCAGTAAGTACATGTGGTTAGGGTTATCTTTGTGACTTCAGATTGGTTTACTGTATTACATCACTAGGGTTAGGTGATGGTTTGAATTATGGAGTCGATTGTTATATCATATCCGTATTAGTGGTGCATTTATGATGGATCTAGTTGTCTGTGCATAGATAAGTGTATGGTTGCCGGATGTGACCAGGGACTAGAAGTCCTAGTGTGATGGTATATCCATTAGGGATTGTATGCCTGTGTATAGTTATATGGATGGTCGATTGTATATCGCTACTGACTAGAGGTCTTAGCGTGGTTGTCTGTCAGATGAGTAAGACTCTTTATGCGACAGAGAGAGTCTTATGGATTGTAGTCCTTGCATAGTTGACTTTTAGTTGACCAGGACTCCCAGTGGGATAGGGAGTGTCGCGAGGATACATGTATGGAGCTATGCATCATCACATTGCATGCATGCTGTTGACTGGGTCTCCCTTGTGGATTGAGAAAAGTCGTCAGTCATCCTGCCTCCCCGGCCACTCGGGGTAGTGGTAGCAGGGTTAAGGGCAGAGCATTGGATGTGCCGCGCTCGACCACTAGGGATGGTGGTAGCTGGAGATGCGCACCTGGCCACTGTGCAGAGTGGTGTTAGCACTCGCCCACTATAGACGGTGGTTGTGTGAGGTGCTGTTGTCCTGTGTGCGACGTTTGTCTACTCATGGGTAGGGACAGCGTGGCTTGCAGCAGGGGCCCCTAGGAGTAGTTAGCTTTTTACGCTTATACACTACTCAGTCATACTACCCAACTCGGCCACTCGAGAGTGGTGACCCGGAGCTAGTTGTCATTTGTCGTGCCACCCTGGCCACTCTGGGGTCGTGGTTGGACGGGTCCGCAGACAGTGACCATGCATATGCATTGCTGATATATATATGTATGCATGTATTTGATATATGTTTTACATATGCCTGTGAGATGCTGCATTTGATTGAGCTATGATTGTTGCACATGCTTGTACATCATGATACATGCCATTTGCATTTTATTTACTGCTATATGTTGAGCATGATACCTGCGTTGATTCAGACTGTTATATGCATTTGATTAGCTGGGTTATTATGTCATGGGTGATCATATACTATTCATATGTCTGAGTATTGGTCAGGTATGGGATTGACCTGGTACATTATATGGGTTATGTTATGGTATATCTGTCAGGATGATATAGCTTATGGTGTTGCAGACCGTCAGGTACGTTGGTACATTACTTTATGTTCAGTTGATTAGTTTAGTATATACATTGAGTATGACTTTACTGTAGTTACTTGTTATTAGATTTGGATATAACTGTATGTCTATTGGACTCATGTTGTATACCTGTAGATCTTCACATGTATACTTGTAGATCTATCCTTACATGTTGTTCATGCACTTTCTATATATTACCCCTGAGTTTATACTCACCACCCCTGGACCCTGGGCTTCCTGTCGCCCAGATAACAGGTAGAAGATTCCTTGGACGTTTGGAGCTCTGCCAGCTGATCCCATCTCACACCGGACAGATGGATATTTAATCCACATTGTGGTATTTGTGTGGATTGTCGCTTTGTGGTTTTAACCTGTATTGTTTCTGTATCTATGATATACGGACGTATTGTATGTATTTGGCTTTCGTTGTTGCTTCTATTATGTTTCTTGTTGTGTCAAGTCACTCCGGAGTGCACAGTTGGGTCATTGTATCTTGTTGATCTGTTTGTATTGTTTCCGCTGTGTTTATTATGTTTGATATGATGATATCTGCGTATATCATATTGTTGTTGTGGGCCTACAGGCCTTGTATTAACCCGATATGTTGCCACGTACAGGGGAGATGCCGTCCGTTTGTTTTTCGGCACGGCATACTCTCGGGGCGTGACAATTTTATTGGTATCAGAGCCCTAGGTTGCGAAGTCCATTTTCGGATTTTATTTCGTTCGGACATCGAGTTTTGCTTTACTCGGTCTTGGTTTTGTGAGTTCTGGGATCTGGCTGTTGCGGACATCTCCGAGCTATAAGGATTAAGGTATGTTAACTGTTATTACATATCCTTCTGTTAGCTATGCATTTAGTTGCTTATAACAGTGCATGACTTGTAGTATGTTAATCAGTATTCGTAACCGTGGTTTGAGTTTGACCACGGGAACGATATGTTGAGGTTATTAGATATGTACCTGCTATCGAAAAGGTAATTACCTTTGAGAGCCGACTGATACCGAGTCGGAAAGCAGGGGTTAGGTAGTCACATCTCTTGTGAAGATCAAGGATTACGATCCTAAGAATTTTCACTAATTATGTTAGTCAGATCAATACCTATGGGGTAATGAATTGCGCAAGTACACTATCGCTGATGCAGATAGTAGAGGATTAGTTTGGAGATATTCATAGAGATTTTGATCTCTGAGATGGTCGTTCTAGGTTGTATAACATTGGGAGTACTTTTTGAGTACTTAACTCGTGTTATACAGAGGAAGCTAAGTTAGCTGCCTACCATTATCTGGATTTAGTCGGTAATTGGTGGGAGATATAGGAAATAACCTACGGGAAATCACACATCACTTGGCCACGGTGTAGTGATGTTGTGAGAGCGTATTTCCCACATCATTCTCTTTGACTCATTGTCAAGAAATTCTTGGGCTTTAGGTCGAGTGATCGTTTGGTAATGAAAGTACCATGCAGAGTCGTTAGACTTGCGAAAGTTACGACCATTTAATAGCCCAAGAATGTGATTGGGTTGATTTCGGCCACCTACGGTTTATCGGTTGACATCTTGATCATGATGTTTGGATCCCCTATCAGATCCTACCGGAAGTGTATAGACCGAGTCATGTGTATAGAAATGACTCCGTAGCAAGTGTTTTAAGAGTTGGAGATTTGATAAGCATATATTGCAAGTCAAATTATGAGAATTAGAAGTCTCCGAATGTTGGATAAAAGGAGCAAGATTAAAGTCATGAGTCACGAGCGACTATTGGAGAGTTTTTCGATCATAGAAGACCGATTGCAGATTGTCAGCAGCTTCTCATGTTTATCAGCGAACTCAGAGGAAAGACTCCGAAAGGAGTTTATGTGTGTGCAGTGCGAGTTACGACGAGACACAGAGCCAGATTATCCGATGGACCATTGTATCTGTTTCTACTATAAGCAGCCGGTATCTTCGAGGAGGGTATGTACTTTGAAGACTCAGTTGAAGACTATGGATGATGCTTTCGAGCGGACGATCCACAACCTCGAAAGTCGAGATTATTACAGAAGATTAGGTTATCACATCAGAAGCGATCTACTACCCCAGATATAGTTGGAGCTCTTTGATACTTTCAACCGAGAGAAGCAAGTTACTTAGCAGTATCAGCCGAAGACATCTCAGAAGACCCAGACCTTCAGACAACAACTGTTATCTTCCCCGACGTGGTTATGATTTGTTCAGAGGAGAGAGAGTATACGACGATGGTCGTATCTATGCGGTATTCTTCAGTTGTAGCTGTACCTTTCGCAGAGTTGGAGCGTGCTACGATGTCGATAGTTCTTCAGTATTTTACAGCCGGATGTATATCTTTTGCCAGTACAACAGTGTTTACCATCTCCATTGCAGTTGTTTCAGTTTGTACCTCTGTTTTCAGCAGTTGATTTCATTTCCTCCATGGCAGATTTTTGTAGCTACTTGAGCTCAGTCGTCTAGAACATATGTTGGACGAGTTTACATGATTACTCGAGGAAAAGTATAGAAGACCGAAGGATCGGTCCTTCGGGGTATTACTTTAGGTTATCCTATTTGCGGATATATCGAGAGATACCGGTAGGTTACAGGTATCTTTATCTTGAACATTCTTGGATAGGGTTCAAAGGGTTCCTATCGACTTGTGGGTTGGTGATTTTCTCTACCGTCAGGTGAGATGTTGATCAACAACCAAGAAGTCAAGGGATACCCTTAGCCTTTGCTAGTCATACCTCCACTATAGACATATCCTTACGGATAGTTGGATTGATGGAGCGTTGGTATACTAGGACTCTCGGATGTACGTATAATATGAGAGTATTCGGATATAGTTTTGGATAAACTCTCGAGCTTGCCACTGCATGGGCAAGTAGAGTAAGCGATGGAGGTGATTTTGGGAATGGTCCTGATATTGGGGACCTCATACCGGGAGATGATTTTATGGGTATCAGTGTTGCTAAACACTATGGGAGATTTATCTGCCTCTGTGTTTCTTCTTTAGAAGACTTGTAACTCTTGTTAAAAGAGAGACAGACCTTTGAGGTTATGCATCGATTATCGATGATTTGAACGCAATAGTTGAGAATGAGTACCTTCGTGGTGGATAGAGGATCTGTTAAGATCAGCTAAATGACACCTGTGTATATCCTAGGGTTGGCCTACGACTGGAGGTTTGATATTGTAGTGACTTAGTGTCATACAATTATCATTGTCGGTGGGATGATTGAGTTATCATTAGCGTGGAGAAAAAGGATGCAGGTGCATAGAGCTGATTGATAATGTGGTTAGACTTATCGACGATTTAGTCGTTCATGGATTTGAGGAATCAAGTACTCTTGGAGTATCTAAGATCAATTGTCATAATATCTGTGGAGGATATATTTATGGATATATTCCCAATCTTGAGGGAAGTTGTGGTTTCCCTAGATTGATTTGGTATTTACCGTAGATGTGGATAGGATGTTACTAGAGATACTATATCGTCGACTTGTAGGACCAAGAAGGTGATGGCAATCACCTGGTCGGAAGTTTGTGAACCTAGATTTCAGGGCCTAGAAGGTGGCCGACTTTTGTGTCAGTGTTAGTTAATCCATCCGATATGGATGGAAGGGTATTGTACGTAGATGCATCATGTCAAGGATTAGGAGCGATCTTGATGCAGTTGAATGAGACGTATATTATGTGTATGTTGGTTGAGAAACCAGCGAGATTAGTCATTATGGTCTTCCAGTTACTTTCGGTTCTATATGACCGAGTGGATTTTGAAATAGTAGATTGGTTTCTCTTGTGAGAAAGTAATTCTCCATTTCCGAGGAGAATAGTTGGATTCAAAGTTGTATTTCGATTTAGGAAGAGTTGTTCAGGAAACTCTTCATTCGAGAGTGTTGATTTATTCGGAGTGTATCCGAAAATAATGAGTATTAAGACGTTCCGGTTAGTGGAACGATATGTGGGACATGGATGATTCTGTAATTTGATGTTGGTGTGCCAACATGTAAAAGTGGAATATTAATGACCAGTAGGGTTACGTATCGTGATGGAAGTGGTAGCCTAGTACGATGGACAACGTTGGGAGATTATCTAGAAATTGGAAAGGACTTGATAGGATTTGGATAGTCGATGATCGATTAGCTAGGTTCGCTCATTTTCTTCCGAGCCGTAAGATGGACTCCGTTGGATCGCTTGATGAAATTTATATCCATGGGGCATCCTTGGGTATCATTTCTGATAGTGATTCATGATTCACCTTACGATTCTGGCAAAGTCCCCCATCGGTTACGAGTAGAGAGCTCCACTCTGGTATAGTTATTGACCTTTTATTAGGTCGGTTGAGAGTGTATATAAGAGCTGGAATATAATATTCGAGCCCAGTACCCCATTTAGTTACTTGAGGTGTGACTTTTCTTCGGATACTTGAGATGGTTATTTTGACATATCATACAAGTATATAAGTCGGAAATTTGGGGACCAAATTTTTATAAGTGGGGGAGAATATAAAATACGAAAAAAAAAAAAAAAATTTACCCTTTAATTAATTGGGTTTAATTAGTAGACTAATTGGGTTGATTAGCTAAATGGACTAATGAGGTTAATTATCTTGTTGGGCTGAAATTGGGCTTGATTTTGAATTGGGCTTGATTGAAATTGGGCTTGGGCTGATTGGGCCAAATGGGCTGAGCTGAACCCAGATCGGGTTAGGTTTGGATTTGGTTGGGTTAACCGAATCACCCGAACCGCCTGTAAATCACCCAAAACAGATCGCGGAAACCATTTTTTCTCCGCGATTGCCGTCTTCCCTTCTCCGCGATTCCTTCTTCTTCTTCTCCCCAATTCCGATTTCCTATTCTCCGGTTCCTCCGATCGCGCGATTTCTTCCTCGTCCCGATCGAAGCTCCTGGTTTTCTCCGATCTCGACGGCAGCTACTCGACTTCACCGCCGGCTTCTCCTTCCCACGATCGGCATTCCGTTCCACTCGACGCCGCTGATCTCGGTTGGGAGCAAGCAGCACCGGCCGATCGCCACCATCTTCATCGCCGGCTACTTCCTATTTCTTTCCCGATTCGAGCTGCTCCTCGCCAAGGGCTCTCCGCCGTTTCTCCTCCTTCACTCGAGCGTCATCGGAGCGATCGCCAGCTCCGTCGAACGCCTGTGGCAGCAGCATAGGTTGATCTGCTACCGCCGACGCCGGGGCGAGCTTGACCTCGCCGCACCCGTCGGTTGTCTCCGCTGGTTGTGCCTTCGTTTCTGATTCGACAAACAGCAGCAGATGCCGCCGCTTCCTGAGCTCAATTTGTTGTCTCCGATCTAGACGAGGGGCGCCTTCGACTGACTCTGCACCGTGTGTAGCAGCGTCGGCGCCCAAGCTCAGATCGTCGCGGTCATCTCCCTCAGCCACCACCGCGAACTCTACTTGCTGTCGCCGCTACCTATTGCTGAGGGTAAGACCAACAATTCCATTATTACCAATCACCATAGTTTACAAATCTCCTCATTTGATGTGTGTGGAAGAAGTTGAAGTTGGGTTGATTGGCTCAGAACGAGGATGTAGGATGGTGGTTGTCTTTGTGAGCGATGGTTTAGATGTTTCAATAAGTCATTGAGCGTGGATTGTGCCGTGAGGTAGGTTTGGTTGTGTATTTTGTTCACAAACAGGTGATGAGGATAAGTTATTGTTGTTCACAGAATCATTAAACTTGGATAACTCTGTTTGCAACGGAGCTTGGACTTTCCGGCAGCAATTGGGGTCACTGAGATATTTTTCCTATCCGATCCGATTGTGTGAGGAGATGATGGTAAGCTACTGCTATAGCTTAGATTTAGTATTACTCGATTGTTAATATTGATTTAGTTGATGTTATAGTTGATTTTGGATTGTTAGTTGATCGAGATACAAGGATGATGTAGGATTTGATTCGATCAATTAGATATGTGACAGTACTTTATTGTATCATATTGTTACAGGACTTTGATTGTGATAGATACATGGACATGGAGATGAATAGCACGGGTTACATAGCAGGTGGGTAATATCTACCTGGTCCGGTAGTTTTGATCAATTCCAGTGCATGATCTTGTATATATATGTTTATACCTGTTTACCTTAAATCCACTCATGTTAATCATATGCTTGTTCTGCCTTGACATTTGAGATATAAACTCTGGTACTTCATTGATTATCTAGCTCGGATAGGAACTATAAACCCTATTATGTATTAGCTGATAGATGTTCAGTAAGTACATGTGGTTAGGGTTATCTTTGTGACTTCAGATTGGTTTACTGTATTACATCACTAGGGTTAGGTGATGGTTTGAATTATGGAGTCGATTGTTATATCATATCCGTATTAGTGGTGCATTTATTATGGATCTAGTTGTCTGTGCATAGATAAGTGTATGGTTGCTTGGATGTGACCAGGACTAGAAGTCCTAGTGTGATGGTATATCCATTAGGATGCTGTGTATGGTTATATGGATGGTCGATTGTATATCGCTTGACTAGAGGTCTTAGCGTGGTTGTCGGATGAGTATGACTCTTTATGCGGAGAGAGAGTCTTATGGATTGTAGTCCTTGCATAGTTGACTTTTAGTTGACCAGGGACTCTGGATAGGGAGGTGTCGCGAGGATACATGTATGGAGCTATGCATCATCACATTGCATGCATCTTGTGTTGTAGGTCTCCCTTGTGGATTGAGACAAGTCGTCACCATCCCGCCTCCCGCCACTCGGGGTAGTGGTAGCAGGTTAAGGGCAGCATTGATGTGCTCGACCACTAGGGATGGTGTGGAGATGCCGGAGACGCACCGGCAGTAGTGGTGTTAGCACTCGCCACTATGGGTGGTTGTGTGATCTTTGTTGTCCTATGTGTGGCGTTTGTCTACTCATGGGTAGGGACAGGTGGCTTGCAGAGGGGGCCCCTAGAGTAGTTAGCTTTACGCTTATACACTACTCATAATATACTACAACCCTACCACTCGAGAGTGGTGGCAGCTGGAGTCGGGCTAGTTGTCATTTGTCGTGCCACCCTGGCCACTCTGGGGTCATGGTTGGACGGGTCTGCAGATAGTGACCATGCATATGCATTGCTAATATATATATGTATGCATGTATTTGATATATGTTTTACATATGCCTGTGAGATGCTGCATTTGATTGAGCTATGATTGTTGCACATGCTTGTACATCATGATACATGCCATTTGCATTTTATTTATCGCTATATGTTGAGCATGATACTGCGTTGATTGATTTATCATATATGCATTTGATTAGCATCATGTCATTGTGTGACCGGGTTATTATACAGGTGATCATATACTGTTCATATGTCTGAGTATTGGTCAGGTATGGGATTGACCTGGTACATTATATGGGTTATGTTATGGTATATCTGTCAGGATGATATAGCTTATGGTGTTGCAGACCGTCAGGTACGTTGGTACATTACTTTATGTTTAGTTGATCAGTTTAGTATATACATTGAGTATGACTTTACTGTAGTTACTTGTTATTAGATTTGGATATAACTGTATGTCTATTGGACTCATGTTGTATACCTGTAGATCTTCACATGTATACTTGTAGATCTATCCTTACATGTTGTTCATGCACTTTCTATATATTACCCCTGAGTTTATACTCACCACCCCTGGACCCTGGGCTTCCTGTCGCCCAGATAACAGGTAGAAGATTCCTTGGACGTTTGGAGCTCCGCCAGCTGATCCCATCTCACACCGGACAGATGGATATTTAATCCGCATTGTGGTATTTGTGTGGATTGTCGTTTTGTTGTTTTAACTTGTATTGTTTCCGTATCTGTGATATACGGACGTATTGTATGTATTTGGCTTTCGCTGTTGCTTCTATTATGTTTCTTGTTGTGTCAAGTCACTCCGGAGTGCACAGTTGGGTCATTGTATCTTGTTGATCTGTTTGTATTGTTTCCGCTGTGTTTATTATGTTTGATATGATGATATCTGCGTATATCATATTGTTGTTGTGGGCCTACGGGCCTTGTATTAACCCGATATGTTGCCATGTACAGGGGAGATGCCGTCCGTTTGTTTTTCGGCACGGCATACTCTCGGGGCGTGACAGCCAAAGAGGAACCAACTATTAATTTTACTAATCAAAAAGTTAGGTTGACAAGATAGTAAAATTAATGGGTAAAACCTCCTCTTACAAATGTAGAATTCGTATACGTCCACACTATCGTGGCATATGATATTCTCGGTGTTTTGAGGTGTTGGTTGATTTTAAAATTTTATTGTTTGAGGAATCAATAATTTTTAGAAATCTAATGTTTTGATTTATGTGATTCTTAGGTTTTCTTTTAAAATGACTTTCATCCCACTTGCTGTGATATTGAAAGACAACAAACTTATTGGACCCAACTATGTTGATTGGAAGAGGAATCTAGACATTGTCTTGACTGCTGAGGAATACAAATATGTACCCCTCAAAGAGTGCCCTCCTAAGCCTGCAAAAGATTCTAGGGAAAAGGAGAAAGAGATTTATAAGAAGTGGATCAAGGTCAATGAGATAACGCGGTGTTACATTTTGGTATCTATGTCAAATGTACTGCAACATCAGCATCAAGCCATGCCCACTGCTTATGACATGATGCTCAATCTCAAAGAGCTTTTCGAACACCAGAATCGGGTTGCGAGGCAAGAAGCCATTAGAAACTTTATGACAACCACCATGATCAAGGGAACACCCGTGAGGGATCATGTTCTCAAGATGATTGCTCATTTGAATGAGCTGGAGGTCCTTGGAGCTGAGATCGATGGGGAAACCCAGGTCGATATCATACTCCAGTCTCTACCTAGGAGTTTTAAGCAGTTTCACCTGAACTACAACATGAATAAGAGGTTGTATTCGCTGGCGGAACTTCTGACAGAACTCCAGGCGACAGAGGGGCTATTTCGTTAGAGTGCTCAAGCACATGCCATGGTGACCCAAAAGGTTTCTACTTCTAAGCCGAAAGGAAAGAAGAAGAAGAAACAAACAGGGGCGAAGGCGGTGGGAGGTACTCAGGGAGGAGTGAAGAAGCCGAAAGGCAAGTGCTTCACTTGTAAGCAGACTGGACACTGGAAGAAGGACTGCCCCAACCGCAAGAACAAAGGTATATCTTTTGGTCTAGTCGTTGAAACATGTTTAGTGGTGTTGTCTACCGACACCTAGTGTGTAGATACGGGAGCCACTGATCATGTCTACAATACTTTGCAGGGGTTCCAGGAAACCAGACGACTGGCTAAGGGGGAGATTACCATGTACTTGGGCGATGTCACGAAGGTGGCGGCTATTGTAGTGGGAGACGTTCATTTATCTTTTGAGAAAAATAAACTTTTGGTTGTTAAGAATTGCCTTTATGTACCTTTATTTAGAAAGAATTTAATTTCGGTTTCCAAATTATTAGTGGATGGATATTCTATTTATTTCAATGACAAAGTTGTTATAAAAAGGAATAGAGACATTATCTGTTCTGGTACATTGATAGTAAATTTGTACACACTTGAACCAAAAGCTCCCACGATGCAAATTGAAATTAATAACTCATCTTTGAATTCTAAAAAGAGAAAAGAACCTTCGAAGATGAACCAAACATATCTTTGGCATCTTAGGCTTGGTCATATTAACCTAAGCAGAATTCAAAGTTTGATAGCTGATGGACCTTTGGGTTCATTAGTGGTGGAGGATTTCCCAACCTGTGAATCATGCTTGGAAGGTAAAATGACCAAGAGGCCTTATAAGGCCAAGGGGTATAGAGCCAAAGATGTGTTAGAATTGGTTCATTCTAATTTGTGTGGTCCTATGACTATCCAGGCTAGAGGTGGTTTCGAGTATTTCGTCTCTTTTATAGATGATTACTCGAGATATGGATACATTTCCCTGATGCGCCACAAGTTTGAATGCTTTGACAAGTTCAAAGAATTTAAGGCTGATGTGGAGAAACGTCAAGGTAAAAGTATCAAGACACTGCGATTTGATCGTGGTGGCGAGTACCTCTTGGGAGAGTTTAGGAATTACCTATCAGAGGCTGGGATTCAATCCCAATTGACTTCACCTGGCACACCCTAGCAGAATGGTGTAGCAGAGTGAAGGAATAGGACTCTTATGGAGATGGTTAAATCGATGATGAGTTATTCTGAGTTGTCAGATTCATTCTGGGGATATGCTCTAGATACGGCGGTGTACATTCTGAACTTAGTTCCATCTAAATCAGTGCCTTCTACTCCCACAGAATTGTGGACTGGGCGAAAGCCTAGTCTAAGATATATTCGAATATGGGGGAGTCCAGCACATGTGCGAAAGGCAGATGATGGTAAATTAGAAACTCATTCAGAAGTACGTATGTTCGTTGGCTATCCTAGAGGAACGAAGGGTGGTCTATTTTATAGTCCTAGAGATCAGAGGGTGATCGTTAGCACGAACGCCAGATTTCTAGAGGAAGACTGTGATAGGTCACAAGCCCAAGAGT
Source organism: Wurfbainia villosa (assembly GCA_025175895.1). NCBI lineage: Eukaryota > Viridiplantae > Streptophyta > Magnoliopsida > Zingiberales > Zingiberaceae > Wurfbainia > Wurfbainia villosa. The sequence goes on along the minus strand of CM045990.1, from coordinate 27,403,524 downwards.
AAAATTGTTCTGGAGGAATTAAAAGGGGAAGTCACTTCTTTAATACCACCGGTATAAGAAGATATACCACATGTCACTGCACCGCGTGTCACAAAGGATACACAGGTGATGCCTCATCGTAGTGGGAGGGTTGTGAGACAGCTGGATAGATTCATGTTCTTGGTAGAATCTTCTGATTTGGTCCCTGGCGAACATGAACCTGATCACTGGACATATGACGAGGCAATCCAAGATAAAGATGCAGTATCTTGGTAAAGTGCAATGAATGCTGAGATTGAATCTATGGATTCAAATCAGGTCTGGGAGCTAGTAGAACCATCCGATGGTGTAAAAACCATTAGATGCAAGTGAATCTACAAGAGAAAGAGAAGAATAGATGGGAAGGTTGAGACCTTCAAAGCAAGGCTTGTTGTGAAGGGGTATACTCAGAAAGAGGGTATCGATTATGAGGATACCTTTTCGCCGGTAGCCATGCTTAAGTCTATCCGGATTCTCTTATGCATAGCAGCTCATATGGATTATGAGGTGTGGCAGATGAATGTCAAGACATCTTTCCTTAATGGAAGTCTTGAGGAAAACATCTATATGAAGCAACCAGAGGGATTCATTGCTAAAGGCAAAGAGCATCTTGTATGTAAGCTTAATCGGTCCATTTATGGATTGAAGCAAGCGTCGAGGTCTTAGAACATCCCCTTTGATGAGGTAATCTAGTCCTATGGATTTATTCAAAGTCCAGATGAGTCTTGTGTATACAAGAGATGTGACGGAAACGTAGTGGTATTTCTTGTACTATATGTAGATGACATTTTGTTGATTGATAACAATATCAAGGTGTTATCGGACGTAAGGTTATGGTTGTTCAAACAGTTTAATATGAAGGACTTAGGAGAGGTGGGAGACATCCTTGGGATCAAGGTTATAAGGGATCGCAGGAAAAGGATGTTGTGCTTATCCCAAGCTTCATACATAGACACAATTATGGATCGTTTTAGCATGCAGAACTCCAAGAAGGGTTTTCTACCTTTCAGGCATGGAGTTCCTTTATCTAAGGAGATGTGTCCTAGAACATCTGAGGAGATAGAGGAGATGAAGGTGGTTCCTTATGCTTCGGCAGAAGGAAGCCTCATGTATGCGATGCTATGTATGAGACCAGATATCTGCTATGCCGTGGACATGGTCAGCAGATATTAGAGTAATCCAGGATAGAGACATTGGACTGCAGTAAAGCATATATTGAAGTCCCTGAGAAGGAGTAGGGATTATATGCTAGTTTACCAGGCAGACCAATTACTCCCTGTGGATTACACAGAATTTGACTTCCAATCTGATAGGGATAACAGGAAGTCTACCTCAGGTTTTGTGTTTAGTTTGAGAGGTGGAGCCATTGTATGGAGGAGTGTCAAGCATAAATGTGTGGCGGACTCTATCATGGAAGCTGAGTATGTGGCAGCCTCTGAGGCGGCCAAAGAAGTTGTGTGGCTTAGGAACTTCTTGATGGACTTAAATGTGATTCCTGGTTTGCCCAGAACTATCATAATTTATTGTGATAATAGTGGTGCAGTTGCAAACTCGAAGGAACCAAGAGCCCATAAGGCAAGTAAGCACATAGAGCGCAAGTACCACCTGATACGAGAAATCGTAAAAAGAGAAGTTGTTATGGCCAAGATTGAATCGGAGGATAACCTGGCACATCCTTTCACTAAGGCCCTTCCGGCGAGAGCTTTTGATAGGCATGTGGAGGGAAAGGGGATCAGATGTATGGCAGTATGAGGACAACATAGTCTTTTAGTATAAGTGGGAGATTGTTGGGATGTATATTGAAAAGTCTATCTTTTGTATGAACATCTTTATTTTTGAAATAAAAATCACATGATCATTGTTTGCATGTTTTTATGACTATGCATATTGTCTAATACATTACATTGTAGATAACATGGTGTGTGTGTAGGGGATCGGTACGGCCGGCTAGAGGGGGGTGAATAGCCCTCGTACGTTGGACGTCGTAAATTGCTCGTCTACAAAACATTAGCGCAAGCGGAATATACAAATACAAAGCAAAAGACAAGCAAGATATAAGCAAGCAATACAAACACCGAGATATAACGTGGTTCACGGCTACGCCGCTAATCCACGGTCCGATTCGTCCACGGTGAATCACTCCGCCAAAACCAATCACTATCGGTCTCTCCTTTGCACAAAGCTAGGTGGAGGTAACCTTTACAACCAAGATCACTCTTCTTACAATAGGATTGAAGTAAAGACAAGTAAGAAGAGTTTAGAGCTTGTGGGGCACTAGGAAGATCGTTTGGAGTATGAGCATTAGCCTCTCAAAGGCTCACACCCTCTCTTTATAGAGAGGGCTAACTTCTTCCGTTTGCGCCATCGATCACGCGCCGCCCTTGGCGATCGCCGCCACTACTGGCGGCCTCCGAACACGTCGGATCCCGACCGTTGTAGTCCAACGAAACTCTTGGCAGTCGACTGATGGACCTCATCACGATCGGCTGCTCCGTAATCGATCGCTCTACGGCTACGGTTCTGTGGCGAACCCTTATCTACCCCGATCGCTTTCGGAGCCGATCGATGATCTGGCAATGATCGCCACGATGGCACGATCGGGCCACAATCGATCGATGGTATACCAGTCGAACTCACTCGACTCAGAGCAGTCGACAGCCAAGACATGGCAGTCGACTGGTGTCGGGCAAACCCAACCGACACTTGGCCAAATGGCCAAGTTTCACCTAAGAGCTACCCTTCCCCGGGTTACAATCGCTCACTCTCATTTCTCGGAGTCCCTCGCCTTCGAAGTTCTCTTCGTTCTTGGCCACGTCCCTCGGCAGCATCAGGCGCACGGCTCTGCAATGCTCCTTCGCGTCTCTTGCCTCGAAGTCTACTTCCTCCGGCTTCACTCCAAGCTTCTCGTCCGGCGGTCCCTCGGATGCTCCAAGCGCACGGCTTCCGCAAAGCTATCCTTCACCGACTCAAGGCACGAGTCATGAGATGTGAAACTCGCCACGGCTCCATGTGCGAATTACTAAGTTCTGCACGACTTCAACGCACATATCACATCAACATATCAAACTAACTTAAACCCTTTGCCACACCATCAAAACCATATCACGGCAAGAGATTGCCCTAACAGTGTGGTGTCACACGGGAGATCATGTTATCGGCTCCTTGTAAAGTATAAGTAAAGGCTCACAACCGAGATGGCTTTGGACAAACTATTGGAATGGTTGTAGTGTGATTTGGTATTGGTTTGTCTTGACCATAGAATCACACTAGTCGACTTTGTGTGTATTGAGCAGGACCGACTTAGAGGTGATTCGATTTATTGCTGACTACATAATCGAATCGGACCTCAGATATTATATTGTACATACTCTTAATCCCAATATAATAACGGGCACATATACTTAGTATTCATTTCTTTGATTTACCAATGGGTGAGATTTATAGATTAAATCGATAGGCTCGGTAAGTTGGGAAATGATATTATTTATATGGTGTGTCGTTGATTATAAGAGGAAACCGTGTCCTATTTATTAGGATGATGATGCCCCCTTGAGAAGCTCATAAGGTTCATCATGTAAACCCTGCAGGTGGACTTGGTCCGGCATGATGAAAAGGTTGAGTGGTACTACTCATGGAGTTAAATGTTGATTAATTAATGGTCAGTAAATTAATTAATCGACGGACATTCGAGATCTTAAACACGGAGAGAAAATGTACATATAATATATGGAGCCCATATTATCTTATTAGGGTTGGTGAGGTAGATCAATGATAATCCTTTAGTGGATTGGATTATCATTAATGGATCAGACTTTATGTGGGCTTGATCCATGGGTGGCCAAGATCCAACTTCTCTTCATGGTCCCTATTGTAGCCTATTAAAACCTCATAAAGCTTATATCCAATGGATGAAAACAAAACTCTAGATCCAATGGTAGAGATTAAATCTCTAGATCCGACGGTTGAGATTAAATATCTAGATCCGACGGTTGAGATTAAATCCCTAGAACCAATGGAGGAGATTAAATCATGGCTTATCCCTAACTCTATAAAAGGAGGTGATAGGGGTGGGCGGCAAGATGATGGATGAGGGTTAGGGTTTGCTTCCCTTGGGCGGCAAGCAATCCTAGTTGGGATATGATTAGGAGTGGGCGGTTAGGGTTAGGGTTTGGGTGTTGGTGGTGGGCGGCAACTAGTGTAGGAGAAGACCTTTTCTTCTTCTTCCAAGGTTTGGCCGGCTCCTATCCTTCTTCCCTCTACCATGGCCGGAGCTCAACCTATTCTTCTTCCCTTCATCCTTGGCCGGAAATTAAGAGAGCTTAGTTTAGAGTTTGGGCAGCAACAAGGAGGAGGATTGCTTTCCTGTCTCTTCTCCAAGTGTTGGCCGGCGCCCATGCCCTCATTGATTCTCCTTTGGCCGGTTCCTACACTCCATGTTCTCTTCCTTGGCCGGTGGCAACATCGAGTCTATTGACTTGGTGGCCGGTTCTAGATAGGAAGAAGAGTTTTGTTTGATGATCTTCCTTTGTTCGGAGTGAACAAGGAAAGGAAGATTGGTGATCTAGGAGGCTTCGACTTTTGGAAGATCGTCGCCCATACGACGTCCAAAAAGAGGAAGGACATACAATAGAAGATCAAGAGGTATAAAAAGAGGTATAATCTTATTTATTTTGATTAGTCTTCCTTTGTATAATGTTCATAATTGCTTTTCAATTATATGCATGTTTTATGTGGATGTTTACTTTATGTATGAGGCTAAATAATACTTGGATCTCGAACATAAACACGAAAGCCGGTGATCCGGACATCGTCTATTCCGCAGCTACTCGTAGAATAAAGGTTGGTCGCTTGAACAACAAGTTTGTTCAAGTGACCTCTCTAAACGAGTAGCACGACGATGACAAGGTTGTTTGGGCAATCCCTCTTGTCCAGGATAAATTTTTATATCCGGGGACATCGAAGGGATCGCCATGAACAAGTGACTAAGTTGAAAAGGGAAGCGAAGTATCCCCTCACAGATCAATGAAACCAAACCCTTCACCTTCTTGGTGTTGGATGCCCCCTCTGCTTATAATTCAATCTTGGGTCATCCTTTCTTATCAGTTTTTCAGGTGGTGGCTTCTCCTTACCATCAGACGATAAAGTTTCCAATAGGCTAGCTCATTGGAGAGGTCCGAGGAGAACAAAAAGTAACTCCGAGTTGTTATGTGAAAATGGTAAGGGATGATAAGAAAAGGTCCAGAGTGGATGATCTCAAAGCAAAGGCAGCGGTTGTTGGGATGTATACTGAAAGCCTAGCTCTTTTGTATGAACATCTTTATTTTGAAATAAGAATCACATGATCATTGTTTGCACTTTATTTATATATGTGCATATTATCTAATACTTTATATTGTAGATAACATGGTGCTTGGGTGTGGCACAGAAGATCATGTTATCAGTCCCTTGTAGAGTATAAGTAGAGGCTCACAACCAAGATGGTTTTGGACAAACCATTGGCATGGTTGTAGTGTAGCTTGGTATTGTTTTGTCTTGAACATAGAGTTACACTAGTACACTTAGGTGTATTGAGCAGGACCGACATAGAGGTGATTCAATTTATTGTTGACTACATAATTGAATCGGACCTCGGATATTATGTTGTACATGCTCTTAATCCCGATATAATAACGGGCACATGTACTTAGTATTTATTTCTTTGATTTACCAATGGGTGAGATTTAGATGGATTAAATCAATATGCCCGGTAAGTTGGGAAATGATATTATTTACATGGTGTACCGTTGATTATAGGAGGAAACCGTGTCCTATATATTAGGTTGATGATGTCCCTTTGAGGAGCTCATAAGGTTCATCATGTAAACCCTACAGGTTGACTTAGTCAACATGATGATAAGGTTGAGTGGTACTACTCGAGGAATTAGATGTTAATTAATTGATGGTCAGTAAATCAATTAATTGACGGACATTCGATATCTTAAACACGGGGAGATGGATGTACAAATAATATATGGAGCCCATATTAATTTATGGGGGTTTGTGAGGTAATTCAATGATGATCCTCTAGTGGAATGGAACATCATTGATGGATCAAGTTTGTGTGGTTCCGATCCATCAGGTGGCCAAGATCCAACTCCTCCTCATGGTCCCTATCGTAGCCTAATATAAACCTCATGAAGTCTAGATCAAATGATGGAAAACAAATCTCTAGATCCGACGGTTGGGATTAAATCCCTAGAACTGACGGTTGAGATTAAATCTCTAGATCCGACGGTTGGGATTAAATCCCTAGAACCGACGGTTGAGATTAAATCCCTAGATCTGACGGTTGGGATGAAACCCTAGATCCGACGGTTGAGATTAAAACCCTAGAACCGACGGTGGAGATTAAACCAAGGCCTATCCCTAACTCTATAAAAGGGTGGCTTAGGGTGGGCGGCAAAGGTTGATGTTGGATGATGGATGCTAAGGAGATTAGGATTTTGCCTAGCATTGCTTGGGAGGCAAGAAACCCTAAGGAGGAAACCCTAATTGGATTAGGGTTTGTCTCTTTGGTTGGGCGGCTAGGTTTGGAAGGAAGCTTGGGCGGCAACTTGAGGAGGATCTCTTCTTCTTCCTAGAAGGTGGCCAGCTCCTAGATCTCTTCTCTCCACCTTGGTTGGCCGGCAAGAAAGCCTAAGGAGGAAACCCTAATTAGGGTTTGGCTCCTATAGTTGGGCGGCTAGGGTTTGCAAGAAGGTGGGCGGCATCTATAGGAGAGGAGCTCTTCTTCTCCCTAGGGTGTGGCCGGCTCCTTCCTCTATTCCCTCCACCTTGGCCGGCGCCCAATGTATTCCTCTTCTCCTCTTCATTCCATCTTGGCCGGCGGCACTAGAAGCTAGGGTTTGTCCCTAGTTTGGTTCCTTGGTGGTTTCCATTTTATTCTCTTTATTCTTGGGGCCGGCGACATCAATCCTTTGCGGATTGGTGGTTGACTCAAGCAAGAAGGGAAAGAGAGTTCTTCTTTCTTTGGATTGAAGAAGATCTAGGAAGCTTCAACTTGTGGAGGATCTTCGCCCACACGAAGTCTACAAGGAGGTTAGGACATACGATAGAAGATCAAGAGGGATAAAAGTTTTACAACTTTTATTATTGTTCTTTACATGTTATTATTGATATGCTAGCTTATGTTCTTTATGTTAGTATATGTTGATTATACTAGTTACATTTGCATGTATTTGTATAATCATGGACCCCGAAGATAAACACAAAAACCGGCGATCCGTCCGTCGTCTCTTCCGCGGCTAACCGACTAGAAGAGCTTGGTTGCTTGAACAACTAGTTTGTTCAAGCGATCGCTCAAGTCATTAGCACGACGATGAATTGGTTGTGCTTAGGAAACTCATCCCATCCGGATTAGTTTTCATTAGTGAAAATTTTAATCCGGGGACATGGGAGCCGATGAGCATTCCGAGGGCTAGCACATTGCCAACAAATGGTATCGGAGCCACGGTTTCCAGTTTTGTGTGTTTTGGATTCGGTTACTTTCACGCACTTATCATATATTGTGTATGCCGGATAATAGTAGGATGTGCGTAGGCTAACTTTTTGGTTGCAGGCATAAGATCCAACTATTATGGCTATATATGTGTGTATGTGATTGCATGTGTGTGTGATTGTATATTATTTGAATCCTCGGGGTTGACGAGGCTAAATTAGTATTTAATTTTTGTAATTGAATACGACATTGTTTAGCCACTCTTTACTTTATTTTACTTTCGATCTAGATTTCATGTACACTCCCTCGTGGAGTATAGGATCGATGGATGTAAAATAAAATAGGTTTTATTCTCGGCTCGGATCTCCGGATGGCTCGTACATGAAGTAGGAAGAACGGACGAGGTGGCGACACGACGGGACGCATATTGGAGAACAATGCCATAATAGTTGGAAAAATTCTGATTTTTCCATATTTATTGCTGATTTGTTTTATATTCATGTTGTGTGTGCTTGAAAATTCCTCATTTTCAATTTACTAAGTGGGAGAGGGATATTTTAATTAATTCTCGCGGCCTCCATTACAATTTGACGTGTGATGCAACAAACTTGCGCGTCGGCTCTGAGTGTCTTCCTCCCCATCGGATGAGTTTTTTTGCGGATCACTAGGTCAAATAATGGTTATAGGAAATTATTTAGGAGCATGTGTACTTCCCCATCGGTAAGGCACATAATCCGAGATAATTCCCTTAGTATCGTGTAATGGTGCACACTTAGATGCAAATAAAAAGTATCCTCCCCATCGGAGTCACTGCTTTTATTTGTAGGGCCAAAAAGGAACTAACTATTAATTTTATTTGTCAAAAAGTAAGGTTGACAAGATAATAAAATTAATGGGTAAAACCTCCTCTTACAAATGTTGAATTCGTATACGTCCACACTATCGTGGCATGCGATATTCTCGGTGTTTTGAGGTGTTGGTTGATTTCGAAATTTTATTGTTTTGAGGAATCAATAATTTTTGAGATCTAAAGTAATGATCTATGTGATTCTTAGGATTTTCAAAATGACTTTCAGTCCACTTATTGTGATACTAAAGGAAATAAACTTACTGTACCCAAATAATGTTGATTGGAAAAGAATCTAGATATTGTCTTATTTGCTAGGAAGTACATGTATGCACTCTTCGAAGAGTATCCTCAAGCCATGGTTGCTCCAAAAGGTTTCTACTTCTAAGACGAAAGGCAAGAAGAAGGAGAAACAAGGTGGAGAAAATGTGGTGGGAGAATCTCAGGGAGGAGTGAAGAAGCCGAAAGGCAAGTACTTCACTTACAAGCAGGATGGACATTGGAAGGAGGACTGTCCCAATCCAAAGCAGAACAAAAGTATATCCTTTGGTCTAGTCGTTGAAACATGGTTAGCGGTGTTATCTACCGGCACCTGGTGTGTAGATACGAGAGCCACTAATCATGTCTGCAATACTTTGAAGGGGTTCCAGGAAACCCGACGACTAGCTAAAGGGGATATTACCATTAACTTGGGCAATGCCATAAAGATGACGGCTATTGCAGTGGGAGATGTTTTATTTATCTTTTGAGAAAAATAAAGGTTTTGGTTCTTAAGAATTTCCTTCATGTACCCTTATTTAGAAAGAATTGATTTCGGTTTCTAAATTGTTTATGGATGGATAATCTATTTCTTTTTATGACAGATTTGTTATAAAAGGAATAGGGACATTATCTATTCAGGTACATAGATAGGAAATTTATAACTTGAACCACAAGCTCCCACGGTGCAAATAGAAGTTATTAACTCATATTCTAATTCCGATAAGAGAAAAGAACCTTCGAAAATGAACCAAACATTAACCTAAGCAGAATTCAATAGGTTGATAGCTGATGGACCTTTGGGTTCATTAGTGGTGGAGGATCTCCCAACCTGTGAATCTTGCTTGGAGAGTAAGATGACCAAGAGGCCTCTCAAGGCCAAGGGGTATAGATACAAAGATGTGTTGGAATTGGTTCATTCTGATTCGTATGCTCCTATGTCTATCCAGACAAGAGGTAGTTTTGAACATTTCATCTTTTTCATAGATGATTGTTCAAGATACGGATGACACTACGATCTGATCGTAGTGGTGAGTACCTCTTAGGAGAGTTTAGGAACTACTTATCAGAGGCTGGGATTCAATCCTAATTATGCGCTGGCACACCCAGTGAGCGGTGTAGCGGAAGGCGAAGGAATAGGACTCTTATGGAGATGGTTAGATCGATGATGAGTTATTACGACTTGCGGTTAGTTACGGGGATATGCTATAGATCTGACGATATACATTACGAACTTGGTTCCATCTAAATCAATGCCTTCTACTCTCCGAGTTGTGGGTGGCGAAAGCCTAGTCTAAGACATATTCGGATATGGGAGTCGGCACATGTCTTTGAAGGCGATCTTGTAAGTTGGAACCTCGTACAGAAGTACTCATGTTCATTGGCTATCCCAGAGGAACGAAGGGAGGATTGTTTTATTGTCCTAGAGATCAGAGGGTGATCGTTAACACGAACGCCAGATTTCTAGAGGAAGACTATGTGATGAGCCACAAGCCCAAGGGTAAAATTGTTCTGGAGGAGTTAAAAGGGAAGTCACTTCTTTAGTACCACCGGTACAAGAGGATATACCACATGTCACTGCACCGCGTGTCACAGAGGATATGCAGATGATACCTCATCGTAGTGGGAGGGTTGTAAGACAACCTTATTGATTAATGTTCTTGGGTGAATCTTCTGATTTGGTCCCTAGCAAACATGAACCTGATCCCTAGACATACGACGAGTCAATCCAAGATATAGATACAACATCTTGGCAAAGTGCAATGAATACTGAGATTGAATCCATGGATTCAAGTCAGGTCTGGGAGCTCTTATGCATAGCAGCTCATATGGATTATGAGGTGTGGCATATGGATGTCAAGATAGCTTTCCTTAATGGAAGTCTTGAGGAAAACATCCAAATGAAGCGACCAGAGGGATTCATTGTTAAGGGAAAAGAGCATCTTGTATGTAAGCTTAATCGGTCCATTTATGGATTGAAACAAGCTTCGAGGTCTTGGAACATCCGCTTTGAGGAGGTAAATCAGTCTTATGGATTTATTCAAAGTCTGGATGAGTCTTGTGTATACAAGAGATGTGACGGAAACGTAGTGGTATTTCTTGTACTATACGTAGATAATATTTTGGTAGTTGCCAACAATATCAGAGTGTTATCAGACGTAAGGGTATGGTTGTCCAAACAGTTTTGAATGACTTGGGAGAAGTGGGTCACAACCTTGGGATCAAGGTTGTTGTGCTTATCCCAAGCTTCATACATAGACATGATTTTGGATCGTTTTAGCATGCAGAACTCCAAGAAGGGTTTTCTACCTTTCAGGTATGGAGTTCCTTTATCTAAGGAGATGTGTCCTAGATCATCTGAGGTGATAAAGGAGCTGAAGGTGGTTCCTTATGCTTCGGCAGTAGGAAGCCTCATGTATGTTATGTACGAGACAAGATATCTGCTTTGCCGTGGGCATGGTTAGCAGATATCAGAGTAATCCAGGACAGGGATATTGGACTGCGATAAAAGCATATATTGTAGTGCCTGAGAAGGACTAGGGATTATATGCAAGTTTACCGGGCAGACCAATTACTCCCTGTGGGTTGCATGGATTGTGATTTTCAATTATATAGGGATAACAGTAAGTCTACCTCGGGGTTTGTGTTTACTTTTGGAGGTGGAGCCATAGTATGGAGGAGTGTCAAGCAGAAATGCATGGCGGACTCCACCATGGAAGCTGAGTATGTGGCAGCCCCTGTGGCGGCCAAAGAAGCTGTGTGGTTCAGGAACTTCCTGATGGACTTTGATGTGATTCTTAGTTTGCCCAGAACTATCACAATTTATTGTGATAATAATGGTGCAGTTGCAAACTCGAAGGAACCACGAGCCCATAAGACTAGTAAACACATAGAGTGCGAGTACCACCTGATATGAGAAATCGTAAAGGAGGTAGAAGTTGTTGTCGCCTAGATTGCATCATAGGATGACCTAGTAGATCCTTTTCACTAAGGTCCTTCTAGCGAGAGCTTTGATAGGCATGTGGAAGGAAGGGGAATCAGATGTATGACAGTATGAGGACAGCATAGTCTTTTAGTATAAGTGGGAGATTGTTGGGATGTATACTGAAAGCCTAGCTCTTTTGTATGAACATCTTTATTTTGAAATAAGAATCACATGATCATTGTTTGCACTTTATTTATATATGTGCATATTGTCTAATACTTTATATTGTAGATAACATGGTGCTTGGGTGTGGCACAGAAGATCATGTTATCAGTCCCTTGTAGAGTATAAGTAGAGGCACACAACCAAGATGGTTTTGGACAAACCATTGGCATGGTTGTAGTGTAGCTTGGTATTGTTTTGTCTTGAACATAGAGTTACACTAGTACACTTAGGTGTATTGAGCAGGACCGACATTGAGGTGATTCAATTTATTGTTGACTACATAATTGAATCGGACCTCGGATATTATGTTGTACATGCTCTTAATCCCGATATAATAACGGGCACATGTACTTAGTATTTATTTCTTTGATTTACCAATGGGTGAGATTTAGATGGATTAAATCAATATGCCCGGTAAGTTGGGAAATGATATTATTTACATGGTGTACCGTTGATTATAGGAGGAAACCGTGTCCTATATATTAGGTTGATGATGTCCTCTTGAGGAGCTCATAAGGTTCATCATGTAAACCCTGCAGGTTGACTTAGTCAACATGATGATAAGGTTGAGTGGTACTACTCGAGGAATTAGATGTTAATTAATTGATGGTCAGTAAATCAATTAATTGACGGACATTCGGTATCTTAAACACGGGGAGATGGATGTACAAATAATATATGGAGCCCATATTAATTTATGGGAGTTGGTGAGGTAATTCAATGATGATCCTCTAGTGGAATGGAACATCATTGATGGATCAAGTTTGTGTGGTTCCGATCCATCGGGTGGCCAAGATCCAACTCCTCCTCATGGTCCCTATCGTAGCCTAATATAAACCTCATGAAGTCTAGATCAAATGATGGAAAACAAATCTCTAGATCCGACGGTTGGGATTAAATCCCTAGAACCGACGGTTGAGATTAAATCTCTAGATTCGACGGTTGGGATTAAATCCCTAGAACCGACGGTTGAGATTAAATCCCTAGATTCGACGGTTGGGATTAAATCCCTAGAATCGACGGTTGAGATTAAATCCCTAGATCCGACGGTTGGGATGAAACCCTAGATCCGACGGTTAAGATTAAAACCCTAGAACCGACGGTGGAGATTAAACCAAGGCCTATCCCTAACTCTATAAAAGGGTGGCTTAGGGTGGGAGGCAAAGGTTGATGTTGGATGATGGATGCTAAGGAGATTAGGGTTTTGCCTAGCATTGCTTGGGCGGCAAGAAACCCTAAGGAGGAAACCTTAATTGGATTAGGGTTTGGCTCTTTGGTTGGGCGTCTAGGTTTGGAAGGAAGCTTGGGCGGCAACTTGAGGAGGATCTCTTCTTCTTGCTAGAAGATGGCCGGCTCCTAGATCTCTTCTCTCCACCTTGGTTGGCCGGCAAGAAAGCCTAAGGAGGAAACCCTAATTAGGGTTTGGCTCCTATGGTTGGGCGGCTAGGGTTTGCAAGAAGGTGGGCGGCATCTATAGGAGAGGAGCTCTTCTTCTTTCTAGGGTGTGGCCGGCTCCTTCCTCTATTCCCTCCACCTTGGCCGGCGCTCAATGTATTCCTCTTCTCCTCTTCATTCCATCTTGTCCGGCGGCACTAGAAGCTAGGGTTTGTCCCTAGTTTGGTTCTTGGTGGTTTCCATTTTGTTCTCTTTATTCTTGGGGCCGGCGACATCAATCCTTTGCGGATTGGTTGTTGACTCAAGCAAGAAGGGAAAGAGAGTTCTTCTTTCTTTGGATTGAAGAAGATCTAGGAAGCTTCAACTTGTGGAGGATCTTCGCACACACGAAGTCTACAAGGAGGTTAGGACATACGATAGAAGATCAAGAGGTATAAAAGTTTTACAACTTTTATTATTGTTCTTTACATGTTCTTATTGATATGCTAGCTTATGTTCTTTATGTTAGTATATGTTGATTATACTAGTTTACTTTTGCATGTATTTGTATAATCATGGACCCCGAAGATAAACACAAAAACTGACGATTTGTCCGTCGTCTCTTCCGCGGCTAACCGACTAGAAGAGCTTGGTTGCTTGAACAACTAGTTTGTTCAAGCGATCGCTCAATTCGTTAGCACGACGACAAATTGGTTATGCTTAGGAAACTCATCCCATCCGGATTAGTTTTCATTAGTGAAAATTTTAATCCGGGGACATGGGAGCCGATGAGCATTCCGAGGGCTAGCACATTGCCAACAGCGGTTGCTTCAGAAGCATGTGTGCTAGAGGAAGCCCTGCCCAAGAGGGAGAAGATAGAAGAAGGAGAAACTATGGAAATAGCTTTGGGAAAAGTGACTCAGATAGCACAGTAGCTAAAGGTAAAGGAAGAGCTCATCGCTTGCCTATGAAGAAATGATGATATTTTTGCTAAGGATGTTCATGAACTGATCAGGATTGATCCCCGAGTTGTAGAGCACCATCTGAACATTATTCAAGGACCACGGTCTGTCCAGCAAAAGAGCCAACACTTCGGGCTAGAGAAGGACAATGTCATTGCTGAAGAGGTGGATAAGTTACTGCAGGCTGGCCATATCAAATAAATTCAATTACCCAAGTGGGTTTCAAATGTAGTTTTGGTCCCCAAGCCTTCTGTGCAGTGGAGGATGTGTATTAATTTTCATGATTTAAATAAAGTTTGCCCTAACAACTGCTACCCCTTCCCTCGTATTGATCAATTGGTAGATTCTATGATGGGATATGAAGTCATCTCGCTTATGGATGCTTATCAGGGGTATCATCAGATCCCATTAGCACGGGAAGATCAAAGGAGGGTTAGCTTTGTGACAGTAAGAGGGTTGTATGCATATGTAGTAATGCCCTTTGGGATAAAAAATGTAGGACCCACTTATCAAAGGCTTATGGACAAGATATTAGTCGAACAGAAGTATAGAAATGTTAAAGTATACGTTCATGACATTTTAGTGAAGTCATGGCTCACTCAGAATTTGGTACAAGATCTGGAAGAAACATTTGCTACCCTCAGACCTTATAACATGAAGTTGGACCTGAGTAAGTGTTTGTTTGGGGTGAAGAGTGAGAAGTTCTTGAGATATATTTTGATAGAGAAGGGATTACAGGCTAACCCAGAGAAGGTTCAAGTGTTGTGCAATATGAACTCACTCACCAATTTGCAGAAAACACAAAAGTTGGTAGGAAGGATTGTTTCATTATCTCGGTTTATTGCCAGGTCTGCAAATTGAGGGTTGCCTTTCTTTAGAATTCTGAGGAAGGCTACTCGGTTTCAATGGGATGAGAAGTATGAACAACCTTTTCAGGAGTTAAAGAAGTATTTAGTTGGCCTTCCTTTGCTGGCTAAGCCTATTGTAGGAGAACCACTGTGGATATATTTAGTTGTATCAGAAGGGGCAATCTGTTTAGTTTTATTGAGGCAAGAAGGTTCGCAACAACAACCCATTTACTACACCAGCCACATATTGAAGGGGGTCGAGTTGCGATACACTGAGTTGGAGAAGATGGCATGTATACTAGTCCTGACTGCTCACAAGTTGAGACCTTATTTCTTAGGTCACCCAATGAATATTTTGACAAATAGTGAGATGGGTCGAGTAGTCACTAAGCCTAATATTTCAGGAAGATTAGCTAAATGGGATGTTGAGTGAGTATGATGTCCGCTATTACCCCTAAACTGCAATCAAGGCTCAGTCGCTGGTTGATTTTTTAGTCGAGGTGCCATTGGGTCCGGAAAATAGTTCGGCCAAAGGGAAAGAGGAAAGAAATGTGTGGAAAATCTTTGTGGATGGATCTTCGGGAGTCGGGGCGAGTGGAGTTGGAGTTGTGTGTTGGAGGATCGTGGCCCGGATAGAAGGGGGATTGAATAGCCCTATGTCGTAGATGGAAATCACTCGTCTTAATTGTCTATGAGAATGATTAGCACAGCAGAAATAATTCTAAAGCAAAATACAATTAAGCAAATACAAGAAGTAAAGAGACAAACGCTAACACAATTATATAACGTGGTTCAAGACCCTTGTCGCAAATCCACGGACGATTCGTATGGTGAATCACTCCCTCAACCAAATCCACTAATCTCTCCTTTAGCTCAACAAGGTAGAGGAAACCTCTTTACACAAACTCTCCCTCATACAATAAGATTGAGTTAGAAAAAAGTAAGAGAAGAGTAAACACGTTTAGGGCACTTGGGAGTATGAATAGGAATGAAGCATTAACCACCCCAAGGCACCCAAGGCCTCTTTTTTATAGAGAAGAGGTCATTCTTCCCATTGGGCATGCAGTAGTCGACTGTTGCATGCCATCAGTCGACTGTAGTCATTCCAACGGCTTCTGACCACGACAGATCACGGTCGATATAGCCAACAGTTCTCTTGGTAGTCGATTGATCATGTCCATCAGTCGACTGATCAAGCCATCAATCAAGTGATCCAGACAATCTATCAATTTAAACCCCTTTTGTGCCTGCGACCACCTTCATCAACCGACTGTTGTCCCTTGGCAATCGAATGATGGTGATGCAGTAAACTGCCAAACCCTAGCAGTCGACTGCTGGGCCAGAAACACTTCAGCCGAACATCAGTCGATTGCTCTCGACTTGGATCAGTCGACTACTATCTATAGCAATCGACTGGTGTCAGATAAAACCTCAAACAAACACTTGTTTGAGCATCTGACAGTCGGGTAAACCTCAAACCACTTGTTTGAGCATCCGACACTTCCATTCGTCGGGTAGAAACCTCAAACTCATGTTTGAGCATTCGAATTATCCAATTTTCGAGTAAAACCTCAAACACAAGTTTGAGCGTCCGACTTGTCAGGTAAAACCTCAAACCTAAGTTTGACCATCCGACACTTGACTTAACCATTTAGCCAAGTTCACCTATGAGCTACCCCGTCTCGGGTTACAATCGCTCAATCTCTCATCTTCCTATGGAGTACCTCAATCTTCGTCCGACCATGTCCCTCAGATGCACTAAGCCCGCGGCTCCTCCAGTGTCATCCTTCATGTCTCGCCCATAAGTCTGCTTCCTATGGCTTCACTCCAATGCACCTCATCTGGCGGTCCCTCAGATGCACCAAGTGTATGGCTTCTGCAATGCCATCCTTCACCGACTAAAGGACCCAATCCATGAGATGATGAACTCGCCAATGCTTTCATCAAGTGAAGCATGTGTGATTCACTTAAGTCCTGCATAACTTAACCACACACATCAAATCACATAAACAACCTAACTTAAAACCTTTGCCACACATATCAAAAACAAATCATACTTGGGTTGATTGTCCTAACAATCTCCCCCTTTTTGATTTGTGGCAACATGTTTAAGTTAGCGAAAACATTAACAAAACACTAAGGCAAGGAAAGCATGTAAACATAACATGATTATCAAAACACTCCCCCTTAATACATGCAACTCCCCCTTAATGTAGGATCGATGAAGTGTGGATTGGCCGGCTAGAGGGGGGTGAATAGCCCTCTTTCATTGGATGACGGAATTTGCTCGTCTATAAAGAAATTAACGCAACGGAAACAAAACAAGACAAGCAAATAGAAATAAAAATACAAACAATGCTAACACTGAAAAGTAACGTGGTTCACGGCTACGCCGCTAATCCACGGTCCCGATTTGTCCCCGGTGAATCACTCCGCAACGAATTCACTATCGGTCTCTCCTTTGCACTAAGCTAGGTGGAGGTAACCCTTACAACTCAAGAACACTTCTTCTTTTACAATAGATGTGAAAGAAAACTAAGAGAAGGAGTTTGAATCATGTGGAGCACTTGGATGATCACTTAGAGCATAAGCATTAGGCCCCCAAAGCCCCACACCCTTCCTCTTTATAGAGGAAGAGGGTTTCTTCCCGTTGACACAGGAGCAGTCGACTGATGTCCCTATCAGTCCGTTGGTCCTGTAGTCGTTGCATAATAACGGCTGCTTTCCACGTTGGATTTCATCCAACGATGCCGACATCAGTCGACTGATATTGCCATCAGTCGACTGATGCTCAATCAGTCGAGTGCTCACGAGCTCGACTCCATTCTATGCCTGAAACACTTGCGACTAGTCGACTGATACCTTCATCAGTCGACTGGTGGTCTCTCAGTCGACTGTCAATTCATGGCAGTCGACTGTTGGCACTTTAACCGGACTCGAACACTAGTCAAGACACAGTCGACTTAGAGTAGTCGACTACCATAACATGGTAGTCAACTGATGTCGGAAAATCCCATCCGACACTTAGTCAAATGGCCAAGTTTCACCTAAGAGCGCTACCCCTTCCCGGGTTACATTCGCTCACTCTCATCCCTCGGAGTCCCTCGCCTTTGAAGTTATCTTCGTCCGACCACATCCCTCGGATGCGCCAAATGCACGGCTCTGCAGCGCCATCCTTCGCGTCTCGCCCTGAAGTCTACTTCCTTCGGCTTCACTCCAAGCTCCTCGTCCGACGGTCCCTCAGATGCTCCAAGCGCACGACTTCTGCAAAGCCATCCTTCACCGACTCAAGGACCGAGTCATGAGAGGTGAAACTCGCCAAGGCTCCATGTGCGAATTACTAAACCCTACGAGACTCCAATGCACGTATCAAATCACAATAACAACCTAACTTAAACCCTTTGCCACACACATCAAAACCATATCACGGCAAGAGATTGCCCTAACAATCTCCCCCTTTTTGATGTATGGCAATCCGTTTAAGTTAGGTAAAAACATTTGATAAAATATTAAGGAAAGAAAGCATGTGAATAACATGATTAGCAACTCTCCCCCTTAATACATGAAATTCCCCCTAAATATATTCCCCCTTACTTAAACATATAGTTTTCTCTCCCTTTGACACCATCAAAAAGATTAAACAAAGTTTATATATCATGGCATCAAGTCTAGAGAAAAAAGAAAACTAAAATCAGTCAAAAACCTGATAAAATCAGGTTACTATGCTTGTTCATAGTCCATCAGTCGACTGCTATCAGTATGGCAGTCGACTGACACAAAGGAATCAAGTTTTCTGATTTTCTGGATGAATTTCAGAAATGCACTATAAATTCCAAAAAAATCGAAAAATAGTGAAATTTGGGGAACACATTTCTTTTAAGGTTCTTTATCAATGAAAAATAGTTTTCCATGAAAAAACATTATATTTTCAGAGATTTGTAAAAAATTCAAAAGCTTTAAAAACAACTAGGTTTTTGATCAAGTTAGTATAACATTTAACACCTAGTTTTGGTTTGAATTGTTTCAAAACATGAACACACAGATTTTAAAGTAAGAAATTGTTTTGAAAACATATGAAATATACAACCATGATCTTTGGGCAATATGTCTATGAATTAAACATAAGCCTTCCCCATGATTGTGTAGGGAATTCTTTATGCTAAATGGCATATGCGCAACGGAAAAATTAGGATCCCTTCCAAGTGATCCATGCGAAAGCAAACTCGTATAAAATAAATTTCTCTAAACCAAGCCTATCTTATAGGAGAGGATTACCTTTGTTGCGTGCCCTTGTTAATCCCGCTTCTTCCTTTTGTTTGTTGGATCTTTAGCACGTTCAAGTGTCCGTGCCTCTATATGTATCCACACGAGCAAGCTCTTGTCTCACAAAAGAAAACTAGAGGAGCTCTCCTTTACTTCTTGCTAGAGAAGTCCCTAAAGGAGAGGAAGCTAGGGAAAAGGAGAAGGGAAGAAGAAGACTACTCTTCTTGCTACACTCACAAAAGCCACACAACAATAAGCTCTCAAGCTCTCTCCAAGCCTCAAGCTCCCAACAACCACACTCCACCAAAATTCTACTTTGGCCGGCCACTCCATGGAGCCTTTTATAGGGTTGGAAAAACCCTTCCACCTCCTTCACATTCAATGCAATCCATTGCATTGAGACACACTCAAAAAGGATTTGGCTTCCTTGTTTGGCCGGCCACTTAAGGAGACAAAACCATTTTGTTTCCTTCCACCTTATCTAGCTTAGGTGGATGCTTAGGTGGCATGCTTATGTGGCATTCTTATGTGGCATTCATGCATGTTGAATTAATCTTATTAATTCAATTAAGCTTATGTTATCATATTGAATTAATCTTATTAATTCAATTAAGCTTATGTTATCATATTGAATTAATCTTATTAAATCAATGAGGTAACATATTGAATTAATCTCATTAAATCAATTAGCTAAAATTCTCATTAAGCTTAAAGTCCAAAAACCATTTTTGTACTTAAGCTTATTCCCAAATTATTCTAGTCAAACTAGAATACTCTAATTCGTCTAATCATCATGCTCTTTGTGTGTGACCCTATAGGCTCTCATAACGTTGGCAGTGGACCTAAACTCTTTTAGATACACAAGCAATGAGCGGCATCTAGCAATACATCATTGCTACCCAAGTTATGAGATAAGTCAAGATCAGGCTAACCTTTAAAGTGACTACTATAATATATGGCCGTGTCCTTCTATCCTTGATATCAGTTGATCAATGAGGCATAGGCCGTGTCATCCTCGATCAATCTATGTGTTTCTTGATCCCCAGTAAACTAACTCAAACAAATGAGCTCAATATCTCATATTGACTCATTCGAGCATAATGCGTTTTAGTAGTTCTACTCAATCAAAGGGCCCAGATATCACTCGTCATATGAGAGGATAGATCCCATCTACATCACTCACATCCCTCGCATAATTTGTTATATACCCGGTAATCACCTTTATGGTCCACCCTGTTACGGGTGACGTTTGACGATACCAAAGTACATAACTCCTTATGTAGGGAACCGTAGTGACTTCAGGTCTGAGGACTATTCATACCAATAGTCACATGAGAAAGTTTACGACACTCATATAACGATCCATGAAACTTTCTCATGGCGGGTCAGTTCAGTATATATTCTCTAATATATACCCATGTGTCAACTTGATATCATATATCCATGACTTGTGAGATCAAGTCATCAATTGACCTACATGCTAGTCTTTATGTATTAATATTGCCCTTGCATATTAATACTTGACTAGGAACATTTAGAAAGTGTTCTCTACAGCCTCTCATAATCAATTCTGCCAATTGATGTGCTGTAGATAAGAACCTACTTTTCTAGGGCATTACTATATTTAATTTAGCTGGCACAAGCAAGACTTAAATATAATAACCAATCCTTTGCCTTTATAGAATATGATACAAAATGTTCCCTATTCAACCATCACATGATTGGTTCTTAGGGCTATAACTAACAGATTGGTCTATTATTGCTATTTTGATACCTTAAATGACCATCTAAATGCCATAGGCATTAATGGACCATTAGTATCATCCTATCATCTCACCCATGCTAAGTTTTCAATCAAGGTAGCCTATGGTGAGTGTGAGATGCATCCTAAAGGTATTTGTATATACTTACCCATTATTTTCATGCAATTCTATCAAGGTTAAGTATCATCCTAACATCCAACATGATCCTAAAGACATGTATAAATTAATTTCACATTATGATCATGAAACACATGTATTCATCAATTTATAATCATGCATTAGGTATTACATCATGATAATAAGGCAAATATCACCTAAAGCATGATTTATCTATTTATAGGTGCATTATCATCACCTAACACTATTTCAAAAATGTTGTCCCGCCATCCTAAGTCAACCAAAAATATGATATAGGTAAATTCCATTTGGTTGACTATCCTAGGGTTTTCCTAACCCTTAAGGATGGATTTTGGAACCCAATACAAATTCTTGCCTATGAGGTTCACTAAAAATTCCTTAGGGATTCATTTTCTAGCTATTACCTTCTTTTTGTCTTGACCCCTAGCAATTAGACATTTATAGGCCTTTTCATTTTTCTTTTCCTTATATCCTAAGCCTTTCTTGTTGAAACTAGCTCTTTAGCTCCCAATTATCATGTTCAATGTATTTGAGCCAATTGTAAACTTTTCTAGGGCTTTGGTCAAATGGACTACCTTTTCCCTAAAAGCCCTATTTTCATCCATACATGCATCACTAACATTAAATGGTATATATTCATGTGAGCATGCATCATTTAAGCTAGAAGAAATATTATCATTTACATTTAAGGATGCTTTTTCTAATTTTTCTTCTAAGTCCTTAATTTGATCTAGCATGCTCTTATTTTTCTTTTTGGCTCTAAATAGATCCTTAGTAAGACTAGAAATCATGGAAACTATTTTACTTGGTGAAAGGTTCGTTACCATAGTTTCCATGTCTTCTTCTTCTTCGAATGAGGATGGTGAAGAAGCTCCCCCTTCACTAGAGCTCTCCTCACTTGTGCTTGATCCTTCATTTTCGGAGGAGGATGAGTCTAGGTCGTCAAAGGACATTAGGGCAAGGTTGGAGTAGACATGTTCTTCCTCTTCGGATGATGATGATGATGAAGAGGGATCATACCATGTCCTTGCTTTAAGTGCTTTCGTCTTCCCTTTCTCTTTGGCCTTCTTTTCTTCTTCCTTTTTCTTTTTGCTCCCCTTCTTCTTCTTCTTTTCTTCCTTCTTTCTCTTATCCTCCTTGCTCTTGTTCAAGAGGGGATAATTGTCCCTTATGTGTCCCTCTCCTTGGCAATTGTAGCAAATAATCTTCCCCCTTCGTCTTCTTCTTCTATCATTAGAGTTATTGAATTTAAAACCTTTTAATGCACACCTTGCCCTCCTTACCATATAGGCTTCTTCCGTGCTATCCATGGAGGAGGAGGAGGATACTTCATCGAAGGAGGAGGGAGTCTCCATCTTCTTCTTCCCTTTATGGGCCATCAAGGCTACCCCTCTTGAAGGTTGAATTCTAGGCTCTTCAACTATTCCTTCAAGCCTTGTTTCGTGGAGCTCCATTGTTGAGAAGAACTCCTCCAAGGTGCTCACTTCTAAATTCTTTGACATGTAGAAGGAGTCCACCATTGAACTCCATTTCGATGACCGGGGAAAAGCATCGATTGCTTTCATAAGCATATCCCGGTTCGAAACTTTTTCTCCTACACTTGTTAGCCCAATTAAAATTTCTTTAAACCTAGAATGTAATGATGTTACCTTTTCCCCCTTTGATGTTGCTTAATTGGGAGCGGAAGAGGTCTCTCCTTGCAAGTTTGGCTTCCGAAGTGCCTTCATGAACCAATCTCTCCCACATCTCCTTGGCACTTGAGCACTCCCCAATCCGGTTGATCTCTTTTTGGGGGAGCACATTGAAGAGATGGGGCTTGGCTTTTGAGTTTGCAAGGTGCTCTTCCCTTTGCTTTTTCGTCCACCTTGACTTCTCTATTGGTTCACCCTCTTCGTCCCTAGGCATCTCAAAATCGTTTTCCATTATAAGCATAATATCAAAATCGGTTTCAAAGAATACCTCCATTCTCTTTTTCCACCAAGAGAATTCACCTTCAAATTTTGGAGGGTGAATGTTTGAGTCGGCCATCCTTGATTGTGCTTGTTGTGGCGGTTAGTCCTCGACAAGCTTTCCTCGGCTCTGATACCACTTGTAGGATCGATGAAGTGTGGATTGGCCGGCCAGAGGGGGGGGGGAATAGCCCTCTTTCGTTGGATGATGGAATTTGCTTGTCTACAAAGAAATTAGCGCAACAGAAACAAAACAAGACAAGCAAAACAAAATACAAGAATCAATGCTAACAAGATATGTAGCATGGTTCAGCTCGCCGCTAATCACAGTCCCCAATTCATCACGGTGTCACTCCAACCAATTCACTATCGGTCTCTCCTTTGCACTAAGTTAGGTGGAGGTAACCCTTACAACTCAAGAACACTCCTTCTTTTACAATAGATGTGAAAGAAAACTAAGAGAAGGAGTTTGAATATTGTGGAGCACTTGGATGATCACTTAGAGCATAAGAATTAGGCCCCCAAAGCCCCACACCCTTCCTCTTTATAGAGGAAGAGGGTTTCTTCCCATTGACACAGGAGTAGTCGACTGATGTCCCTATCAGTCGACTGGTCCTGTAGTCGTTGCTCAATAACGGCTGCTTTCCATGTTGGATTTCATCCAACGGTACCGACATCAATCGACTGATATTGCCATCAGTCGACTGATGCTCGATCAGTCGAGTGCTCGCGAGCTCGACTCCATTTTGTGCCCGAAACACTTGCGACTAGTCGACTGATGCCTTCATCAATCGACTGTGTAGGGAGTCGCTTCGGAGGCTTATTGGCTCCCATGTCCCCGGATTAAAATTTTCACTAATGAAAGAATTAATCCGGATGGGATGAGCTTCCTTAGCACAATCATTTCGTCGTCATGCTAACAACTTGAGTGGTCGCTTGAACAAACTAGTTGTTCAAGCAACACAACTCTTCTAGTTGGTTAGGCGCGGAAGAGACGACGGACGGATTGCTGGTTTTTGTGTTTGTCTTCGGGGTCCATGATTATACAATATATATTCATACGCATACATGTATAATCAAAACATAAAAGAACATGCTCAGATCTGTAAATGAAGTTAAAAAAACTTTATACCTTACGATCTTCTATCGTATGTCCTATCCTTCTCGTGGACGACGTGTGGACGAAGATCCTCCACGAGTAAAAGCCTTCTAGATCGCGTTCTTCCCTTCCTTGTCCGCTGCGAACAAAGAGAAGAACCAACAAATACCTATCCTTTCTAGAACCGGCCACCAAATTAGGGAATTTGGTGCAACCGCCGGCCAAGGAGCAAGTGGATGAAGCGCCGGCCAACTTGAAGAGGGGTTGCCGCCGGCCACCAAGGAGAAAGGGAGGAGGAAGAGCACCGGCCACCAATGGAAGGAGAACCGCCGGCCAAGGAATAAGAGAGAGGCCTTGAGAATGGGCGCCGACCAAGTCTAGATGGAGGAAGATGGGCACCGGCAACAAGGAGAAGGAAGATGGTTGCCGCCCAAGCCTTTGCTCCAAACCCTAGCCGCCCACTTTGAGAAGAGCCAAACCCTAACTCCAATCCAATTGATCCTTGCCGCCCAACCCTAAGCTTTCCTTTTATAGAGTTAGGCTTAAGCCCCCTTTAATCTCCACCGTCGGATCTAGGGATTTAATCTCCACCGTCGGATCTAGGGTTTTATCCCAACCGTCGGATCTAAGGTTTCATCCCAACCGTCGGATCTAGGATTTCATCCCAACCGTCGGATCTAGGGTTTCATCCCAATCGTCGGATCTAGGGTTTTATCCCAACCGTCGGATCTAGGGATTTAATCCCAACCGTCGATTCTAGGGATTCATCCTAACCATCGGATCTAGGGATTTAATCCCAACCGTTGGTTCTAGGGTTTCATCCTAACCATCGGATCTAGGGATTTAATCCCAACCGTTTGTTCTAGGTTTTGTTTTACATTCTTGGATCTAGACTTCACAAGGATTATATTAGGCTACGATAAGGACCATAAGGAGGAGTTGGATCTTGGCCACCCGATGGATCGGAACCACACAAACATGATCCATCAATGATGTTCCATTCCACTAGAGGATCATCATTGAACTACCTCACCAACCCCCATAAATTAATATGGGCTCCATATATTATTTGTACATTCATCTCCCCGTGTTTAAGATATCGAAAGTCCGTCAATTAATTGATTTACTGACCATCAATTAATTAACATCTAATTCCTCGAGTAGTACCACTCAACCTTATCATCATGTTGACTAAGTCAACCAGCTGGGTTTACATGATGAACCTTATGAGCTCCTCGAGGACATCATCAACCTAATATATAGGACACGGTTTCCTCCTATAATCAACGGCACACCATGTAAATAATATCATTTCCCAACTTACCGGGCATATTGATTTAATCCATCTAAATCTCACCCTCTGGTAAATCAAAGAAATAAATACTAAGTACATGTGCCCAATATTATATCGGGATTAAGAGCATGTACAACATAATATCCGAGGTCCGATTCAATTATGTAGTCAGTACTAAATTGAATCACCTCTATGTCAGTCCTGCTCAATACACCTAAGTGTACTAGTGTAACTTTATGTTCAAGACAAAACAATACCAAGCTACACTACAACCATGCCAATGGTTTGTCCAAAACCATATTGGTCGTGAGCCTCTACTTATATTTTACAAGGGACTGATAACATGATCTTCTGTGCCACACCAAGCACCATGTTATCTACAATGTAAAATATTAGACAATATGCACACATATATAATAAATATATAAAGTGCAAACAATGATCATGTGATTCTTATTCCAAAATAAAATGTTCATACAAAAAGAGCTAGGCTTTCAGTATACATTCCAACAATCTCCCACTTATACTAAAAGACTATACCGTCATCACACTGCCATACATCTGATCCCCATGTCCTCCACATGCCTATCAAACGCTTTCGCTGGAAGGGCCTTAGTGAATGGATCCGCCAGGTTATCCTCTGATGCAATCTTGGCGACAGCAACTTCTCCTCGCTTTACGATCTCTCGTATAAGGTGGTACTTGCGCTCTATGTGTTTACTCGCCTTATGGGCTCATGGTTCCTTCGAGTTTGCAACTGCACCACTGTTATCACAATAAATTGTGATAGTTCTGGGCAAACCAGGAATCACATCCAAGTCTATCAAGAAGTTCCTGAGCCATACAACTTCCTTGGCTGCCTCAGAGACTGCCACATACTCAGCTTCCATAGTAGAGTCCGCCACGCATTTCTGCTTGATACTCCTCCATACTATGGCTCCACCTCCAAAAGTAAAGACAAACCCCGAGGTAGACTTACTCTTGTCCCTATCTGATTGGAAATCCGAATCCGTGTAACCCACAGGGACTAATTGATCTGCCCGGTAAACCAACATATAATCCCTAGTCCTTCTCAGGTACTTCAATATATGCTTTACTGCAGTCCAATGTCCCTGTCCAGGATTACTCTGATATCTGCTAACCATGCCCGTGAAGTAGATATCTGGTCTCGTACATAGCATACATGAGGCTTCCTACTGCCGAAGCATAAGGAACCACCTTCATGTCCTCTATCTCCTTTGATGTTTTGGGACACATCTCTTTAGATAAAGGAACTCCATGCCTAAAAGGTAGAAAACCTTTCTTGGAGTTCTGCATGCTAAAACGAGCAAGGATAGTGTTAATGTATGAAGCTTGAGATAAGCACAACATCCTTTTCTTGCGATCTCTTATTACTTTGATCCCAAGGATGTGTCCCACTTCTCCCAAGTCCTTCATGTCAAACTGTTTGGACAACCATACCCTTACGTCTGATAACACTTTGATATTATTGCCAACTAACAAAATGTCATCTACGTATAGTACAAGAAACACCACTACGTTTTCGTCACATCTCTTGTATACACAAGGTTCATCCGGACTTTGAATAAATCCATATGATTGGATTACCTCATCAAAGTGGATGTTCCAAGATCTAGAAGCTTGCTTCAATCCATAAATGGACCGATTATGCTTACATACAAGATGCTCTTTGCCTTTAGCAATGAATCCCTCTGGTTGCCGCATATAGATGTTCTCCTCAAGACTTCCATTAAGGAAAGCTGTCTTGACATCCATCTGTCAAATCTCATAATCCATATGAGCAGCTATAGATAAGAGAATCCGGATAGACTTAAGCATAGCTACCGGCGAAAAGGTCTCCTCATAATCGATACCCTCTTTCTGAGTATACCCTTTCGCAACAAGCCTAGCTTTAAAGGTCTCAACCTTCCCGTCTACTCCTCTCTTTCTCTTGTAGATCCACTTGCATCCAATGGTTTTTACACCATCGGGTGGCTCTACTAGCTCCCAGACCTGATTAGAATCCATAGATTCTATCTCTGAATTCATCGCACTTTGCCAAGATACTGCATCTTGATCTTGGAGTGCCTCGTCATATGTCCAGGGATCCGGTTCATGTTCACCAGGGACTAAGTCCGAAGACTCTCCCAAAAACATGAATCTCTCGGGTTGTCTAACAACCCTCCCACTATGACGAGGTGCCTGCTGTGTATGCTCTGTGACACGTGGTGCAGTGACTTGTGGTGTCTCCTCTTGTACTGGTGGTATTAAAGTCGGGACTTCCCCTGTTAACTCCTCAAGAACAATCCTACTCGTGGGCTTGTGGTTCATTACATAATCCTCCTCTAGAAATCTGGCGTTCGTGCTAACGATCACCCTCTGATCTCTAGGATTATAAAACAAACCACCTTTCGTTCCCTTAGGGTAACCAACAAACATGCATACTTCTGTACGAGGTTCCAACTTACCAGCATCAGCCTTCAGCACATGTGCTAGACTCCCCCATATCCGATTATGTCTTAGACTAGGCTTTCACCCAGTCCACAATTCTACAGGGGTAGAAGGTACTGATTTGTATGGAACCAAGTTCAGAGTATACATTGCCATATTTAGTGCATACCCCCAGAACGAAACAGGTAACTCAGAATAACTCATCATTGATCTGACCATCTCCATAAGAGTCCTATTCCTTCGCTCCGCTACACCATTCTGCTGGGGTGTGCCAGGTGCAGACAATTGGGATTGAATCCCAGCCTCTGATAAGTAATTCCTAAACTCTCTCAAGATGTACTCGCCACCACGATCAGATTGTAATGTCTTGATACTTTTACCTTGACGGTTCTCCACATCATCCTTGAATTCTTTGAACCTGTCAAAGCATTCAGACTTGCGGTGCATCAAGTAAATGTATCCATATCTTGAATAATCATCTATAAAAGAGACAAAATATTCAAAACCACCTCTTGCCTGGATAGACATAGGACCGCACAAATCAGAATGAACCAATTCTAACACATCTTTGGCTCTATACCCCTTGGCCTTGAAAGGCCTCTTGGTCATTTTACCTTCCAAGCAAGATTCGCAGGTTGGGAGATCCTCCACCACTAATGAACCTAAAGGTCCATCAGCTATCAACCTTTGAATTCTGCTTAGGTTAATATGACCAAGCCTTAGATGCCAAAGATATGTTTGGTTCATTTGCGAAGGTTCTTTTCTCTTATTAGACTTAGAAGATGAGTTATTGATTTCTATAGGCATCGTGGGATTTTTTGGTTCAAGAGTATATAAATTGCCAACCAATGTACCAGAACAAATAATCTCCCTATTCCTTTTTATAACGACTTTGTCATTAAAAGAAACAGAATATCCATCCATAAACAATTTAGAAACTGAAATTAAATTCTTTCTAAAAGTAGGTACATAAAGACAATTTCTCAAAACCAAAACTTTATTCCTATCAAAAGATAAATAAACATCTCCCACTGCAATAGCCGCCACCTTTGAAGCATTGCCCATGAAGACGGTAATCTCTCCCTCAGCTAGTCGTCGGGTTTCCTGGAACCCCTGCAAAGTATTGCAGACATGATCAGTGGCTCCTGTATCTACACACCAGGCACTGGTAGATAACACCGCTAAACATGTTTCAACAACTAAACAAGAAGATATACCTTTGTTCTTTCGGCGAGGACAATCCGCCTTCCAATGTCCAGTCTGCTTGCAAGTGAAGCACTTGCCTTTCGGCTTCTTCACTCCTGCCTGAGGTCCCACTGCCACTTTCTTCGCTCCACCTTGCTTCTTCTTCTTCTTACCTTTCGGTTTAGAAGAAGAGAAACCTTACAGCGACCATGGCTTGAGCACTCTGGCGAAAAAGCCCCTCTGCACTTTGAGTTACAGCCGGAAGCTCCGAATACAACCTCTTGTTCATGTTGTAGTTGGTCGGAACTTCTCAAAACTCCTAGGCGGTGGAGAATGATATCGACACAGGTTTCCCCATCGATCTCGGCTCAGGGACTTCCATCTCATTAAGATGAGCCATCATCTTGAGAACATGATCCCTAACGGGTGTTCCCTCGATCATGGTGGTCGTCATCAAGTTTCTCATTGCCTCTGTCCTAGCCGCCCTACTGATGTCGAAAAGTTCCTTGAGATTGAACATCATGTCATAAGCAGTGGCTATAGCCTGATGCTGATGTTGCAACACATTTGACATAGATGCCAAAATGTAAAACAGCGACATCTCATCTGCCTTAACCCATTTCTTATAACGTTCTTTCTCATTTTCATGAGTCATCGGAGGCTTAGGAGGCCAGACCTCGAAAGTACAAATTTGTACTCCTCATGATTAAGACAATATCGAGTTTCTTTTCCAATCAATGTAGTTTGGACGATAAGTTTGTTTTCTTTTAAAATCACACGGCAAGTGGGTTGAAAGCCATTTGAAAATCCTAAAAATCACAATGATCAAAATATTAGATTTCAAATATTATTGATTCCTCAAAACAATAAAATCGAAATCAACCAACACCTCAAAACACCGAGAATATCGTATGCCACGATAGTGTGGACGTATACGAATTCTACATTTGTAAGAGGAGGTTTTACCCATTAATTTTATTATCTTGTCAGCCTAACTTTTTGAAATAAATAAAATTAATAGTTGGTTCCTCTTTGGCCCTACAAATAAAAGCAGTGACTCCAATGGGGAGGATACTTTTATTTGCATCTAAGTGTGCACCATTACACGATACTAAGGGAATTATTTCGGATTATGTGCCTTACCACTGTGGAAGTACACATGCTCCTAGATAATTTCCTATAACCATTATTTGACCTAGTGATCCGCAAACAAACCCGTCCGTAGGGAGGAAGGCACTCAGAGCCGACACACAAGTTTGTTGCATCACACGTCAAATTGTAATGGAGGCCGCGGGAATTAATTAAAATATCCCTCTCCCACTTAGTAAATTGAAAATGAGGAATTTTAAAACATACACAACATGCATATAGAACAAATAAGCAATAAATATGAAAAAAAACAGAATTTTTCCAACTATTATGGCATTGTCCTCCAATATGCATCCCGTCGTGTCGCCACCTTGTCCGCTCCACCTTTTCCCGTGCGCAAGTCACCAAAGATATCCGAGCCGAGATAAATCATTTTATTTACATCCATCGGTCCTATACTCCACGAAGGAGTGTACAAATAATCTAGATCGAAAGTAAACTAAAATGAGTGGCTAAACAATGTCGTATTTAATTACAAAAATTAAATACTAATCTAGCCTCGTCAACCCCAAGGATTCAAATAATAAATAATTTACACACATCAATTAACATACACACACATGGCCATAATAGTCGGATCTTATGCCTGCAACCAAAGAGTTAAACTACGCATATCCTACTATTATCCGGCACATATAATATATGAAAAAGTGCATAAAAATTAACTGAATCCAAAACATACAAAACCGGAAACCGTGGCTCTGATACCACTTGTAGGGAGTCACTTCGGAGGCTCATTGGCTCCCATGTCCCCGGATTAAAATTTTCACTAATGAAAGAATTAATCCGGATGGGATGAGCTTCCTTAGCACAACCATTTCGTCATCGTGCTAACAACTTGAGTGGTCGCTTGAACAAACTAGTTGTTTAAGCAACACAACTCTTCTAGTTGGTTAGCCGCGGAAGAGACGACAGACGGACCGCCGATTTCTGTGTTTGTCTTCGGGGTCCATGATTATACAATATATATTCATACGCATACATGTATAATCAAAACCTAAAAGAACATGCTAAGATCTGTAAATGAAGTTAAAAAAAACTTTATACCTTACGATCTTCTACCGTATGTCCTATCCTTCTCATGGACGACGTGTGGACGAAGATCCTCCACGAGTAGAAGCCTTCTAGATCGCGTTCTTCCCTTCGTTGTCCACTGCGAACAAAGAGAAGAACCAACAAATACCTATCCTTTCTAGAATCGGCCACCAAATTACGGAATTTGGTGCAACCGCCGGCCAAGGAGCAAGTGGATGAAGCGCCGGCCAACTTGAAGAGGGGTTGCCGCCGGCCACCAAGGAGAAAGGGAGGAGGAAGAGCACCTGTCACCAATGGAAGGAGAACCGCCGGCCAAGGAATAAGAGAGAGGCCTTAAGAATGGGCGCCGGCCAAGTCTAGATGGAGGAAGATGGGCGCCGGCAACAAGGAGAAGGAAGATGGTTGCCGCCTAAGCCTTTGCTCCAAACCCTAGCCGCCCACTTTGAGAAGAGCCAAACCCTAACTCCAATCCAATTGATCCATGCCACCCAACCCTAAGCTTTCCTTTTATAGAGTTAGGCTTAAGCCCCCTTTAATCTCCACCGTCAGATCTAGGGATTTAATCTCCACCGTCGGATCTAGGGTTTTATCCCAACCGTCGGATCTAGGGTTTCATCCCAACCGTCGGATCTAGGATTTCATCCCAACCGTCGGATCTAGGGTTTCATCCCAACCGTCGGATCTAGGATTTTATCCCAACCGTCGGATCTAGGAATTTAATCCCAACCGTCGATTCTAGGGATTCATCCTAACCATCGGATCTAGGGATTTAATCCCAACCGTTGGTTATAGGGTTTCATCCTAACCATCGGATCTAGGGATTTAATCCCAACCGTTGGTTCTAGGTTTTGTTTTAAATTCTTGGATCTAGACTTCACAAGGATTATATTAGGCTACGATAGGGACCATAAGGAGGAGTTGGATCTTGGCCACCCGATGGATCGGAACCACACAAACATGATCCATCAATGATGTTCCATTCCTCTAGAGGATCATCATTGAACTACCTCACCAACCCCCATAAATTAATATGGGCTCCATATATTATTTGTACATTCATCTCCCCGTGTTTAAGATATCGAATGTCCATAAATTAATTGATTTACTGACCATCAATTAATTAACATCTAATTCCTCGAGTAGTACCACTCAACCTTATCATCATGTTGACTAAGTCAACTAGCTGGGTTTACATGATGAACCTTATGAGCTCCTCAAGGGGACATCATCAACCTAATATATAGGACACGATTTCCTCCTATAATCAACGACACACCATGTAAATAATATTATTTCCCAAC
This sequence comes from Wurfbainia villosa, assembly GCA_025175895.1. NCBI lineage: Eukaryota > Viridiplantae > Streptophyta > Magnoliopsida > Zingiberales > Zingiberaceae > Wurfbainia > Wurfbainia villosa. The sequence continues at coordinate 27,370,962 of CM045990.1, read as the reverse complement.
TTACCGGGCATATTGATTTAATCCATCTAAATCTCACCCACTGGTAAATCAAAGAAATAAATACTAAGTACATGTGCCCGTTATTATATCGGGATTAAGAGCATGTACAACATAATATCCGAGGTCCGATTCAATTATGTAGTAAGTACTAAATTGAATCACCTCTATGTCAGTCCTGCTCAATACACCTAAGTGTACTAGTGTAACTTTATGTTCAAGACAAAACAATACCAAGCTACACTACAACCATGCCAATGGTTTGTCCAAAACCATCTTGGTCGTGAGCCTCTATTTATATTTTATAAGGGACTGATAACATGATCTTTTGTGCCACACCAAACACCATGTTATCTACAATGTAAAATATTAGATAATATGCACACATATATAATAAATATATAATGTGCAAAAAATGATCATGTGATTCTTATTCCAAAATAAAATGTTCATACAAAAAGAGCTAGGCTTTCAGTATACATTCCAACAGACTGGTGGTCTCTCAGTCGTCTGTCAATCCATGGCAGTCGACTGTTGACACTTGAACCAGACTCGAACACTAGTCAAGTCACAAACGACTTAGAGTAGTCGACTACCATAATATGGTAGTCGACTGATGTCGGGAAATCCCATCCAACACTTAGCCAAATTGCCAAGTTTCATCTAACAGCGTGTAACGCCTGAAAAATCTTCGGAGTTTTATAGATAATGAGGCATGATAAAAAAGGGGCCCTTATGTGGGTTAAAGATAATTATGCATGATGATAATAGGCTTACGTGGGATTTAAAGGAAATAAAAGAAAAGAAAACCGGACAAGAAGGGGTGAGTCACCAAAAAAATCCAATAAAAATTTTATATGATTTGGGAGAAGTCACGAATTTAATTGAAGAAGGAATTAATTCTGTTAAAGAGAGAAATTTAAAGAAATTTATAAGGGAATAGGTTAAGCCTTGATGGTTATAAATTTAACCTCCCTAATACCCTAGAGGACACCTCTCTACTCTCTTGATCCCTCCACCGCCGAACAACACATCAAGGAGAATTCTCTCCTAGGGTTGTCTTCTCCGCCGAATCCAAGGAAAGGTGGGATTCAAGAGACCTTGGAGGGCAGCTGCTAGGGTGGAACAGAAGGTTGCATCTCATTAGGTTTTACAAATATAAGTTAAAGCAATCGAAGGTAAGAATTCCCTCACCTGCAGTACATGGGTTTCTCTCGAATGGCTTTCATGTTCCTAATGTTGTGCTATGCAATAAAGAGTTTTTCATGTTCTTCTTTTCCCTGTATTGCATATGATTAACCATAGTCGAGGTTCCATGGTTGATATTGCTCAAGACCCTAGGACGAGGTTCGTATAAATTTTGTTAAGCATAACACATATAGAGGCCAACATGCCGCTCTTTCACCCGACACAAGCGTGTCGGGGTGGCAACCTTGAGACACGCCTATGCCATGCACAGCGCAGCGTGTCGAGAATAACGACTTCGAGCGCCAGCGTGCTACCCGGGCGCAAAGCATGCCGCTCGGGCGCCAGGCGTGTCGCTCGACATTGGAAGTCTTTTTCGGCTAGCGTACCTCTCGACTAGCGGCGTCGAAGATTAAAAGGACAAGAAAATAAATAATATATATATATATATATATATATATATATATATATATATATATATATATATATATATATATATATATATATATATATATATATGAACATGATTCCGAATGATTTTCCATGTTATGCTAGGTATATATATGGTATTGATATGATGCTAGTTAGATGATATATTTGCATAATTTCATACCTTATGTCCATGTTAACGGCTGATGTAGGACCATTATATCATAATGTATATGTTAAGTTTTGCTCATTTTATCATGATGTACCTGTTTATGTTCATCAACGATAGGCACCCCTATGCTTTGGTTACATAAGGCTTATGAATATGAATTGGTTACGAAATGTTTCCCTAAGAGTGGGGACAAGAACACTCTTTATGTTATGTCAAAGAACATGTATGCTATTTTACTTTACGCATGGCTTGTATCCAAAGTTGCCACTAGGTCAATGCGGGCCTGAGTGGTAATGACCTGATCGACGTCTTAAGCGGTCGACGGTCGACGACCACAAGGGGTCGCCAAATGGGCCGCCGAATGGACCGCCAAATGGGATGGGCCGAGTCATGGATGCAATGCTGGGCCCTAATGTTGAGACTATGTTTAAGTACTTATGAAAGTATATGTTTTCAAAGAGCATTCTGCATATACTATTCCATGCCTATGTTATTACGAGATGTTATATTATTGTGATAAAAATACCATGGGGAAACTTGTTCTAGATGATCATGTCACGGATTGCTTTACTCAAGAATTTTGAATGCTAAGTCTATATGCCTCTTGATGATCATGTTAATAGTTACATCCATGCTATGACTATATGTTAGGTAAATGAACGTGTCACTATCTTATGTGTAATTTATGTCGTATGGATTTTGTGAGTAGGAAAGGATCTTACTCAGCATATGTGCTGATAGTGTCATTTTTCCCTTGTACTGCAGAGCAAGGCAAGGAATGGAATAATTGAAGGGAGCAGCAGGAGGCAAAGATGTGTGTGGCAGTGTCATGGTGGATAAGATTTAGTTTATGGTTTGGGGAGATTATGCATGTTTTATCGTTCAGTGTTAAGACTTAGATGATGTTTTTGTTTTGGTTGTCACTCCCGTTTATTATATAAATCTCGAATTTCTTTAGTACATGTTTAGTTAAGAAAATTGCTAAGACCGTTACATCATAATTAATCTGTTAGGTGGATTAGGTTAATATAGTTAGCTTAAGAAGGGATTTTATTGTTTTAAATGCTTCCGCTGTATGTATATGCATGTATGCATGATCGCGTACCGCCGCCCTTCGCTCCCCTCTGAGGTATGGGAAGGTCGAGCGTTACAGGTTGGTATCAGAGCCCAAGTTCTACCTTTCCACTACACACACATCAAGCTTCCATCCAACCGCTCCAAGTAAGAAATTCTATGCCTAATATAGTTCTTTCATGTATGATATATGTATGATAAGAAATACTGTTAGTTCAAATGTGCATGAATATAAGTAAGGATGATAATATTATGATAACTTGTTATCCTTTATGAAGATAAACATGAATGAGAGACGCCGTAATAGAGTTGAGAGCAGTACCCCACGATCTTATGCGGTGGTGGTCGATGTCAAGTCGTCGGCTGATAAATACCTAAACTAGAAAGCTCCCCACCACTAAAAACAGTTCCCTACCGGGCCACGGCGAACGTTATACCGATCAAGTGCGGAGGCCACTGGCCCAATAGTGAGGAGCTACGATCCAATAGTGGTAGGCGAAGAAAATTCTCTGTCTTTGGTGATCCGAATGGGGTAGAAAGTACCACGAGCCGCGAAAGTACTATTGGATTCTCCGAACACGAAAAGCGTATCATTAAGCGTATCATCCTTTTGAGATGCGAATGTGGCGGGAGAGAGTCAAGTCAAGAGACCTGAACTAGATGAGATGGCCGGACTTGAATCTGATCTGAATTCTTCGAAGAATTCTTTCATATGCGAGTGACGAACAAGCATTATGACGAGTTCACCGAGTTCCGGCAAGGTGACCTATCAGTTAATGAAGTTGTAAAGAAATTCAACTGACTCGCACGCCTATGCCCCGAGTTGGTCATCACCGAAAAGGAAAGGGTCAGACTCATGTTGAAGATGCTTAGACCTGAGATAGCTCTGAACGTGGCCGGTGGAGTTAATAGACCACAGACCACAGACCGCAGAGGAGTTGTTCAGTAGTACCCTGATCACCGAGCACTACCTGAACAATATTAATCAGCAAAAGAAGGCGCTATGTGAAGGCAAGAGTCAAGCCCAGTCAGGAGGTCAGAAGACTCAGAGTACCTGGAAAGGAGACCACAATAGTAAAAGGAAGCAATGGAACGACGCTAAGGGTGGTCCAGCAAATAAGCAAGCTAAGATCTCTCAGTGTACTATATGCGGGAAACCACATTCCGGAGTTTGCTACAAGGGCACGAATAGATGCTATCGCTGTGGACTGGAAGGATATAAAGTCAAGGACTACCCTACCTAGGATCAGGTACCTTTTCAGCAATATCCACAATACAGGAGTGCCCCTCCACAGCTACACCAGATGCAAACTGCAATAGAAGGTGCTCAAATCAGCCAAGGGAGATTGGAAGCCCCGCCAGTTACAACGAATGCCAGGGTTTTCTCTCTCACTAAGGAAGATGTGGCGATCGATTCTACGGTGGTCACCGGTCAGATATTTATTTTTTGTCAGCATGCTACTGTATTATTTGATACTGGTGAAACACACTCGTTTGTCTCTACGCCTTTCACCAAGAAAATGGACATGCCACCATGAGTTTTAGATTGCAAGTTCTTAACGTCACTACCCTCGGGAGAGGTGATGCCATCTACTCATATGCTGCGAGCCGCACCTATCAGAATTGTAGACAGAGAACTCTACTGTGATCTGATAGTACTTGACATGCAGGATTACGATATCATATTGGGTATGGATTTCTTAAGTAAGTACGAAGATTCGATCGAGTGTTGTTAAAGAAAAGTGATCTTCCAGCCTGAGGCAGAACCTATGTTTGAATTTATAGGAGAGCCAAGAAACAGAACATATAAATTCTTATCGGCTCTAAAGGCACAGAAGATGTTGAATAAGGGATACACGAGTTTGCTGGCACACATGGTCAGTGCGACTCCGGAAATAGATCAGAAACTAGAAGATGTCAGAGTTGTATGCAACTACCCAGAGGTATTCCCCGACGAACTACCAGGGTTAGCCCCTGATAGAGAAATTGAATTTGAGATCGAATTGATTCCTGGTACTAACCCGATCTCTAAAGCACCTTACCGTATGGCGCCCGGTGAATTGAAGGAGCTTCAAGAACAACTACAGGAGTTACTTGATAAGGGCTTTATTCGCCCTAGTCACTCCCCATGGGGAGATCCAGTACTGTTTGTAAAGAAGAAGGACGGAACTATGCGCCTGTGAATAGACTACCGAGTGCTAAATAATGTAACGATCAAGAATAGGTATCCCCTTCCAAGGATAGATGACCTGTTCGATAAATTGAAGGGAGCCACCGTCTTTTCAAAGATTGATCTTAGATCCGTCTACCATCAAGTGAAGGTGAAACCAGACGATATTCCGAAGACGGCTTTCCGGACCAGATACGGACATTTTGAGTTCGTCGTCATGCCCTTCGGAGTGACCAATGCTCCTGCTATGTTTATGGACTTGATGAATCGAGTATTCTCGACATTTCTCGACAAGTTCGTGATCGTCTTCATCGACGATATCCTCATCTATTCGAGAAATCAAGAAGAGCATGCCGAACACTTGAAGATGGTGTACAGATCCTTCAAGAAAAGCAGCTATATGTCAAGTTCTCCAAATGTGAATTCTGGCTTGATCAAGTATCTTTTCTGAGTCATATTATTTCCAAGGACGGAGTTATCGTGGACCCGAGGAAGATCGAGGCTGTGAGTAACTGGAGCAGATCAAGGAATGCTAGTGAATTCAGGAGTTTTCTCGGATTAGCGGGATATTACCGGAAATTTGTAGAGGACTTCTCTAGAATCGCAGCACCTATGACAGTTCTCACCCAGAAAAATAAGAAGTACGAATGGACGACGATCGAGAAGAGTTTCACTAATTGAAGAGGAGATTGTGCCTATGCCTCTAGGCAACTCAAGAAACATGAAAAGAACTATCCCACTCACGATTTAGAGTTGGCCGCTGTGGTCTTCGCTCTCAAGGTATGGAGGCACTATCTGTATGGAGCACAGTGTAAGATCTATACAGACCACCAGAGTCTGAGATATTTCTTCACATAGAGGGACCTCAATATGAGACAACGCAGATGGCTTGAGCTCGTGAAGGACTATGACTACGAGATTTTCTATCACCCAGGGAAAGCGAACAAAGTGGCTGATGCACTCAGCAGGAAGTCCAGTGCCACCTTGATGTCTCTATCGGGATTATCTCGACCGCTGGAGACGGAAATCATGAGCTATGGAATCGAGGTTATTTCTGGACAGCTTTTGACCATGGCAATAGTACCATCACTATTTGATGACATATTGGAAAAACAAAGTAGTGATCCAAACCACCAGAGGATCAAGCAGGAAATCCTAGAAGGAAAAACCGAGGATTTTCGTGTCGCTGATAGCGGAATATTATAGCTTAGGGATCGTCTATGTCTCCCTAATGATCCAGAACTACGCAAGAAGATATTGGAGGAGGCTCATGGGACCCCCTATTCTATGCATCCGGGATCCACCAAAATGTATCATGATCTGAAAGAGAAATTCTGGTGGTCCGGTATGAAGAGGGATGTAGCACGCGTCGATTACTGTTTTGACACATCGAAGTTAAGCGAGAACATCGAGAGGCTGGAGTAGTTACGCAGCGATCCAAATTCAGAGTGAAATGGGAAGAAATACCTATGGACTTTATTTCAGTCTTAGAAGACTACGACGGATATGGCAATATGGGTTATCATTGTGATTACGAAGTCGAGCCATTTCCTAGCAATCAAGATGACCTATTCGATTGAGCAACTGGCTCAATTATATGCTAAGAAAATCATCAGACTGCATGGTATTCCCAAGACCATCATTTCAGATAGGGATGGTCGCTTCACTTCACAGTTTTGGGAATGCGTTCATAAGGCTCTTGGCACGAAGCTGCATTTCAGTACCGCCTTTCATCCTCAGACAGACGGACAAACAGAAAAAGTGAACCAAGTACTGGAAGACATGTTACGAGCTTGTGCCCGTGACTTCAAAGGGAGCTGGTGCCGATATTTATGTCTAGTGGAATTCGCTTACAACAATAGCTATCAGGCAACCATCGGAATGGCACCTTATGAAGCTTTATATGGGAGGAGATGTAGGTCTCCAATCTGTTGGTACGAAGGTGGTGAGAAGTAAGAGATGGGACTTCGGATGGAATTCATCGAGGACACCACCCGAGCGATACAAAATATCCGCCAAAGAATAGAGACTGCTCAGAGCCGGCAGAAAAACTATGCGGATCAGCAACGTAGACCTTTGGAATTCATTGTCGGATATTTGGTATTTCTCCGGGTAGCACCTATGAAAGGAATAATGAGATTTGGGAAGAAAGGGAAGCTAAGTACGCGATACGTAGGACCATATCCGATCCTGAAAAGAGTTGGCAAGGTAGCTTATGAGCTCGAGCTACCTTAGGAGATGTCACCTATTCACAACGTGTTCCATGTGTCGATGCTCAAGAAGTGAATTTCCAGTAGAGACCAGATGGTTGAGCCACAGATAGTGCAAATTCAGGAGGACCTGAGTTACGAAAGTTGACCGATCCGAGTACTGGACCGGGAAGTCAAAAGACTAAGAAATAAAGAAGTGCCCTTAGTAAAAGTTTTGTGGCAAAGTCAACAATACGAAGAAGCTAGCTGGTAACGCGAGGACGATATGAAATGAAGATACCCAGAACTATTCTAAGTTCGAGGACAAACTTTTTATAAGGTATGGGGGATTGTAACGCCCGAAAAATCTTAGGAGTTTTATAGATAATGAGGCATGATAATAAAGGGGCCCTTATGTGGGTTAAAGAAAATAAAGATAATTATGCATGATTATAATAGGCTTACGTGGGATTTTAAGGAAATAAAAGAAAAGATAAAAGAAAAGAAAACCGGACAAGAAGGGGTGAGTCACCAAAAAAATCCAATAAAAATTTTATATGATTAGGGAGAAGTCACGAATTTAATTGAAGAAGGAATTAATTCTGTTAAAGAGAGAAATTTAAGGAAATTTATAAGGGAATAGGTTAAGCCTTGATGGTTATAAATTTAACCTCCCTAATACCCTAGAGGACACCTCTCTACTCTCTTGATCCCTCCACCGCCGAACCACACATCAAGGAGAATTCCCTCCTAGGGTTGTTTTCTCCGTAGAATCCAAAGAAAGGTGGGATTCAAAAGACCTTGGAGGGCAGCTGCTAGGGTGGGATAGAAGGTTGCATCTCATTAGGTTTTACAAATATAAGTTAAAGCAATCGAAGCTAAGAATTCCCTCACCTGCAGTACATGGGTTTCTCTCGAATGGCTTTCATGTTCCTAATGTTGTGTTATGCAATAAAGAGTTTTTCATGTTCTTCTTTTCCCGGTATTGCATATGATTAACCTTAGTCGAGGTTCCATGGTTGATATTTCTTAAGACCCTAGGACGAGGTTGATATAAATTTTGTTAAGAAGAACACGTACAGAGGCCAACATGCCACTCTTTCACCCGACACAGGCGTGTCGGGGTGAGCAGTGCGGGACACGCCAATGCCGCCCCGTCACAGGCGTGTCGAGGCCAAACAGCTCGTGAGCAAATCGTGCTACCCGGGTGCAAAGCATGTCGCTCGGGCGCCAGGCGTGTCGCTCGACCGCTGGAGGTGCTGCTCGGCTAGCAAGCGTACCTCTCGGCTAGCAGGCGTGCCGCTCGGCCACGACACGGGTGTGTCGTCCAACGCAGGTCGGCTGTGCTGGGCTCGAGCAGATTAAAAAGGACAATAAAATAAATAAAAAATATATATATATTTCCGAACATGATTCTAAATGATTTTCCATGTTATGCTAGGTATATATATGACATTGATATGATGCTAGTTAGACGATATATTTGCATGATTTCATACCTTATGTCCATGGTAACGGCTGATGTATGACCATTGTATCATAATGTATTTTTTAAGTTTTGTTCATTTTATCATGATGTACCTGTTTATGTTGATGAACGATAGGCACCCCTATGCTATGGTTACGTAAGGCTTATGAATATGAATTGGTTACAAAATATTTCCCTAAGAGTGGGGACAAGAACACTCTTTATGTTATGTCAAAGACATGTATGCTATTTTACTTTACGCATGGCTTGTATCCAAAGTTGCCCCTAGGACGAAGTACGGGCCTAGTGGTAATGACACGGTCGACGGTTGACGACCACAAGGGGTCGCCAAATGGGCCGCCGAATGGACCGCCAAATGGGCTGGCCCGAGTCATGGATACAATGCCAGGCCCTAATGTAGAGATTATGTTTAAGTACTTATGAAAGTATATGTTTTCAAAGAGCATTCTGCATATAACTATTCCATGCCTATGTTATTACGAGATGTTATGTTATTGTGATAAAAATACCATGGGGATACTATTCCTAGATGATCATGTCACGGATTGCTTTACTCATGAATTTTGAATGCTAAGTCTATATGCCTCTTGATGATCATGTTAATAGTTACATCCATGCTATGACTATATGTTAGTTAAATGAACGTGTCACTATCTTATGTGTAATTTATGTCGTATGGCTTTTGTGAGTAGGAAAGGATCTTACTCAGCATATGTGCTGATAGTGTCATTTTTCCCTTGTACTACAGAGCAAGGCAAGGAATGGAATAATTGAAGGGAGCAGCAGGAGGCAAAGATGTGTGTGGCAGTGTCATGGTGGATAATATTTAGTTTATGGTTTGGGGAGATTATGCATGTTTTACCGTTCAGTGTTAAGACTTAGATGATGTTTTTGTTTTGGTTGTCACTCCCGTTTATTATATAAATCTCGAATTTCTTTAGTACATGTTTAGTTAAGAAAATTACTAAGACCGTTACATCATAATTAATCTGTTAGGTGGATTAGGTTAATATAGTGAGTTTAAGAAGGGATTTTATTGTTTTAAATGCTTCCGCTATATGTATATGCATGTATGTATGATCGCGTAGCGCCGCCCTTCGCTCCCCTCTGAGGTACGGGAAGGGTGGGCGTTACAGAGCGCTACCCCCTTCCCGGGTTACATTCGCTCACTCTCATCCCTCGGAGTCCCTTGCCTTTGAAGTTATCTTCGTCTAGCCACGTCCCTCGGATGCGCCAAGCGCACGACTCTACAGTGCCATCCTTCGCGTCTCGCCCTGAAGTCTACTTCCTCTGACTTCACTCCAAGCTCCTCGTCCGGCGGTCCCTCGGATGCTCTAAGCGCACGGCTTCTGCAAAGCCATCCTTCACTGACTCAAGGACCGAGTCATGAGAGGTGAAACTCGCCAAGGCTCCATGTGCGAATTACTAAGCCCTACAAGACTCCAACGCACATATCAAATCACAATAACAACCTAACTTAAACCCTTTGCCACATACATCAAAACCATATCACGGCAAGAGATTGCCCTAACACTTAACACATGCTAATTCTCCCTCTAGGATGATTAACTTAAACTCTCATATTTCTCCCCCTTTGACACTATCAAAAATATCAAATATATGTTATACAACAAGGTATCAAACTCTAAGGGAATAAAATGGCCAAAATTTGACTTAAATCCACCTAAAACAGGTTAATGTGCTCGTGCACAGTACATCAGTCGACTGGTTCAGATAAGCAATCGATCGACACCTAAAAATGCAGATTTTTTTTATTTCTGAACCCAAATTGAGAAATGCATTAAAAATTCCAAAAAGTTCTAAAAATCATGAAATTCGGGGAACACATTTTTTATGAGTCCCTCTATCAATGAAAAATAATTTTTCATTAAAATTTTTAAAATTAGGCAAAAACTCAAAAGTTGTAAAAGTTCTCAATTATGTATCAACTTGAAAACCTAGTTTTGCCTTAGAATGCTTCAAACCATGAACCCACAGTTTATAAAACATGAAATGGTTATAAAAATATTTAAAATATCCAACCATGATCTTTAGGCAATATTTCTATGAATTAAACATATATTTTCCCCATAGTTGGTCTATGATTGCTATGCCATGATACTCTAAGTGACCCATCTAAATGTCATAAGCATTAGTGAAACACTTGTATCAACCTAACATCACACCCATTGCTATGTTTTCAATCAAGTTTGCCTTAGGGTGAATGAGAGATGTAACTAAGGTATTTATACTTAACCATAATTTCATGCAACTTCTACGAAGGTTAAGTATTATCAAAAACACACATCATGATCATACATCAAGTATATCCTCAAGCATCACAAATCATGATTCAAACATGTTAGTTATATATGAGAGATGTCCTAAGGCAATCGCCTTATGTATGAACCATTTATATGATAAATGAAGATTCACTATTTGAGTATACATGTTTCATGTATTTGATTTGGATCTTAAACTCATTTACTGAATGTCCATGATGCGATTCACAGCATGAGAGAATTTGTGATTGGATCACAACTAGTGAGTATCTCTACATGTGTAATTGTGATGTATCAGAATTATCCCTAGTCGATGAATTGATGGATTTGGACACCATCAATTCTGTCGAGACTAGCACGAGGTATACTCCTTGGTGTATCCAAGCAGCTGATTCTCACTGGCTGGAGACATAGTGATGTCCGGAGTTAATCATGGATGCTAGTTATGGTAACTCGTTCATTGGAGTGACCAGCCGTAAGACTTCATATGGTTCTCTGCATATATAGATATGTCAATGAAGTTCTTACTGTGGCTTAAGTGCGATGTTCCTTTGACTTGCGGTATTCAAGTCATCTTGATCATAGAGACTTATGCTTTGACATCTTAAGCAAACATCTCTAAGGAGATGTGGACCCGGGATGATTGGGTATAAGTCGAAGTGATCGAAGGTGTTTGAATAGCCTATAAAGGATTCACCACTCCTTGCGAGGAGATGTAAACCCATGGCCTCTCGTCGGATTGTTACTAAAGTCTTTGGCCAAAGCATTACATGTTTAGAGTAAGGTACTCTTTGATACATGTGGAGTAACTAGAATCCGTAGGACGAGGAAATGATACTTGGGCTAGGTGTGATGCAGTCAGCCTAGTGGGGACTGACACAATAGACCATGTCCTGAACCAAGTGGGTATAAGATGAGTGAAGGGAATGGGGCACGAATCATTCGAGCTACTGAAGGGTTTTAGAAATAGTTCTGGATCAACCGTTGATCTTTTCGGTTAATTGGGGATCATGATGTACTACTAGGTGCCACTCATGATCGTTCTATTATTAATGGTTAATTATAGACGACCAACATAAACCGAGAACCTATTTGGTCACACGCACAACGAGCGTAATCCAAAGGATTTAAAACGAGCTTGAGAATGGGATTCTCAGACCGAGAGAAACTAGGTTTGGTTGGACCAAACATAAAGTGAGCATGAAATCGTTTCAGTCGCAATGGAAGCGTGGATGGGCCGTGTCTTATGAAGACATAATGGATTGACCAAAATGGTTTGGTTCTAATCCAATGGAGGAGAATAAACCAAAGGGTTTGGTTTATTTTAAACGAATGAACCAAAAGTTGGTTCGGTTCGTTTTAACTTAAAATAAACCATTATGGATTGGTTTATTTTAACTTATCTTAATGGAGCGGGTTAACGGGCCTAATGGTTATGATCCAATAACCATTAAGAGAATTAGTTCTCTATAAAAGAGGGTTTAATGGATAATTAAGCCCTAATCCAAAACCCCTAGCCTCAAGAGTTGCCGCCCACCCCTTGAAGGATTCGGCGCCAACCCTAGGCTGCCGCCCCTCTCCTCCTCCAACCGGCGTCCAGAAGGAGCCTTCCTTCCCCCTCGCCGGCGTCGAGCTGCTGTCGGTTGGTGCTCCAGTGATCATCCTTGGGTGTGGCGATAAGGTGAGCACTTGGCTTCCTTGTTTTAGCCGGCGCCTACTCCTCCACCAAGCTGTCCAGTTTTCTGGACAGCTTCTTCTCCTCTCGTCGGAGCGTCGTTTGGACGGCGGTTAGAGCTCCGACAGCGGCTAACTTACCGGGGATTCGATCTCCGGTAATCCTCTGAGGTGGAGGACGAAGGATTCATCAATTGGTTGACGAATACCTCTCCGGAGAAGCGAGTTTTGAGAACTCGTATTAGGATCCGAATTTGGATTCGGATCGTGATCATCTCTCGATCACGTCGTCTTCAACACGAGGCTAGTAACCCGTACGAAGACGAAGCTCGTGGCTTAGCGAAGTCATCCCGAGGAACTCGGCGTGGATACGGATAGAGACGATTCTAGTGAGGATCGTTCCGGTTGATGCCGTTCCCGCTACACGTCATACAAAAGGTATAACGTAGATAAATTTCCTTTTATTGCAAATTTAAATTTACGGTTATATCTACACTTGTTGTAATATGCATGCGTGTGTTGTGTGTGTTATAATAAATGTAGATTTATTATTTTTATTGCTTCCGCTGTGTTCATGTTTACGAAACATGATCGAACACACACACGCCGCGGTGCCGGAAACCCAACAAAACATAATTACCCAAATCATCCACCATGCTCATAATAAGTCAACCACATAATATGATATGAAAAATATTCAAGTATGGTTGACTATCCTAGGTTTCTCTAACCCTTGAGAATTGACTTGGGAACCCAATATAAATTCTTTCCAATAGGGTTCACAAAGTACTCCTTTGGGATGCATTTCCTAGCTACCAATGTTATTTTAGATTGACCTCTAGCAATTAAATAATGATAGGGTTTCTCATTCCTAGATCCATTATATCCTAGGCCCTTTTTGTTGAAACTTGCTCTTTGGCTCCCAATAATCATGTTCAATGTGTTTGAGCCAATTGTGATTTTCTCAAGGGCCTTAGTAAGGAAATCAACCTTTTCCCGTAGAATCTTATTTTCTTCTAAGCATGCATCATTACTACTAGAAGAAGAGTCATTAACATGTGAACATCATTCTTCAATTTTTCTTCTAGAATCCTAATTTCACTTAGCATGCATTTATTTTTCTTTTTCATCCTAAACAAGTCCTTAGTTAAACTAGTAATCATTGAAATGACATCATGGGAGGGTAGTTTATTTACCTCAATTACCCAATCCCCTTCTAACGATTTCGATGTGGATGAAGCTCCCCCTACACTTGAGCTCTCTTTCTCACCTGTGCTTCCTTCTTCTTGCTCGGAGGAGGTAGAGGCTACATCTTCAATCCCCATAAGCGCAAAATGCATGAAAATTTCTTCCTCCGATGAGGACGAGTAATCCCACGTAGCCTTTAAGTTCTGGGGCGTTGACTTCTTCTCCTTCTACTTTGACTTCTTTTCTTATTTCTTCTTCCCTTCTTTCTTCTTGTCAATTTTCTTTCTTTCTTCCTTGCTCTTGTTCAATAAGGGACATTCATCCCTCATGTGTCCCTCTCCTTTGCAATTATAGCAAATCACCTTCCTAGTCCTCCTCCTATCATGAGACTTGTTAAATGTAAAATTCTTTAAAGCACGTCTCACCTTCCTTACCAAATACACTTCTTCATTGCTATTCATTGATGAGGAAGATTCATCATCAGGTGAGGAGGGTGGAGTCTCCTTCTTTTTCTTTCCTTTATCAGACACTAATGCTACTCCCCTTGATTGCTTGATTGGATCTTCAACTATTCCTTCAAGCCTAGTTTCATGTAATTCCATGGTAGAAAAAAATTCTTCTAGAATACTTACCTCTAGATTCTTTGAGATGTAGAATGAATCTACCATGGAGCTCCACTTAGATGACCAGGCAAATGCATCTATTGCTTCAATTATCATGTCTCTATTTAAAAGCTTCTCCCTTACACTAGATAAACTGGTGATTATTTCCTATAACCTAGAATGCAAAGATAATACCTTTTCTCCTTTTTCTAGCTTGATGTTTCTTAATTACGATCAGAGAAGGTCCCGTCTTGCAAGCTTGGCTTCGGAGGTGCCTTCATGAAGCTCCACTAGCTTCTCCCACATTTCTTTAGCGCTTGAGCACTCTCCAATCCGGTTGATCTCTTGTTGAGGTAGCATGTTGTAGAGATGGTGTTTTGCTTTTAAATTTGCTAAGTGCTCCTCTCTTTGCTTCTTTGTCCATCTAGATTTCTCTAGTAGTCTCCCTTCTTCATCCCTAGGAACTTCGAAATTGTTTTCCGTAATAATCATTATTTCAAAATCCATTTCGAAGAATACCTCCATTATCTTCTTCCACCAAGAGAAGTCACCTTTGAATTTGGGTGGATGGATGTTCGAGCCGACCATTTCATTGTCGTGCTTATTTTGGTGATGAGTCCGTCGATAAGCTCCTCGTTCTGATACTACTTGTTGGAGGATCGTGGCCCGACTAGAAGGGGGGTTGAATAGCCCAATGTCGTAGATGGAAATCACTTGTCTTAATTGTCTACGAGAATGATTAGCGCAGAAGAAATAATGCTAAAGAAAAAGACAATTAAGAAAAATACAAGAAGTAAAGAGACAAACGCTAACACAATTATGTAACGTGGTTCACCCTCCTTGCCGCTAATCCACGTATGATTCGTGTGGCGAATCACTCCCTCAACTAAATCTACTAATCTCTCTTTTAGCTCAACAAGGTGGAGGTAACCTCTTTACACAAACTCTCCCTCTTACAATAAGAATGAGTTAGAAACAAGTAAGGGAAGAGTAAACATGTTTAGGGCACTTGGGAGTATGAATAGGAATGAAGAATTAATCTCCCCAAGGCACCCAAGGCCTCTTTTTATAGAGAAGAGGGCATTCTTCCCATTGGACATGTAGCAGTCGACTGCTACTTGCCATCAGTCGACTGCTACCGTTCCAACGACTTCTGACCACGCCAGATTAGGGTCGTCATAGCCAATGACACTCTGAACAGTCGACTGATCAAGCCCATCAGTCGACTGATCAAGCCATTAGTCGATTGATCCAGGCAATCAGTCGACTGAAACCCCTTCTATGACCGCGACCACCTTCATCAGTCAACTGATGGTGAAGCAGTCAACTGTCAAACCCTAGCAGTTGACTGTTGGGCCAGAAACACTTCAGTCGAACACCAGTCGATTGCTCTCGACTTGGATCAGTCGACTACTACTATAGTAGTCAACTAGTGTCGGGTAAAACCTCAAACAAACACTTGTTTGAGCATCCAATGGTCAGGTAATCCTTAAACCACATGTTTGAGCATCTGACACTTCCATTCGTCGAGTAGAAATCTCAAACTCATGTTTGAGCATCCGACTTATCCAATTATTGGGTAAAACCTCAAATACAAGTTTGAACGTCTGACTTGTCGGGTAAAACCTCAAACCTAAGTTTGAGCATTCACTACTTGACTTAGCCATTTGGCCAAGTTCACATATGAGCTACCCCATCCCAGGTTACAATCGCTCAATCTCTCATCTTCTCATAGAGTCCCTCACCGAAGCTCTCTTCGTTAGGCCACGTCCCTCTAATGCACTAAGCCTGTGGCTCCTCCAGTGTCTTCCTTCGCGTCTCACCCTGAAGTTTGCTTCTTTTGGCTTCACTCTAATGCTCCTCGTTCGGCGGTCCCTCGAATGCACCAAGTGCACGGCTTCCGCAATGTCATCCTTCACGACTCAAGGACCCGAGTGGAGAATACAGGATAAGCAAGACAATCTTTGGATTCGATGGGTGCATCATACATACATACATCAGGTAGGTATCTGGGAGTGGCAAAGCAAGCACATGGATTCTCCACTCATAAAGAAGCTGATCTCCATCAAGGATGCTATTTTATCCTCTACGGGCACCCCGGAAAGAGCAGGGCAACTCCTAGTTGCATGGTTTAGCCAATGAAAAGGTGGAGTCAAGAGAGCCTATGATCATTTTAGAGGTGTCAAAGAGAAAAAGCCATGGGCAGTGACGGTGTGGCAAAGAGATATACAACCTAGCCATGCTTTTACACTTTGGATGTTAGCTCAAGGGAAGCTACCAATGAGAGCTAGACAAGAATTTTTGAAGGATAGGAGATGCATCTTCTGAAAATAGGAAGAGGAAACATTAAGTCATGTCTTCTTCAGATGTGAGCCAATAAGGCAGATCTGGGGGAGAGTTAGAGGTTGGCTACAGATGAGGGTAGAGATGGGCACATATCGCCACATGTTGAGGATATTCAGAACCCAGTTCAGGAGATCCACTGGTCTGAATCGAGCCCGCCACCTTGCCATGTCAACGCTGGTCCACTTAGAGGGTGAGAAATTTCTGTAGGTTTGAAGGAGCAAGACTTGAAGGAGATAGGATATTCCGCAAAATACAGATTCATGTTTTCAGGGCAATGAAGGATAACAACATCCAATACCCACCAGGTATCACGTGAAGCCAGGGCAATGCCCCCCTCCCCCCTCGTGCCAATCTTCTTTCACTGGTCAGATTTGTCTTTCTAGGGCAGATTATGGCTATGGACTCCTCTTTTCTTCTACTGGCTTCCGTCCTCTATCCTGGCTTCTGTCCTCACTCCTCACATTCTTCCTCCTGAATCCTCTCTATCTTTCATCTTCCCCCTGGACCATACAGAGTAGATCCCTAGCTACTCGATCCTCTCCCTTGCTTCAGGGCAATTGATCTAACCATACTCCCTGTCTTTGACCCTCTCCGCCCCTTAATCACCACTCCCCCATCTATTTCTCCATCTTTTCAGAATGGTCTCCCAATCTCAGGGCTGTTCTCCTTGGCTCCAGGGCACTTCCAGGCCTTGGGCCCTTCTACCCTTTATCCCCCCCCTTCTCCCGACTAATTCCTCCATCTTTCTGGGGTCTCAAGGGCAGTGCTATGTGGTTGCAAGGAACTTCCTGGCATAGGACCCTTCTATCCCTTATCCTCCCTGCCCCGGCTAACTCCTCCATATTCCCGAGGTCTCCAGGGCAGTTCTCTTTGTTTCCAAGGCACCTCCTGGCCTTTGGCCCTTCTCTATCTTCCAGTATAGTTCTCTTTGTTTCCAAGGCACTACCTGGCCTTTGGCTCTTCTACCCCCTACTACTCCATCTTCTAGGGTGGTCCCTCAATTCCAGGGAAGTATTCTTTATTTCCAGGGCACTTCCTGCCCTTGGGGCCCCCTACCCCTTAACCTCCACTCCCCCGGCTAGTTTTTCCACTTTTCAGACAAGACTCTCGATTCCAGGGTTGTTTTCCTTAGTTCCAGGGCACCTTCGGGGCCTTGCACTTCAAAAAAAAAATATTATTATTATTTAGAGGGGTTTCCAGGGTAGTTTTCTTTAGCTTCAAGGTGGTTTCTGCCCTGGAAAGCAAACCTCAGTCAGAGCTATTTTCCTGGACCAGAGTAGTCGGTTTTGCGCCTCCAGGGTGGATCAGGTGGGAACACTTGCTCACTTCTAGACTAGTTTAACCTTGGGCAGGGCAGTCTACTTCGTCCTCAAGCAGTGTTTCCTTGTCCCGACTGGTTCACCTTGACCAGTGAGGAACCCCTGCTCCCTCTCCAGACTGGTTAACACTTGGACAGGGTAGTGCCTTCGACTTAATGGCAGCCCCCTAAGGGCCAGGCCAAATTTGTTTGGTCAGGGCACTCTCACTCCATTACTCAACATGACCAGAGCAGTTCTACGATGCTCCAGGGTGGATCAGGGTGGACCTGCACTCTTCTAAGTCACCTTTCCCAGGGCGGTTCGGCGGCTTCAGGGTGCCTCCAGGGCAGTTCAGTGGATCCAAGGCAACACAGGGATGCTACTAGCTCCAGGGCGGTTTAGGGCAGTTCAGTGGCATAGGGCGGCGCCAGGGCGGTTCAGCGGCTCTGTTAATCGCCTTTGCTAGGATGGTTCAGATTAGGGTGGACACACACTCTTCTAGTCGGCTTCGCCAGGACAGTTTAGCGGCTCTAGGGCAGGCCTAGGGCGGTCCAGCGGCTCCAGGGCAGCACAGGCAAGCTGCCAGTTCTAGGGGGGCTCACCCTGTCCAGGGTAGTTTATTTTTTGGGGAAATTTTTTTTTTTGGGATTGATGGTAGGATAAGGGACGGTGAATAGGCCCACCTATAATGGCCTATCTAGTCCGTAGCAAACGACTACGGTAAAGATGTTGCAAATCCGTTTATGGCTGAGGCTTGGCCAAAAAGCCTAATAGAGGTAAATAGGCCTACCTGAATGTCCTATCTAGTCCATAGCAAATGACTACGGTAAAGACATGCCAAATCCATTATCAGCTGATCACTTGCTAAAAGTGACAAGCACTGGAGGACACGCAGCAAGGAGGACATTGGAGGATAGACATTGCACGGGATGATGCGAGGACGTACACAGGAGGGTTTGAGAATGCATGAGTACTCATGGATGATACGCAAGAGTGAAGTGAGACATAGATGGTACACATGCGTAGATGGCAGGACTTGGACGTGAGGAGAGGAACGAAGGTATCAAGTGAGAGTGTTAGTTCCCATGAGAGCACATGTACGCCGCACCTTGGATACATCTAAAGGTGGGAAACTTCGCTTCCTACTTCAACTCGGTTGCTTGTTCATGGCGATCCCATCTACGTCCCTGGATTAAAAAAATTAATCCTTGACAAAGAGGGATTACCAAAGCAACCATTCCATTGTCGTGCTATTCGATTAGAGTGGTCACTTGAACAAACTTGTTGTTCAAGTAACCAACCTCTATTCTACGATTAGCCGCGGAATAGACGATGTATGGATCGTCGATTTTTGCGTTTGTATTCGGGGTCCAAGTAAATTAGCCACATAACAAAATATACAACATGCATATAATTGAAAACAATTATAGACATAATACAAAAGAATATAAACAAGCATTATACCTCTCGATCTTCTATTGTATGTCCTTCCTCCTTTTGGACGTCGTGTGGGCAACGATCTTCCAAAAGTCAAAGCCTCTTAGATCACCAATCTTCCTTTCTTTGTTCACCCCGAACAAAGAAAGATTATAAAACAAAACTCTACTCTATCTAGGACCAACCAACAAGCTCCAAACATGAAGCTTGCCGCCGGCCCAAAGAGAGGTGGAGGAGTGCCGACAAACCTTGAAGGAAGGTTGCTGTCGGACAACCTAGAGAGAGAAAGAGAGAGAGAGGAGATCGCCAGTCTAGAGAGAGAGAGGATGGTGTTGATGCCGTCGACCATGGGAAAACACCAAACCCTAGTCTTCTGTTTGTCGTCGCCCATAAGGATGGACAAAACCTAGGGTTGCCGCCACCCACCTCTCCTCTCAAGCCAAGCTCCAAAACCCTAATCTTCCAAAGTGTCATCCATGCCCAAGCCTTGGCCTCCTTTTTTAGAGTTAGACTTAAGTCTCCTTTTGATCTCCACCATCGGATCTAGGGATTTAATCTCAACCATCGGATCTAGAGATTTAATCTCAACCTTCGGATCTAGATATTTAATCTCCACCGTCGGATCTAGAGTTTCATCTTCCACCATCGGATCTAGGCTCCATGAGGTTTTAATAGGCTACAATAGGGACTATGAGGAGGAGTTGGATCTTGGCCACCCAATGGATTAAGCCCAAATAAAGTCCGATCCATTAATGATAATCCATTCCACTAGAGGATTATCATTGATCTACCTCACCAACCCCCATAAGTTAATATGGGCTCCATATATTATTTGTACATTTATCTCCCCGTGTTTAAGATCTCGAATATCCGTCAATTAATTAATTTACTAACAATTAATTAATCAACATCTAACTCTATGAGTAGTACCACTCAACCTTATCATCATGTCGGACCAAGTCCACCTGCAGGGTTTACATGATGAACTTTATGAGCTCCTCAAGGGGACATCATCATCCTAATATATAGGACACGGTTTCCTCCTATAATCAATGACACACCATATAAATAATATCATTTCCCAACTTACCGAGCCTATCGATTTACTCTATAAATCTCGCCCTTTGGTAAATCAAAGAAATGAATACTAAATATATGTGCCCGTTATTATATCAGGATTAAGAGCATGTACAACATAATATCTGAGTTCCGATTCGATGATGTCGTCAGCAATAAATCGAATCACCTCTAAGTCGGTCCTGCTCAATACACACAAAGTGTACTAGTGTGATTCTATGGTCAAGACAAATCAATACCAAATCACACTACAACCATGCTAATGGTTTGTCCAAAACCATCTCGGTTGTGAGCCTTTACTTATACTTTACAAGGAACTAATAACATGATCTCCCGTGTGACACTACACACCATGTTATCTATAATGTAATGTATTAGACAATATGCATAACCATAAATATGCAAACAATGATCATGTGATTCTTATTTCAAAAATAAAGATGTTCATATAAAAGATAGACTTTTCAGTATACATTCCAACAACATCTCAGATCTGACACTTCGTCAGACATGACATGAGCATGAATCCTAGTCTATTGTATGATTGTGCTTTTCGTTGATGATATATATTTACCTTTCATAAAAAAAAGGGCCCCAGCCATGAGATGGTGAACTCGTCAATGCTTTCATCAAGTCAACCATGTGTGATTCACTTAAGTCCTGCATAACTTAACCACACACATCAAATCACATAAACAACCTATTGGTGGAACAATGCCCCAAGCATTTATATGTGTTGATGTTTGGATAATCATCTAAGTTAGGCAATATTTGTGATCTAATTGTGAACATGTTTAAGTGACAGGAAAATCCAAGTATGAAGACTTGGTAAAGGAAAAGACCAACTGTGATCTTGGCAATAGAAGTCTAAGGAAAGGTCTTGGCGGCATAAGCCCAAGCATGTAGTCTTGGAGGCGTAGAGTCCAAGTGGACCATGGTAAAGGAAGTCCAAAGGCAAGTCTTGGCAGCGTAAGTCCAAGCATGTAGTCTTGGTGGCGTAAAGTCCAAGTGTACTTTGGCAAAGAGAAACCCAAGACATGATGAAACCGAAGGAAGCTCTTGGAAGCAAGCGCAAAGGATGAACAAGTCGCGGACTCGGAGGGATCCTAGAGGTGCAAGTCTAAGGGAAGAGCTAGAAGGTTGAGTCTAGGTCTAGGGAGTTAGTTTCAAGTATGATTTTCATCATACTTGAAGTATCAGTCGACTGATCATTCACTTGACTGAAGATGGCTGATTCTGGAGTAGAATAGTCAACTGTTAGGGTTTGGTCGTCAACTGATCCACCCATCAATCGACTGTTATACCTAGCAGTCGACCGCTATAAGTTGACTTCGGCACAGAAAGGTCATTAATCGAGTGATTTCTTGGAACACTCGACTGGTCACCTAATCAGTCGATTGCTAGTATTATCAGTCGACTGATCATCTTTCCATTGGAGAGTGATGATCGCAGATCTGGCTTGTCAGAAGCCATTGGATTGCATCGACTACAGCATCAGTCGACTGATGGAGACCATCAGTTGACTAATCGAGGCTCAACGAGAAAATCAGCCTCTTCTCTATAAAAAGAGGTAATGGGGTGCTTGATGAGGCTAGTGCTTATCTTCCAACCTTACTCTGAAGCTACCCACAAATTTCTAAGCTTTATAAGAGTGTTAAATCCTCCTCTTCTCAAAACTTCATTTTCATCAATTGTAAGAAGAGGAGAGTGTTTGCAAAGGAAGCTTTTTAGTGGAGAATTGCTTGGATTGATCCACCTTAAGGATCGGTGTGGAGTAGGAGCTTAATCTCCGAACCACATAAATTCTTCCTTGTTAGCTTCTTAATTTCGTTTTAGCTTTTGTTTTGCTTCCGCTAACCTTGCCTGTAGAAATGAAAAGAAGTTATTCACCCCCCTCTAGCCTTCCAAAGATCCCCAACACAATCTAACTTAAAACCTTTGTCACACACATAAAATCAAACCATACTTGGGTTGATTGCCCTAACAATCTATCCTTTATTGATGTGTGTCAACATGTTTAAGTTAGGGAAAACATTAACAAAACACTAAGGCAAGGAATGCATGTAAACATAACATGAGTATCAAAACACTCCCTCTTAATACATGCAACTCCCCCTTAACACGTGCTAATTCTCCCCCTAGGATGATTAACTTAAACTCTCACATTTCTCCTCCTTTGACACCATCAAAAACATCAAATATATGTTATACAACTATGTATCAAAGTCTAAGGGAATAAAATGACCAAAATCTGACTTAAATCCACCTAAAATAGGTTACTGTGCTCGTGCACAATACATCAGTCGAATGGTTAAGACAAGTAGTCGACTGGCACCTAAAAATGCAAATTTCTGATTTCTAAATCCAAATTCAGAAATGCATTAAAAATTCCAGAAAGTTCGAAAAATCAGGAAATTCGGGGAACACATTTCTTATGAGTCCCTCTATCAATGAAAAATAATTTTTCATGAAAATTCTTTCAATTTTTTAAAATTAGGCAAAAACTCAAAAGTTGTAAAAGTTCTCAATTATGTATCAACATGAAAGCCTAGTTTTGCCATAGAATGTTTTAAACCATGAACCCACAGTTTATAAAACATGAAATGGTTTTAAAAATATTTAAAATATCCAACCATGATCTTTGAGCAATATGTCTATGAATTAAACATATGTTTTCCCCATAGTTGGTCTATGATTGCTATGTCATGATAAGTGACCAATCTAAATGCCATAAGCATTAGTGAAACACTTGAATCAACCTAACATCACACCCATTGCTATGTTTTCAATCAAGTAAGCCTTATGGTGAATATGAGATGTAACTAAGGTATTTATACTTAACCATAATTTCATGCAACTTCTACATAAGTTAAGTATTATAAAAAACACACATCATGATCATATATCAAGTATATCCTCAAGCATCACAAATCATGATTTAAACATAATTACCCAAATCATCCACCATGCTCATAATAAGTCAACCACATAATATGATATAAAAAATATTCAAGAATGGTTGACTATCCTAGGTTTCTCTTACCCTTGAGGATTGAATTGGGAACCCAATATAAATTCTTTCCAATAGGGTTCACCAAGTACTCCTTTGGGATCCATTTCCTAGCTACCATTATTGTTTTAGATTGACCTCTAGCAATTAAACAATGATAGACTTTATCATTCCTAGATCCCTTATATCCTAGGCCCTTTTTATTGAAACTTGCTCTTTGGCTCTCAATAATCTTGTTCAATGTGTTTGAGCCAATTGTAAATTTCTCAAGCGCCTTAGTAAGAAAATATACCTTTTCCCTTAGAATTCTATTTTCTTCTTAGCATGCATCATTACTACTATAAGAAGAGTCATTAACATGTGAATATGCATTCTTCAATTTTTCTTCTAGAGTCCTAATTTCACTTAGCATGAATTTATTTTTCTTTTTCATCCTAAGCAAGTCCTTAGTTAAACTAGTAATCATTGAAATGACATCATGGGAGGGTAGTTTATTTACCTCACTTACTCAATCCCCTTCTTCTGATTCCGATGTGGATGAAGTTCCCCCTACACTTGAGCTCTCCTCCTCACTTGTGCTTCCTTCTTCTTGCTCGGAGGAGGTAGAGGCTACATCTTAAATCCCTATAAGCGCAAGATGCGTGAAAATTTCTTCCTCCGAAGAGGATGAGTCATCCCACGTAGCTTTTAAGTTTCGGAGCTTTAACTTCTTCTCCTTCTCCTTTGACTTCTTTTCTTCTTTCTTCTTCCCTTCTTTCTTCTTGTCATTTTTCTTTCTTTCTTCCTTGCTCTTGTTCAATAAGGGACATTCATCCCTCATGTGTCCTTCTCCTTAGCAATTATAGCAAATCACCTTCCTAGTCCTCCTTCTCCTGTCATGAGACTTGTTAAATTTAAAATTCTATAAAGCATGTCTCACCTTCCTTACCATATACGCTTCTTCATTGCTATTCATTGATGAGGAAGATTTGTCATCGGATGAGGAGGGTGGAGTCTCCTTCTTCTTCTTTCCTTTGTCGCCCACTAATGCTACTCCCCTTAATTTCTTGATTGGATCTTCAACTATTCCTTCAAGCCTAGTTTCATGTAATTCCATGGTAGAAAAGAATTCCTCTAGAGTACGTACCTCTAGATTCTTGGAGATGCATCTATTTCTTTCATTATCATGTCTCTATTTGAAAGCTTCTCCCCTACACTAGATAAATCGGTAATTATTTCCTTAAACATAGAATGCAAAGATAGTACCTTTTCTCCTTTTTCTAGTTTGATGTTGCTTAATTGCGATCGGAGAAGGTCCCATCTTGCAAGCTTGGCTTCAGAGGTGCCTTCATGAAGCTCCACTAGCCTCTCCCATATTTCTTTAGCACTTGAGCACTCTCCAATCCGATTGATCTCTTGTTGAGGTAGCACGTTGTAGAGGTGGTGTTTTGCTTTTGAATTTGCTAAGTGCTCCTCTCTTTGCTTCTTTGTCCATCTAGATTTCTCTAGTAGTCTCCCTTCTTCATCCCTAGGAACTTCGAAATCGTTTTCCATAATAATCATTATTTCAAAATCCATTTCGAAGAATACCTCCATTCTCTTCTTCCACCAAGAGAAGTCGCCTTTGAATTTGGGTGGATGGATGTTCGAGCCAGCCATTTCGTTGTCGTGATTATTTTGGCGATGAGTCCGTCGACAAGCTCCTTGCTTTGATACCACTTGCTGGAGGATCGTGACCCTGCTAGAAAGGGGGTTGAATAACTCGATTTCATAGATGGAAATCACTCTTCTTAATTGTCTACAAGAATGATTAGCTTAGTGGAAATAATGCTAAAGCAAAAGACATTTAAGCAAATACAAGAAGTAAAGAGGCAAACGCTAACACAATTATGTAACGTGGTTCACGGCCCTTACCGCTAATCTATGGATGTTTCGTATGGTGAATCACTCCCTCAACCAAATCCACTAATCTCTCCTTTAGCTCAACAAGGTGGAGGTAACCTCTAACCTCTTTACACAAACTCTCCCTCTTACAATAAGATTGAGTTAGAAATAAGTAAGAGAAGAGTAAACACATTTAGGGAACTTGGGAGTATGAATAGGAATGAAGCATTAACCTCCCCAAGGCACCCAAGTCTTCTTTTTATAGAGAAGAGGTCATTCATCCCATTGGCCATGAAGCAGTCAACTGCTACATGCCATCAGTCGATTGCTGCCATTCTAATGGCTTCTGACCATGCCAGATCATGGTCGTCATGGCCAACGACACTCTGGGCAGTCGACTGATCATTCCCATCAGTCGACTAATCAAGCCATCAATCGAGTGATCCAGTCCATCAGTGGACTTAAAACCCTTCTGTGCCCATGACCACCTTCATCAGTCGACTATCGTTCATTGGCAGTCCACTGATAATGAAGCATTCGACTGTCAAACACTAGCAGTCGACTGCTGGGCCAGAAACACTTCATTCGAACACCAATCGATTGCTCTCGACTTGGATCAGTGGACTGCTATCTATAGCAGTCGACTGGTGTCGGATAAAACCTCAAACATACACTTATTTGAGCATCTGACGGTCAGGTAAACCCCAAACCACCTGTTTGTGCATCTGACACTTCCATTCGTCGAGTAGAAATCTCAAACTCATGTTTGAGCATCCGACTTATCCATTTGTTAGGTAAAACCTCAAACACAAGTTTGAGCATCCGACTTGTTGGGTAAAATCTCAAACCTAAATTTGAGCATCGGACAATTGACTTAGCCATTCGGCCAAGTTCACCTATGAGCTACCCCATCCTCGGTTACAATCGCTCAATCTTTCATCTTCCCACGGAGTCCCTCACCGAAGCTCTCTTCGTCCGGCCATGTCCCTCGGATGCACTAAGCCCATAACTCCTCCAGTGTCATCCTTCGTATCTCACCCTGAAGTCTGCTTCCTTTGGCTTCACTCCAATGCTCCTTGTCCGGCAGTCCCTCAGATGCACCAAGCGTACGACTTTCGCAATGTCATCCTTCACCGACTCAAGGACCTGAGCCATGAGATGGTGAACTCGCCAATGCTTTCATCAAATCAACCATGTGTGATTCACTTAAGTCCTGCATAACTTAACCACACACATCAAATCACATAAACAACCTAACTTAAAACCTTTGCCACACACATCAAAACCAAACCATACTTGGGTTGATTGCCCTAACATTGTTCTAATGTCTCCTTTTAATGAAGAACCCCGCATTGTCATTTGGTTGGGATTCAAGGCATCCAACAATGACACAGAATATGAAGCTATCTTAGTCAGATTGCAAGCAGCTCGGGCAGTAGGGGTCACCTCATGTCACGCCCCGAGAGCATGTCGTGCCGAAAAGCAAACAGACGGCATCTCCCCTGTACGTGGTAACATTTCGGGTTAATACAAGGCCCGTAGGTCACAACAACAACAACATATATATATAAAAACATAACAACATAACGAAACACAACGGAAACTAATACAATGACATACCCATAACCACACATATACAATGCAACCACACACCATGCATACCGGTATGACTAACACTAGAACATAAAGAAAACCTCATCAAAACCCGCACCAATATATGCGTACATCACATAACACATAACACCATGAAAACTCAGAATACATAAACAAGACATACGGAAAACCCAAAAACTCGGACTCTCAGAGTTGAGATGAGACGATGCCAGCCAGCGATGCTCCAAGTCGATCATGAAGTCGGCTACCTGTTACCTGGTGACAGAAAAACCGAGGGTCTGTAGTGGTGAGTAAAACTCAGTAGGTAATAGGAAAAACATGTATATATATCAAATATGACATGTAATTCAAAAACATAATCTAGAGGTACAATAGGTATATCAACATAGTATATAAATACAAGCATATACCGTCTAACCAAATGAACAACGTAAAATGCATACATACCTGAAAGTCTGCTATGCTACTCTGATCCAACCTGAGCATATATCCAACATATATTTAACAGGAAGGGTAATACCAACTCACAATATACTCATGCTACAGGTTAAGGTATCTAATGGTCTGTCCAACATATATACAAGTATCTGACACAACCGTATAACAGATGCAAGAAACATGCATGAATATGATGTACAACCAAATGCAGCAAAAATAGTACAATCAAATGATATATATATATATATATAATAACCACAAACATCCATATATATATATACATGCATATATGTATATATATATGGTAATATGCAAAGCGCCATAAGATACGACAATGCAGCATGCATGGTCATGGTTGCGCACCCCTACTCGCTACCACGACCCCAGTGTGGCCTAGGTGGCACGACATGACAACTTTCCCAACTCAACACCAACCACCACTCTAGAGTGGCCGAGTGGGCAGTATGATCAAGTAGCATATGAGCATAAAGAGCTCGCTACACAACGGGGGTCCCTGCTACTGACCACTCCGACTGACACTACCAATGAGTAGTCGAGTACCATGCACCCAGGACAACTGCACGCAACTCCAACTACCACCGTCTATAGTGGTAGAGTGCAGCACAATAAATGCTCTGCCCTCACACCAGTTACTCCTAGGGGAGTAACCTGGGAGGCAAGATGACTGATGACTCTCTCAACCCCAAGGGAGACTATGTCATCAGAATGCATGCAAATGACATGAACATACTGTCACACGTATAAACATCTACCATAGACTCTCTATTCAACAGAGAGTCATACCTGTCTGATCAATACACTGTTTATCCTGTAGAGAGTCGTACTCAACTGATCAACGGACTCTCTATCCTGTAGAGAGTCGTACTCAACTGATCATAACTCTCTTTCCAATAGAGAGTCGTACTCAACTAATCATATCAAGCTGGGACCATCGGTCTGTAGTGACACACTAATCACCCTTCACTTAACCATTACACAACACATGGTTGGTAATAAGTATGCAACATATGGGTATTGGAATAAATCCTACCTTTAGGGCATTACCTACCCACGGATGACCTTTACCCAATTTACAAATCAGGTTATCATCCGTACTCCAACATCTACACCGTACTAAACATTTAGGCCTATTTACATCACATCTATAACCCTAAATCATAATAAAGGAAATGTGATATTAACCTTTGAGTAAATATAGCCAACGACATGTATCAAGCATAAGATAAATAAGAGTAGGGTCAAGATAATATGAACAACTAACATGCTCATATCTACGACTAAATCTGAATGTAATTATATCTACCTAATCAGGGTAGGAAATTACCCACCTGCAAAATAGCTCCGCTAGTTGTCCTTGCGTACAAGCATCTATCACTAACCAAAGTCCTACAAGACAACATGAATTACGATTAAGTTCTAATATGACCAAATTGACTCCTACATCGATATCATATTCACACATCTTAAATCACCTTGGCTATATCACCGTAAGTTTACACACTAAAACCAATTAACAATTCACACCAACCCATATCAACACTCAAATCATCAATTAATAACTTTCCCCTTCGCATCTCCTTGTTCACCAATCTTCCAGTATCAACCAATATGGTAAATATGAATGAAGTTATATTTTCCAACCATTACACTAAACCATTATATCATTCCACAACATCTTCATCCCATACGATCTAATAATATGTAAACCACGATCCACTTCAACATACAAACATTGGTATACATCCATAAACATTCAAGTCTAGACTTACCAAGCCTAGATTCCTTAATCCATCTCAGTGTACCAAAACTGCACAATCAATCTAGATAAGAAATGGCAATCTTACTCATATCATCATCATTACCTGCACTAGAAGGCAGATTAGAAGCAACTGACCATAATTCTTTTGCTCCCCATGAAGAAAATATATAACCAAAACACTTCAATTAAATTAAGGGCCAAAATTAATTCCATCTCAAGGAGAAACCTTCTCCTCTCACTCACAGTCGCACAACCGACATCAAACCCCCCAATTATAGTCATACAGCTAACAATTTCCAAATATAACCTTACACAATCACTCTCACAGCCACCAATAACCCATAACCATAGAACACGCACAGCACAAATACATCACAGATCAAATCCTAGCTGCAGATAACAATGATTACTGACTGCAATGAAAGAAAAATTGAAACAGATCGACTTACCAGTGGTTGGAACCTCCACCAGTAGTACTCCCTCTTATCCCCTGTTCTGCTCGCTAGAAAAACCCACTGCCCAACAAGACAAATCGAACTCAACCAAAATCCATAGCTAGGTATACATCCCATCCAAGGTATCAAGCAAGAATCAACCCTTACCTAGCTCCGACGACCACTGGCAGGGCAATCCCCCAAATCCATCTGCTCGCCGGAATCATGCTGCCCTAACCTTGATCCAGCGACCACTATGAGATCCGTGGAAGCCCTTCTCTATCGCGGTTATCACGCTGCCAATCGGCTCACACGAAAAGGGTCGACGAGATCCTAGAGAAGAGGGATCGAGCTGCCCTAGCACCGCCCATTCCTGAGCTTGCTCCGACAGAGATCGTAAGGACAGATTGCAATCGGATGCTGCCGATTCCAAGCTCTCCTCCATGCGTGCTCGCTGTCGACTCATCCTTGGGCTCCATCGAGGCCGGTCACCACCACCTGCCACGAGGAGAAACATGAGATGGAGAGGTCGGCTGCGGCGAGGAGGAGATTGCGAGGGTTGAATCACGAGATCGGATCGCGTGGAAGAGAAGGGGTCGTGAGAAGGAAACAGAGAATAAATCACGAGTGGAAGAAAATCGTCGCGGAGAGTAAACGCACGAACGACAGACATTAATGGCTAGGTGTTTAGAGAAGTAAATGGAATATCACGGGTTTGAGTTTAAAATCCTATGACTTAAACCTAAATCCACTTAAATTAACCCTATAACCTTAAAGCTAGGTTAGATTTAATTAAAATCCCTAACCATGCTTTATTTATTTAATTATATATATATATATTTTCTTTTGTGGTACTTTACATTCTCCCCCTCTTAATAAAATTTGGTCGTCAAATTTCATACTAACATGCAAAAATTTACTTCAAGCATGTTTTCGAAAGGACCACATACATTCCTCCAGTGAACAGATGAGGGCATCGAGCTCGGATAGTATCTTTCAGCTCCCACGTAGCCTCTTCATTAATATGATATTGTCATCCAACTTTTACGAGTTGGATGGTTTTGTCCGACCATTGTCGCTCCTTGCGACCCTGGATCCATCCTGGAATCTCCTCGTAAGTCACATTAGGCTAAAGTGGAGTTGTTATCTTTTTCAGAACATGCTTAACATGTGACACGTATTTCCTCAGCATATAAACATGAAATACAGTATGAACACCCGCAAGTGTCAGAGGTAAAGCCATCTTGTGCCTCTAATAACCATCATCTGATGACGCGCATCAACTCTGCATCATGCTGGATACTCGGTGGCCCTAATCGCTGTCGTTCCCTGACTTCCTCCCACAACACGGGAGATCTATAGGGTCTACCATATAGGGCCTCAAAAAGAGTCATCTGAATGGAGAAGTGATAACTATTCTTATAGTGAAATTCCACCAAAGGAATGTGATTCTCCCAACTACCTCCTTAATCCACGACACAAGATCTGAATAGATCCTCTAGCATCTGAATGATTCGTTCAGATTGTTCTTCCATCCGCGGATGAAACGCGGTACTGAATCGAAGAACTGTGCCCATAGTCTGATGCATACTCTGTCAAAATCGCAAGGTAAATCGCGGGTCTCTATCAGATATAGTGCTCAAAAGTACCCCATGTAGTCTGATAATTTCTCGACAGTACAACTTTGCCAGATGATCCAATGAGTCCTTCCATGAATAGGTAGAGAGTGAGCTGATTTGGTCAACCGATCCACAAACACCCAAATTGCCTCATGTCCTTTACGGGTTCTAGGTAATCCCGCAATAAAATCCATAGTGATATGCTCCACTTTCATTCTGGAAATCAAAATTTTCTGGAGCAATCCCGCGGGTTTCTGATGTTCAGCATTTACCCGCTGGCATACTAAACATCGAGCAGCAAAACCTGCTATACCCCTCTTCATATCGTTCCACCAGTATAAACGTTTCAACTCTCGGTACATTTGAGTACCATTAGGATGAACAGAAAATCTTTAATGATGTGCTACCTGTAGCAACTCTTTCTTAAGTGGATGCGTGTCCAGAACACATATATATATTAGAGAAAAAAATTATCTTCTCACAAGAGAAGATCAATCTACTATCCAACATTCACTCCATCACACACTCTGTAAGTGCGTGAAAGACTATAGCGACCAATCTCACAAGTTGCAACTGTTCGCGTTCCAGCAACTCTATAGTAGCTACCAAGTAGCTAGTTAAAAATCCCATGAGCATTCCTGCTCCATACATCTATCAATCCAGATAATAAATACTAAAGCCATGTCATATATGTAGGGATTTCTTATGCAAAATAGCATATGCGCAACGGAAAAATAGGATCCCTTCCAAGTGATCCTTGTGAAAGAAAACCTCGTACAAAAATAAATTTCTCAAAACCTATCTTTATAGGAGAATATTACCTTTGTTGCGTGCCCTTTTTAATCCCGCTTCTCCTTGGGTTTGTTGGATCTTTTAGCACGTTCAAATGTCCGTGCCTCTATATGTATCCACACGAGCAAGCTCTTGTCTCACAAAAGAAACTAGAAGAGATCTCCTTTACTTCTTGCTAGAGAAGTCCCCAAAGGAGAGGAAGGTAGGGAAAAAGAGAAAGGAAGAAGAAGACCACTCTTCTTGCTAGCCTACACTCACAAAAGCCACACAACCAAAGCCTCTCACCACCAAGCTCTCTCCAAGCCTCATGCTTCACCAACCATGGCCGGCCACCCCATGGAGTATTTTATAGAATTGAAAAAACCTTTCACCTCCTATCACATTCAATGCAATCAATTGCATTGACACTCCTTGTTTGGCCGGCCACATGTGGAGAAATTCCAAAGGTAAAAACCCTTTGTCTCCTTCCACCTCATCAAGCTTAGGTGGCATGCTTATGTGGCATGCTTAGGTGGTATGCTTATGTGGCATTCATGCATGTTGAATTAATCTTATTAATTCAATAAGCTTATGTTATCATATTGAATTAATCTCATTAAATCAATAAGGTAACATATTGAATTAATCTTATTAAATCAATTATGCTTAGGCTATCATGATAACATATTTATTTAATCTTATTAAATTAGTAAGCTTAGCATATTGAATTAATCTCATTAAATCAATAAGCTAAAATTCTCATTAAGCTTAAAGTCCAAAAACCATTTTGTACTTAAGCTCATTCCCTAATTATTCTAGTCAAACTAGAATGCACTAATTCTTCTAATCATCATGCTCTTTGTGTGTGACCCTATAGGCTCTCATAATGTTGGCAGTGGATCTAAACTCTTTTAGATACACAAGCAATGAGCGACATCTAGCAATACATCATTGCTACCCAAGTTACGAAATAAGTCAAGATCCGACTAACCTTTCCGTGACTACTATAATGTATGACCGTGTCCTTCTATCCTTGATATCAGATTGACCAATGAGGCATAGACCGTGTCATCCTCGATCAATCTATGTGTTTCTTGATCCCTAAGTAAACTAACTCAAACAAATGAGCTCAATATCTCATATTGACTCATTCGAGCATGGCCATGCGTTTTAGTAGTTCTACTCAATCAAGGGGCTCACAGATATCACTCCCGTCATATGGGAGGGATAGATCCCATCTACATCACTCACATCCCTCCGCATAATTTGTTATATACTCAGTAATCACCTTTATGGTCCACCCTGTTACGGGTGACGTTTGACGATACCAAAATATATAACTCCTTATGTAGGGAACCGTAGTGACTTCAGGTTTGAGGACAATTCATACCAATAGTCATATGAGAAAGTTTATGACACTCATATGACGATCCATGAAGCTTTCTCATGGCGGGTCAGTTCAGTATATATTCTCTAATATATACCCATGTGTCAACTTGATATCATATATCCATGACTTGTGAGATCAAGTCATCAATTGACCTACATGCTTGTCTTTATGTATTAATATTGCCCTTGCATATTAATACTTGACTAGGAACATTTAGGAAAGTGTTCTCTACAGCCTCTCATAATCAATTCTGCCAATTGATGTGCTGTAGATAAGAACCTACTTTTCTAGGGCATTATTATATTTAATTTAGATGGCACAAGCAAGACGTAAATATAATAACCAATCCTTTGCCTTTATAGAATATGATAAAAAATATTCCCTATTCAACCATCACATGATTGGTTCTAGGGCTATAACTAACAATCTCTCACTAGCACTAGTACCAATCACTATAATATCTGATACCTAGTGACCTAGTGTGACCATCATGCTTCCTCTGTGCCAAAGCCTTGGTCAATGGATCTGCGATGTTAGCTTCTATCGGTACTCTACATATCCTCACATCTCCTCTATCGATGATCTCTCGAATGAGATGGAAGTGTCGCAGTATGTGTTTGGTCCGCTGATGTGATCGAGGTTCCTCAGCCTATGCAATAGCCCCATTGTTGTCACAATAGAGGTCTATTGGATCTGTAATGCTAGGAACTACCCCAAGTTCACTGATGAACTTGCGGAGCCAAACAACCTTTTTTGCTGCATCAGACGCAGCAATATACTCGGCTTCTGTTGTAGAATCAGCAACTGTGTCCTGTTTCGAACTCTTCCAGCTCACATCTCCACCATTCAGGCAAAACACGTACCCCGATTGCGATCTATAGTCATCCTTGTCTGTTTGGAAGCTTGTATCACTGTAACCCTTTACAGTTAGCCTCATTGCCTCAAAATATCAGGAAATATTCTTTCGTTCTTCGTAAGTATTTAAGAATATTTTTGACTGCTATTCAGTGACTTTCACCTGGATCCGACTGGTATCTACTCGTCATGCTCAAAGCATACGAGACGTCAGGACGAGTACAAAGCATGGCGTACATGATAGACCCTATAGCAGATGCATAAGGGATCTTATCCATGCGATCTCTCTCCTCCTTAGAAGAGGGACATTGAGTCTTCGAAAGACTCACACCATGTGATAAAGGAAGAAATCCTTTCTTGAAATTTTGCATAGCAAAATGATCTAACACTTTATCGATGTATGTACTCTGACTTAGGCCAAGTAATCTTTTAGATTTATCTCTATAGATCTTGATGCCTACAATATAGGCAGCTTCACATAAGTCTTTCATCGAGAAACAATTTCCTAACCACATCTTCACAGACTGGAGTGAGGGAATATCATTTCCGATGAGAAGTATGTCATCTACATACAAGATAAGAAATACAACTGTGCTCCCACTATTTCTCTTGTAGATACAAGGTTCATCTTCATTCTTGATGAAACCATACTCTTTGATTGCATCATCAAATCGAAGATTCCAGCTTCGAGAGGCTTGCTTTAGTCCATAAATGGACCTTTGCAGTTTGCATACCTTTCCAGGATGCTTTGGATCTTCAAAACCCTCAGGCTGTGTCATGTACACATCCTCGAGTAGCTTTCCATTCAGAAAAGTGGTTTTGACATCCATCTGGTAGATCTCATAATCGTGGTAGGCTGCAATAGCAAGTATGATCCGAATGGATTTAAGCATCGTAACTGGTGAAAAGGTTTCATCATAGTCAATACCATGAATTTGTTTGAATCCTTTAGCCACCAATCTACCTTTATAGGTATGCTTATTACCATCCATGTCAGTCTTTACTTTAAAGACCCACTTACACCCAATGGGTTTTACCCCTTCAGGTGGATCAACTAAAGTCCATACTTGGTTAGTGTACATGGATTCCATTTCGGATCTCATGGCCTCTAACCATTTCTTGAAATCTGGGTTCATCATAGCTTCTTGATAGGATGTAGGCTCATCAAGATCGACAAGCAATACATCACCGTTGTCAGTCAAGAGAAAAGAATATCTCTCGGGTTGACGACGGATCCTATCAGATCTACGAAGAGGTTGGTCTACTTGAACAGGTGTTTGCTCCACAACTCTTTGGGCAACATTTTCCTCATCCACAACACTTTGTGGTGCCTGTTCATTTTCCATCGAAGCCTTAGTGTTATCTTCATCTTGAATTTCTTCAAGATGAATTTTACTCCCACTAGTGTTTCTAGAAATAAATTCTCTTTCTAGAAAGACAGCATTTCTGGCAACAAACACCTTGCCAAGTGTGGGATTGTAAAAGTAATATCCCTTAGTTTCCTTGGGATATCCTACAAAATAACACTTATTTGATTTGGGTCCTAGTTTATCTGAGACTTGACGTCTAACATAAGCTTCACAACCCCAAATCTTTATAAAAGACATTTTGGGACTCTTCCCAGTCCATAACATATATGGTGTCTTTTCTACGACTTTTGATGGGACGCGATTAAGTGTGAAAGCGGCTGTCTCTAGAGCTAAACCCCAAAAGGAAGTAGGTAGATCAGTCTGGCTCATCATTGATCGTACCATATCTAATAGAGTATGATTTCTCCTCTCAGATACACCATTCCATTGTGGTGTTCTAGGCGGACTGAGTTGGGATATTATCCCACACTCAGCCAGGTGATCACGAAACTCTTGACTAAGGTATTCACCACCTCGATCTGATCGAAGTAGCTTTATACTCTTACCAAGTTGGTTTTGTACTTCATTCTTGAATTTTTTGAACTTTTCAAAGGATTCTGACTTATGTCTCATCAAATATAAGTAGCCAAATCTACTCATATCATCAGTGAAAGTAATAAAGTACTTATAGCCTCCTCTGGCTTCGACATTGAAAGGGCCACATACATCAGTATGTATGAGTCCTAACAAGTCCGTCGCTCTCTCGCCATGTCCACTAAATGGAGTTTTAGTCATCTTTCCTAAAAGACAAGATTCGCATACCTCATATGATTCAAAATCAAATGAGTCCAATAATCCATCTTTATGGAGTTGGGATATGCGTTTTTCATTTATGTGACCTAGGCGACAGTGCCAGAGATATGTTTGGTTCAAATTATTCGATTTGAACCGTTTGGTATTTACGTTATAAATTGGGGTTTCTAAATCTAGAACATAGAGACCATTCATAAGTGGTGCATTACAATAGAACATTTCATTCAAATAAATGGAACAACATTTGTCCTTTATTATAAAAGAAAAGTTTTTCTTGTCTAAACAAGATACAGAAATTATGTTCTTCGTTAATGCAGGTACATAAAAGCACTCCTCTAGTTCTAAGATAAGCCCAGTGGGCAAAGACAAAGAATATGTTCCTACAGCTACAGCAGCAACTTTTGCGCCATTGCCTACTCGTAGGTCCACTTCGCCTTTTTCCATTAGTCTACTATTTCTCAGTCCCTGCACATTAGTACAAATGTGAGATGCACATCCGGTATCTAATACCCATGTAGAAGAAATAGATAGATTAACTTCTATAACGTGTATACCTGAGGCAGAAGTCCCACTTCTTTTCTTATTTACTTCCTCAAGGTAGACTTTGCAGTTCCGCTTCCAGTTTCCAGTCTCACCGCAATGGAAACAGTCCCCTTCCTTAGGTACTTTACCTTTACCCTTTGAAGTGGATGAATTGGCCTTGCCTTTGGCTTGGGTCTTACCCTTGCCTTTGCGCTTACCTTTTCCCTTCTTGACCATTAGTACATTACTAACTTCCTTCTTGAGATTCGGTTGTGATTCTCAACATCGAGAATCTCGAAACTTATCAATTTCATTCATGTTATAATTCATGACGAATTGATTATATGCTTCCGGCAATGATTGTAGGATAACATCGGTTGCCAATTCTTGGCTCATTGGAAAACCTAGTCTTTCAAGGTTCTCAACGTACCCTATCATTTTAAGTACGTGAGTTCCTACAAGTGTTCCTTCTTGCATCTTGCATGCAAAAAGAGCCTTAGACACTTCAAAACGCTCGTACCTAGCTTGTCCTTGATATAGTTATTTCAAATGCTCAACCATATCATAGGCATCCATGTTCTCATGTTGCTTCTGAAGCTCAGAGTTCATGGTGGCAAGCATAAGACATGACACATCTAATGCGTCATCTAGATGCTTCTTATAAGCATCCTTTTCAGCACGAGTGGCCGCAGAGGCGGGTGTTTAGGTAGACGCTCTAGGACATACATTCGTTCTTGCTTGAGGATAATCCTCAAGTTCCTATACCATCTAGAAAGTTAGCTCCATTGAGCTTGTCTTTCTCAAGAGAGATCGCAAGTTGAGGGTGTGTCGTGTTAGATGACATGGTGATCTACAACATTAAAATGCAAAATTAAGTATCATACCTAAGTCATTTAATTAGGCCTTTAATTAAATGAGGCTCCCACTAAATTCTCATAGCTTTGATATGAGCTAATAATTGATGTAGGTAAACACATTTTGCTTACATCATTAGCTTCTATTTAGCTATAAATTTATATGGGATAAAGATCCACATCATACTTCGTCTTGAGTTAGCTTTGGCTAATCGCCCAAGACGTAGTATGATTAGGTAGGTAATCTTTTGCCAATTACGTCTGATGTAACTCTTTAATAGCTTTGGTTAAGTTTAGATTAGTTTAGTGCTTATTCCTAAACCACTTCGGTAGTGGCGAGGCACAGAGGCCTTCTTTGATATCGGAGCAACGACCACTTTTTAAGATAAAGCTGATGTTCGGAAATCACACAAAACTAATTTTTAAAACTTATGTTCAAAGCTAATATATGCCTCTACTTTCTTAATTAAATAAGAAAAACTTAATTAAGTCTTAACCAAGTTTGATAGCGGGACATCACGATTGTCCACTCGCACTCTTCCAAGATAAAATGCATTGCTTTGCTTTGGCAAACCCAACAACAAATGATCGAGGAAGTAGTGAGTACCAAACTTTGGTAGGCATAACGTTTTTGACTTATTAAGAAATAAACATGCATCACATACATATTAGCATACATCACATATAAGCTAAATTAACATGCATCACATACATATTAAACTAAGCATGTCATGGTTATGGCCCTTATTCTACAATCTTCTCAAGCCAATGAAAAGATTGATTGGTCAACCTAGGGATAGCATCTTCTCCCAAGTGCTACCTTTTGGTTGTCTTGTGTTGTTGACTCCCTCCTTCTAACGTCATCTTCCAATGGACCCTCCATCTTTATTTTGTATATTACAAAAGGAGAAATACTCGAGTTACATTCGAGTCTAAAACTAATTTTACAACAAGAATTTTAGGAGAAAGGCACGACACGCAGGCCGTATTAAGAATTACAACACACACATTCACAAACTTTTTGGGACTAGGCCATAACCATGCACCATGTAAATTTTAACTTTTAAAAGACATCGGATATTTTATTATGTTTGAAAAATTGCTAATGTAATTATCAATTCATAATAAAATTTATCCTACTTCTATATCATATATAAAATAGAGAAAACCTATTTTTTATACGATCTTTCGCAAGTGGTTCTGATACCACTGTAGGGATTTCTTATGCAAAATAGCATATGCGCAACGGAAAAATAGGATCCCTTCCAAGTGATCCTTGCGAAAGAAAACCTCGTACAAAAATAAATTTCTCAAAACCTATCTTTATAGGAGAATATTACCTTTGTTGCATGCCCTTTTTAATCCCGCTTCTCCTTGGGTTTGTTGGATCTTTTAGCACGTTCAAATGTCCGTGCCTCTATATGTATCCACACGAGCAAGCTCTTGTCTCACAAAAGAAACTAGAAGAGCTCTCCTTTACTTCTTGCTAGAGAAGTCCCTAAAGGAGAGGAAGGTAGGGAAAAAGAGAAAGGAAGAAGAAGACCACTCTTCTTGCTAGCCTACACTCACAAAATCCACACAACCAAAGCCTCTCACCACCAAGCTCTCTCCAAGCCTCAAGCTTCACCAACCATGGCCGGCCACCCCATTGAGTGTTTTATAGGATTGAAAAAACCTTTCACCTCCTATCACATTCAATGCAATCAATTGCATTGAAAGATAATTACACTCCTTGTTTGGCCGGCCACATGTGGAGAAATTCCAAAGGTCAAAACCCTTTGTCTCCTTCTACCTCATCAAGCTTAGGTGGCATGCTTATGTGGCATGCTTATGTGGCATGCTTAGGTGGCATGCTTATGTGGCATTCATGCATGTTGAATTAATCTTATCAATTCAATAATCTTATGTTATCATATTGAATTAATCTCATTAAATCAATAAGGTAACATATTGAATTAATCTTATTAAATCAATTAAGCTTAGGCTATCATGATAACATATTTATTTAATCTTATTAAATTAGTAAGCTTAGCATATTGAATTAATCTCATTAAATCAATAAGCTAAAATTCTCATTAATCTTAAAGTCCAAAAACCATTTTGTACTTAAGCTCATTCCCAAATTATTCTAGTCAAACTAGAATGCACTAATTCTTCTAATCATCATGCTCTTTGTGTGTGACCCTATAGGCTCTCATAACGTTGGCAGTGGATCTAAACTCTTTTAGATACACAAGCAATGACATCTAGCAATACATCATTGCTACCCAAGTTCTGAAATAAGTCAAGATCAGGACTAACCTTTCCGTGACTACTATAATGTATGGAGTGTCCTTCTATCCTTGATATCAGATTGACCAATGAGGCATAGACCGTGTCATCCTCGATCAATCTATGTGTTTCTTGATCCCTAAGTAAACTAACTCAAACAAATGAGCTCAATATCTCATATTGACTCATTTGAGAATGGCCATGCGTTTTAGTAGTTCTACTCAATCAAGGGGCCCACAGATATCACTCCCATCATATGGGAGGGATAGATCCCATCTACATCACTCACATCCCTCCGCATAATTTGTTATATACCCAGTAATCGCCTTTATGGTCCACCCTGTTACGGGTGACGTTTGACGATACCAAAGTACATAACTCCTTATGTAGGGAACCGTAGTGACTTCAGGTTTGAGGACTATTCATACCAATAGTCACATGAGAAAGTTTATGACACTCATATGACGATCCATGAAGCTTTCTCATGGCGGGTCAGTTCAGTATATATTCTCTAATATATACCCATGTGTCAACTTGATTGTTGGGTTTCCGGCACCGCGGCGTGTGTGTGTTCGATCACGTTTCGTAAACATGAACACAGCGGAAGCAATAAAAATAATAAATCTACATTTATTACAACACACACAACACACGCATGCATATTACAACAAGTGTAGACATAACTGTAAATTTAAATTTGCAATAAAAGGAAATTTATCTACGTTATTCCTTTCGTATGACGTGTAGCAGGAACGACATCAACCGGAATGATCCTCGCTAGAATCGTCTCTATCCGTATCCACGCCGAGTATCCTCTGGATGTCTTCGCTAAGCCACGAGCTTCGTCTTCGTACGGGTTACTAGCCTCGTGTTGAAGACGACGTGATCGAGAGATGATCACGATCCGAATCCAAATTCGGATCCTAAGACGAGTCCTCAAAACTCGCTTCTCCGGAGAGGTATTCGTCAACCGATTGACGAATCCTTCATCCTCCACCTCAGAGGATTACCAGAGATCGAATCCCCGGTAAGTTAGCTGCTGTCGGAGCTCTAACCATCGTCCAAACAACGCTCCGACGAGAGGAGAACAAGTTGTCCAGAAAACTGGACAGCTTTGGTGGAGGAGATAGGCGTCGGCCAACCAAGGGAAGATAGAGCTCACCTTGATGCCAAACCTAAAGAAGATCACCGGAGTACCACCGGCAGCAGCTCGACACCGGCGAGGGGGAAGGTCAGCACCTTCTGGACGCCGGTTGGAGCCTCAAGGTGGGCGGCGGCAAGGAGGAGGAGAGTTGGCTCCGAATTTCTCCAAGGAGAGGTG
Organism: Wurfbainia villosa; assembly: GCA_025175895.1. Lineage (NCBI taxonomy): Eukaryota > Viridiplantae > Streptophyta > Magnoliopsida > Zingiberales > Zingiberaceae > Wurfbainia > Wurfbainia villosa. The sequence continues at coordinate 27,329,449 of CM045990.1, read as the reverse complement.
GGCGGCAACTTAGGGTTGTGGATTAGGGCTTAATTATCTCTTAAGCCCTCTTTTATAGAGAACTAATTCTCTTAATGGTTATTGGATCATAACCATTAGGCCCGTTAACCCGCTCCATTAAGATAAGTTAAAATAAACCAAACCATGATGGTTTATTTTAAGTTAAAACGAACCGAACCAACTTTTGGTTCATTCGTTTTAAAATAAAACAAACCCTTTGGTTTATTCTCCTCCATTGGATTAGAACCAAACCATTTTGGTCCATCCATTATGTCTTCATAAGACACGGCTCATCCACGCTTCCATTGCGCCTGAAACGATTTCATGCTCGCTCCATGTTTGGTCCAACCAAACATAGTTTCTCTCGGTCTGAGAATCCCATTCTCAAGCTCGTTTTAAATCCTTTGGATTACGCTCGTTGTGCGTGTGACCAAATAGGTTCTCGGTTTATGTTGGCTGTCTATAATTAACCATTAATTATAGAACGATCATGAGTGGCACCTAGTAGTACATCATGATCCCCAATTAACCGAAAAGATCAACGGTTGATCCAGAACTATTTCTGAAACCCTTCAGCAGCTCGAATGATTCGTGCCCCATTCCCTTCACTCATCTTATACCCATTTAGTTCAGGACATGGTCTATAGTGTCACTCCCCACTAGGCTGACTACGTCACACCTAGCCCAAGTATCATTTCCTCGTCCTACGGATTCTAGTTACTCCACATGTATCGAAGAGTACCTTACTCTAAACATGTAATGCTTTGGCCAAAGACTTTAGTAACAATCCGACGAGAGGCCATGGATATACATCTCCTCGTAAGGAGTGGTGAATCCTTTATAGGCTATTCAAACATCTTCGATCACTTCGACTTATACCAAATCATCCCGGGTCCACATCTCCTTAGAGATGTTTGCTTAAGATGTCAAAGCATAAGTCTCCATGATCACGATGACTTGAATACCGCAAGTCAAAGGAACATCGCACTTAAGCTACAGTAAGAACTTCATTGACATATCTATATATGCAGAGAACCATATGAAGTCTTACGGCTAGTCACTCCAATGAACTAGTTACCATAACTAGCATCCACGATTAACTCCGGACATCACAATGTCTCCAGCCAGTGAGAATCAGCTGCTTGGATACACCAAGGAGTATACCTCGTGCTAGTCTCGACGGAATTGATGGTGTCCAAATCCATCAATTCATCGACTAGGGATAATTTCGATACATCACAATTACACATGTAGAGATACTCACTAGTTGTGATCCAATCACAAATTCTCTCATCTTTGTGAATCGTATCGTGGACATTGATAAATGAGTTTAAGATCCAATCAAATACATGAAACATGTATACTCAAATAGTGAATCTTCATTTATCATATAAATGGTTCATACATAAGGCGATTACCTTAGGACATCTCTCATATATTACTAACAAACTCCCACTTAGCCTAATGCCAATCGCTACAGTATCCAATACCATAAGCTCTAACATGACCCTCAAACTTACTTTGAGGTAATGCCTTAGTCAAAGGATCCACTAAGTTCCTTTCAGTGGGAATTTTCTCGATTTGTATTTCGTTCCTACTGATGATCTCTCTGATAAGATGATAGCGGCGAAGCACATGTTTGGATCGTTGATGAGACCTTGGCTCTTTCACCTGTGCAATTGCTCCATTGTTGTCGCAGTAGACCGGTATTGCTTCAACAATGGTCGGAGTCACACCAAGTTCATAAACGAACTTCTTGATCCAAACCGCTTCCTTTGCTCCTTCCGAAGCTGCAATGTATTCTGCCTCAGTGGTAGAATCCGCTACAGTGTCTTGTTTGGAACTTTTCCAACTCACTGCGCCCCCATTCAAGGTGAACACGTATCCAGATTGAGACCTAGAATCATCCTTGTCTGTCTGGAAGCTGGCATCCGTATACCCGCGTATCACCATGTCCCCTTCTCCATATATTAGGAACACATCCTTAGTTCTTCTTAAGTACTTAAGGATCGTTTTAACAACCACCCAATGATCCATTCCTGGATCGGACTGGTATCTGCTCGTGACACTCAGAGCATACGATACATCGAGCCTCGTACATAACATAGCATACATGATAGATCCTATTGCGGATGCATAGGGAATCTTACTCATGCAAATCCTCTTGTCTTCTGTGCGCGGACACATAGACTTCGAAAGGTGTACCCCATGCCTGATGGGTAGGAAACCTTTCTTGGATTCCGACATGCTAAACCTCTTTAGCACTCGGTCTATATATGTAGACTGCGAAAGACCAAGCAACCGTTTCGATCTATCTCTATAGATCTTAATCCCGAGGATGTAGGTTGCTTCTCCTAGGTCTTTCATGGAGAATGTCTTGGATAACCAAACCTTCACTAACTGTAAGATTGAGACATCGTTTCCTATAAGTAATATGTCATCGACATACAATACTAGGAACACGATTGCACTCCCACTAACCTTCTTGTACACACAGGGTTCGTCTGGATTTTGTGAGAAATCAAACTTTTTGATTGTCTCATCAAAACGGATATTCCACCCCCTGGATGCTTGCTTCAATCCATAAATGGACCGTCGCAATTTGCATACCTTGGTTTTATCAACTGATGTGAAACCCTCAGTGTATCATATATACGTCCTCGGCGGAGTTTCCATTAAGGAAAGCTGTTTTCACATCCATCTGCCATATCTCATAATCATAATGAGCCGCTATGGCCAGGAGCATCCGAATGGATTTAAGCATAGCTACAGGCGAATAGGTTTCGTCATAATCAACACCTTGCTTTTGACGATATCCTTTCGCCACCAATCTAGCCTTATAGGTAATCACATTACCATCCATGTCGGTTTTCTTCTTGAAAACCCACTTGCACCCTATAGGCTTTATGCCTTCAGGTGGGTCAACCAAGTTCCAAACTTGGTTTTCATACATGGAATCCATTTCCGACTTCATGGCATCAAGCCACTTATCCCTTTCTGAACTTGTCAGCACTTCTTCATAACTAGTAGGCTCCTCATCATCAATGAGTAACACGTCGTTCGATTCACTTACGAGAAATCCATATCTCTCGGGAATATTGCGTGCTCTACTAAATCTACGAAGATGTGGTGCCTCAATAGGTCGGATGGCTCATCACTATGAGTCGTCGGTAGTGCTTGACGGTATCTCTTGATGTCTGAAGTCTCTTGAACCTCCTCAAGTTCAACGACACTCCCCTTTGTTTTCTTGTAAGAGAAACTCTTTCTCTAGAAACACAGCATGCCTTGAAACAAACACCTTTTGTTCCACAGGATGATAGAATTGGTAACCCCTTGTTTCCTTAGGGTATCCAATAAATAGACATTTATCAGACTTAGCATCCAATTTTATGCGACCACGCTTCACATATAGGACAACCCCATATCTTCAAGTAAGATAAATGAGGTTTCTTACTAGCCCATATCTCATATGGAGTAGTAGAGACTACCTTGGTTACTGTTTAACAAGTAAACAGCTGTCTGAAGTGCATAGCCCCAAAAGGACTTGGGAAGATTTGCGTGATTCATCATTGACCTGACCATGTCCAACAAGGTCCGGTTTTGCCTCTCAGATACACCATTAAGTTGTGGTGTATACGGCGGAGTCCATTGAGACAATATACCATTGTCCCTCAGATAATCTAGAAACTCTTGACTCAAGTATTCACCACCTCGATCCGATCGAAGTATTTTAATACTCTTGCCAAGTTGTTTCTCTACTTCATTTCTGAATTCTTTGAACCTTTCAAAGGCTTCAGACTTGTGTTTCATCAAGAACACATACCCAAACTGTAAGTGATCATCGGTGAAGGTAATGAAGTAGCTATAGCCTCCTAAAGCTTGAGTTGACATGGGTCCACATACATCAATATGTATTAGACCTAGCAACTCATCCACTCGTTCACCTTTTCCAGTAAAAGGTAACTTAGTCATCTTGCCTTTTAAGCATGATTCGCATGTATCGTATGAATCCAATTCAAACGATTCCAGAATTCCACATCGGTGTAATTCGGACATGCATTTCTTAATTGCATGGCCAAGACGACAATGCCACATATAGGAGTCTAATTTATTATCTTTTCGAGCACGCTTGTTGCTCGCTTCGATATTGAAAATGTCACTGGATACGTCCAACGTATAAATACCATTGCTTAAAGTTCCAGTCCCATAAAGAACTCCATTCAAAGTTATGTAACAACAATTGTTACTAAAAGTCAAATGGTACCCATTTCTATTTAAACAAGAAATAGAAATGATGTTCTTTATCAACGAAGGAACATAAAAGCAATTGTCGATTCTAAGACAAGTCCTAGGAGTCTCAAAAAATACGTTAGATGGCGAGTGCGGCAACCTTTGCTCCATTCCCAACACGTAAATTTGACTCTCCCTTGGAGTCTTCTTCTATTTCTTAGCCCATGTATGTCATTACATATATGTGAGCCACACCAGTATCCAATACCCAAGTGTTTGAGGAAATAGAATGACAATCAATAGCGAAGATATCGAGGAAGATGGGGCATCCGATGCCTTATTCTTCTTCACGGACTCAAGATAAATCTTGCACTTTCTTCGCCATGGCTCTCCTTGCCATAATGATGGCAAGTTTCCTTTTGCTAATTCTACCTTCTTAGCCCTTCTCTTCTTTCCCTTCTGCTGTTCCTTTGACTTCCTCTTAGAACCTTTCTTCGAGGAATCAACTAACAACACCGTCCCCTGCTCATGCTTCTCAGAAGGCTCCACAGTCTTCATCATGTTGGCGATACCAGATGAACCTTCTTGCATCTCGAGGTGAAGAGGAGCTTGGAGACTTGAACCTTCGAATCTCACTTGCTCATCAAACAACTCATAAAGATGAAGGACTATGGTATGAGCATCCATATGCTCATGCTGCTTTCGCAGCTCGGGTACCATCGCCCCTAGCATGATGTAACTCACTTGCTCAGAATCACTCACATGTTTTACGATGGGCCAACAATTGGTCGGTGTTGCATCATCACTAGGACGGCGGAAGAAGAGGCGCTTCGAGGACATACTCAAGCTTTTCGCCTTGAGAATAATTCTCAAGTTTCTAAGCGATCCAAGAAGTTGGCCCGATCAATTTATTGAATTCAAAATAGGGAGCAAAATTCAAAGACATCATGATCAAGTGATTAACCTAGAAATACAAAGCGAGCATATATGAGAAAGATGATTTTAAAATGCATCCACATACATTTACAAAATCCCATTCATTTTTCGAATTCAAAAACCCTTGAAATCAATTCGGGAGATCGTAGGTCAATCTCCGAATGGGCTGATATCCAATATAGATAAGAACAACCTTGGAGTGAGTCCAACAAGCCATTCTTAGCTATGATGGTGGGTATCAAGTATACCGATTACATATCATGTATATGTAACTATCACAATGTGCTATCAACTAATTGAATGTTTACACATACATTGGGTTGTTAACACATTAACAAGTATGCATCATATGCATAGCACCCAACTTCACCTCTCTTCACATCGACCTTGGAGTGAGTCCAACAAATCGATGCTCCAAGTTAGAGCCGACCCATTAATCGCGAAATAGTTTTAATATGGTTAGAGCGCATTCAACCAATTAGCCAGGCTTGGAGTGAGTCCAACAACCCAAACTAACGATTGACCTCTGACTCTTACCATATTAGAGTTAAACTATTCCAATGATTTGAACATGTTCAGGTTCAAGCCGGGCTTGGAGTGAGTCCAACAACCCAAACAAGAAACAGAACTCTGGTTCTAACCATATTAATGGAAGGTGTAGGCTTTAATATTGAGTTAGGGTTTTATGTCTCATCCTCTTTGCATGCAAATAACTATTATCTACATGGCATGACATACATGGCATACATCTACATGTCACGACACGCATGGCATAATGTTATGCATCTAATGCGATTACATGGCATACAATTATGTCATGTATATATTTCCTTATATGTCATAACTATTTATGGAAATAAAATATGTTTAAGATTTGATTCTCCAAATCAAATCATAATTAAATTAGGAAAACAATTTCCAAATCTAATCACATATTTTATTCATGGAATTATTTGATTAAGGAAAATCTATTTAGGAAACCAATTTCCTAAATCATTAAAACTACTTATGGAAATTAAAATATTTTAAGATTTGATTTCCCAAATCAAATCATGATTAAATTAGGAAACAAATTTCCAGAATCTAATCAAATATTTTATTTATGGAAAATATTAATTTCCATAAATACTTCCAACTTTCCAAAAGTGGAAGATTTCCATAAATACTTCTAGACTTTCCAAAATTGAAAAATTTCCATAAATACTTCTAAATTTCCAAAATTAGAAAATTTCCAGAAATACATTATGACTATCGCAAAAACCATTTTTACGATTATGTCGAAACACAACCTGGGCTCGATACTTTGGGTTTCCTGATCACGGTATGTGTGTTCGATCACGTTTCGTAAACATGAACACAGCGGAAGCAATAAAAATAATAAATCTACATTTATTACAACACACACAACACACGCATGCATATTACAACAAGTTTAGACATAACTGTAAATTTAAATTTGCAATAAAAGGAAATTTATCTACGTTATACCTTTCGTATGACGTGTAGCGGGAACGACATCAACCGGAACGATCCTCGCTAGAATCATCTCTATCCGTATCCACGCCGAGTATCCTCTGGATTACTTCGCTAAGCCACGAGCTTCATCTTCATACGGGTTACTAGCCTCGTGTTGAAGACGACGTGATCGAGAGATGATCACGATCCGAATCCAAATTCGGATCCTAAGACGAGTCCTCAAAACTCGCTTCTCCGGAGAGGTATTCATCAACCGATTGACGAATCCTTCATCCTCCACCTCAGAGGATTACCGGAGATCGAATCCCCGGTAAGTTAGCCGCTGTCGGAGCTCTAACCATCATCCAAACGACCCTCCGACGAGAGGAGAACAAGCTGTCCAGAAAACTGGACAGCTTTGGTGGAGGAGATAGGCGCCGGCCAACCAAGGGAAGATAGAGCTCACCTTGATGCCAAACCTAAAGAAGATCACCGGAGTACCACCGGCAGCAGCTCGACACCGGCGAGGGCGAAGGTCAGCACCTTCTGGATGCCGGTTGGAGCCTCAAGGTGGGCGGCGGCAAGGAGGAGGAGAGTTGGCTCCGAATTTCTCCAAGGAGAGGTGGGCGGCAACTTAGGGTTGTGGATTAGGGCTTAATTATCCCTTAAGCCCTCTTTTATAGAGAACTAATTCTCTTAATGGTTATTGGATCATAACCATTAGGCCCGTTAACCCGCTCCATTAAGATAAGTTAAAATAAACCAAACCATGATGGTTTATTTTAAGTTAAAAAGAACCGAACCAACTTTTGGTTTATTCATTTTAAAATAAACCAAACCCTTTGGTTTATTCTCCTCCATTGGATTAGAACCAAACCATTTTGGTCCATCCATTATGTCTTCATAAGACACGGCTCATCCATGCTTCCATTGCGCCTGAAACGATTTCATACTCGCTCCATGTTTGGTCCAACCAAACATAGTTTCTCTCGATCTGAGAATCCCATTCTCAAGCTCGTTTTAAATTCTTCGGATTACGCTCGTTGTGCGTGTGACCAAATAGGTTCTCGGTTTATGTTGGCCGTCTATAATTAACCATTAATTATAGAACGATCATGAGTGGCACCTAGTAGTACATCATGATCCCCAATTAACCGAAAAGATCAACGGTTGATCCAGAACTATTTCTGAAACCCTTCAGCAGCTCGAATGATTCGTGCCTCATTCCCTTCACTCATCTTATACCCACTTGGTTCAGGACATGGTCTATTGTGTCAGTCCCCACTAGGCTGACTACGTCACACCTAGCCCAAGTATCATTTCCTCGTCCTACGAATTCTAGTTACTCCACATGTATCGAAGAGTACCTTACTCTAAACATGTAATGCTTTGGCCAAAGACTTTAGTAATAATCCGACGAGAGGCCATGGGTATACATCTCCTCGCAAGGAGTGGTGAATCCTTTATAGGCTATTCAAACACCTTCGATCACTTCGACTTATACCCAATCATCCCGGGTCCACATCTCCTTAGAGATATTTGCTTAAGATGTCAAAGCATAAGTCTCCATGATCAAGATGACTTGAATACCGCAAGTCAAAGGAACATCGCACTTAAGCTACAGTAAGAACTTCATTGACATATCTATATATGCAGAGAACCATATGAAGTCTTACGGCTGGTCACTCCAATGAACTAGTTTCCATAACTAGCATCCACGATTAACTCCGGACATCACAATGTCTCCAGCCAGTGAGAATCAGCTGCTTGGATACACTAAGGAGTATACCTCGTGCTAGTCTCGACGGAATTGATGGTGTCCAAATCCATCAATTCATCGACTAGGGATAATTCCGATACATCACAATTACACATGTAGAGATACTCACTAGTTGTGATCCAATCACAAATTCTCTCATGCTATGAATCGTATCGTGGACATTCAGTAAATGAGTTTAAGATCCAATCAAATACATGAAACATGTATACTCAAATAGTGAATCTTCATTTATCATATAAATGGTTCATACATAAGGTGATTGCCTTAGGACATCTCTCATATATTACTAACATTGATATCATATATCCATGACTTGTGAGATCAAGTCATCAATTGACCTACATGCTAGTCTTTATGTATTAATATTGCCCTTGCATATTAATACTTGACTAGGAACATTTAGGAAAGTGTTCTTTACAGCCTCTCAAAATCAATTCTGCCAATTGATGTGCTTTAGATAAGAACCTACTTTTCTAGGGCATTATTATATTTAATTTAGCTGGCACAAGCAAGACGTAAATATAATAACCAATCCTTTGCCTTTATAGAATATGATACAAAATATTCCCTATTCAACCATCACATGATTGGTTCTAGGGCTATAACTAACAATATATATATGTCAGCCTATCTCGTAGTTTCTTAATTGTCGTAAGCATAGGATACGCCTCATGCAACTGTATCAGATTCGCTCTGATCCCTAAAACGATACATTTGAGTACATCCCTTTTATCCACTCCGGAAGGATTAACTAATACTCGTGTAAAAGTTAACCGCCGTCTAGGTCTTATAATTGGTTTAACTAGCTTCCTACTAGATGATTTCCATCATCACCTTTGTCAAACAAGTCCGTGGTATAGCAATGCCAAACATTCTATCCACATCTACAGAATTAACCAAAACATACAAGGAAAATCACCATCTACGGTGGTCGAGTGCGCAACTCTAACTACCACACTCAACAGTGGCTAATTTACACAACTCCAACAACGACAAACTGATCCAATCGTGTCCAAGATACACGATTCTCAAATCCAGTGGCGACTAAATCATTAATTAGTCTAATAACTTAATCACAACTTATAAAATTCATACTAAGTATGAAATTGTCGTCTCTACACACCTGCATCCCTTTTACTCTAAGCTGATGATATATATTAATCATCACAACGACATTGATAATTGTATGACATCATGTCACTACAATATCAATACTCCAGTCGTAAACCAACCTTAGAGTATACCCAGGTGTCTTTGGCTTATCTAAATAGATCATCTATCCACAACGAAGGATATTCTTCACAACAACTACTATATTCCATCATCGATAATTGATGCATACTTTCAAGGTCCATCTCTCTTTCAATAAAGAGTTCCGGATCTTCTCAAGGAGGAACACTGGGATAGATAAATATCCTCTCCAACATCTCATATAATCACAACTTACATTCTTCCAATTTCTATAGTTTTTAGTAACACTTATACCAATTAAATTATCACCCAGTATAGGATCTTCGATACTGAAACTATTTCCGCAATCATTTCGATCGTCTACTCCACTTGCCTATGCAACGGCAAGGCTAGGAGTTCATCAGAAACTACATCCGAAGGATCTCAGATTATATGCACATCCGAGAGACATATCATACCATAATCTCAACAATTTGACCATCCGTAAGGATATGTCTACAGTAAAAGTATGTCTATCAAAGTCTAAGGGCATCCCTTGACTTCTTACTTGATGATCCACATCTCACCAGACGGTAGAGATACCACCGACCCACAAGTCGATGTAATCCATCTTATCCGAACTAATAATATTCAAGACACAGATACCTGTAACTACAAGTATCTCTCAATATATTAAACTTGAGGGTAAACTAAAGTAATACCCTGAACCATCAATTATCTGTCGATCCGATCCAAAGGCTCCTCGTAAGTCTCAACCTTTCTTCGAAGAGAACCAGATCAGATCCAACAAACATAAAGGGTCGATTTCTCATAATATCCAGGATTTTCCCTAGATCATCCTCGAGCAATACGTAATCCTACGAGCTGCAACTGTAGAATACCAAATAGATAAAACCATCGTCGTATACTCTCTCCTCTGTATAAAGCAAATCACATCTGGAGGTAACTATTCTTGTCTACATGAGTCTTCTGCGATGTCTTCTGCTGATACTGCTGTTGGGGGATCGATTGGCCGGCTAGAGGGGGGTGAATAGCCCTCATTCGTTTATCGTCGTATTTTGCTCGTCTACACAATAGTTAGCGCAAGCGGAAGCATAAACAATAAAGACAAAGCAATAAATGAAAATACAAACGCTAACAAGAAGATGTAACGTGGTTCACGGCTACGCCGCTAATCCACGATCTCGATTCGTCCGAGGTGAATCACTCCTCCAAAACCAATCACTATTGGCCTCTCCTTTGCACCAAGCTAGGTGGAGGTAACCTTTACAAACAAGAACATGTTAGGGCAATCTCTTGCCGTGATATGGTTTTGATGGTGTGGCAAAGGGTTTAATTTAGTTTGATATGTTGATATGATTTGTGCGTTGAAGTCGTGCAGGACTTAGTAATTCGCACATGGAGCCGTGGCGAGTTTCACATCTCATGACTCGTGCCTTGAGTCGGTGAAGGATAGCTTTGCGGAAGCCGTGCGCTTGGAGCATCCGAGGGACCGCCGGACGAGAAGCTTGGAGTGAAGCCGGAGGAAGTAGACTTCGAGGCAAGAGACGCGAAGGAGCATTGCAGAGCCGTGCGCCTGATGCTGCCGTGGGACGTGGCCGAGAACGAAGAGAACTTCGAAGGCGAGGGACTCCGAGAAATGAGAGTGAGCGATTGTAACCCAGGGAAGGGTAGCTCTTAGGTGAAACTTGGTCATTTGGCCAAGTGTCAGATGGGTTTTCCCGACACCAGTCGACTGCCATGTCATGGCAGTCACTAGTCAGTGAGTTCGACTAGTATACATCTGGATTGTGGCGATAATCGTGCGCCATCGTGGGCCGATCATTGCCAAGATCATCGATCAGGCGCGGATCGGTAGTCAATAAGGGTTCGACCCTGAGCTTCGTAGCCGGCCCGGGAAGTCAACTACGGAGAAGCGGATCGTGATGAGGTCCATCACCGATCGCCATAAGAGTTCCGCTTGACTACAACGTCGGGATCCGACGTGTTCGGAGGCCGTTGGACGGCACGATCGCCAAGGGCGTGTGATGGCGGCATAAACGGAAGAAGTTAGCCTCTCTATAAAAAGAGAGGGTGTGAGCCTTTGAGAGGCTAATGCTCATACTCCAAACGATCTTCCTAGTGCCCCACAAGCTCTAAACTCTTCTTACTTGTCTTTACTTCAATCCTATTGTAAGAAGAGTGATATTGGTTGTAAAGGTTACCTCCACCTAGCTTGGTGCACAGGAGAGACCATTTAGTGGATTGGTTTAACGGGTGATTCACCGAGACGAATCGGTGACCGTGGATTAGCGTAGTAGCCGTGAACCACGTTATACCATCGTGTTAGCATTTGTTTTATTGTTTGTCTTTTGCTTTGTATTTGTATATTCGCTGGCGCTAATCTTTTGTAGACAGGCAATTTACGACGTCCCAACGTCACGAGGGCTATTCACCCCCTCTAGGCCATACCGATCCCCTACAAGTGGTATCGAGCGAGGAAAGCTTGTCGAGGACTAACCGCCACAACAAACAACTTTTAAAATGGCGGCTCCAACATCCATCCTCCGAAGTTTGAAGGAGAATTCGCTTGGTGGAAGAAGCGAATGGAGGTATTTTTCGAAACAGATTTTGATATAATGATTACAATGGAATCCGGTTTCGTTTTGCCTAGGGATGAAGAAGGGAAGCCAATAGAGAAATCTAGGTGGACCAAAAGGCAAAGGGAAGAGCACCTTGCAAATTCAAAAGCCAAACATCATCTCTTCAATGTGCTCCCCCAACAAGAAATCAACCGAATAGGAGAATGCCTAAGCGCCAAGGAGATGTGGGAGAAGCTAATTGAGCTTCATGAAGGCACATCCGAGGCAAAGCTAGCAAGGAGAGATCTCCTCCGCTCCCAACTATCCAACATCAAATTAGAAAAGGGAGAAAAGGTAATTTCTTTGCATTCTAGATTCAAAGAAATTTTAAATGGACTAACAAGTGTAGGTGAGAAGCTATCAAACCGGGATATGGTAATGAAGGCCATAGATGCCTTTCCCCGGTCCTCAAAGTGGAGCTCCATGGTGGACTCATTCTATATCTCAAAGAATTTAGAAGTGAGCACCTTGGAGGAGTTCTTCTCAACAATGGAACTCCACGAAACTAGGCTTGAGGAATACAAGAGGAGCCTAAAATTCAACCCTCAAGAGGAGTAGCATTGTTGGCAAATAAGGGAAGAAGAAGATGGAAATCCTCCTCCTCCGATGTGGCGTCTTCCTCCTCCTCCATTGATAGCACCGAAGAAGCCTACATGGTAAGGAGGGTAAGACGAGCATTTAAGAATTTTAGATTTGATAAATCTAATGATAGGAATAGAAAACCAAGGGGGAAGGTCATATGCTACAATTGCCAAGGAGAAGGGCACATAAGGGACAATTGTCCTCTCCTAAACAAGAGCAAGGAAGAAAGGAAAAAGAAAGAAGAAAAGAAGAAGAAAAAGGGGAGCAAGAAAAAGAAGGAAGAGGAGAAGAAGACAAAGGAGAAGGGAAAGGCTAAGGCTCTCAAGGCAAGGACTTGGGATGATCCATCCTCATCCTCCTCCTCATCATCGGATGAGGAGAATGCCTTTGTCACCAATTTGGCCTTGATGGCCTTTGATGACTTGGATTGCTCTTCATCCGAAAATGAAGGATCAAGCTCAAATGGGGAGAGCTCAAATGAAGGGGGAGCTTCCACATCCTCCTCATCCGAAGAAGAGGACATGGAAACTATGGTAACAAATCTAACCCCTAAGAAAATAGTTTCCATGATTTCTAGTTTAACTAAGGATTTATTTAGGGCAAAGAAGAAAAATAAATGCATGCTTGAACAAATTAAGGAAATAGAACAAAAATTAGAAAAGGCATGCTTAAATGATAATATTTCTTCTAGCTCAAATGAAGCATGCTCACATGATTATATGCCTTTGGATGTTAATGATGCATGCATAGAGGAAAATAGGGCATTAAGGGAAAAGGTAGATTATTTAACCAAAGCCCTAGAGAAATTCACTATTGGCTCCAACACATTGAACATGATCTTAGGGAGCCAAAGAGCTAGTTTCAACAAGAAAGGCCTAGGATACAAAGAAAAGAAAAATGAAAAGGCCTATAAATGCCTAATAGCTAGGGGACAAGATAAAAAGAAAGTAATTGCTAGGAAATGGATCCCCAAGGAGTATTTAGTGAACCCAATAGGAAAGAATCTATTTTGGGTTCCCAAATCCATCCTTAAGGGTTAGAATAACCCTAGGGTAGTCAACCATATGAACTTGACCTATATCATATTTTGGTTGACTTAGGATGACGGGACAACATTTTTTTAGATAGTGTTGGGTGATGATAACGTACCCATAAATAGGTAATAATGCTTAAATCATGATGATTGATGTAATTCCTATGTATGTTTTAAATCATGATTTATGATTTTGATATTTGGCATGTTATCATGAGAAATAGGGTTAAATCATGCTTTAGGTGATAATTTGTTTATTATCATCGTATAATACCTAATGCATGACTATTATTTGATGGATACATGAGTTTCATGATCATAATGTAGAATTAATTGATATATGTCATTATGATCATGTAGGATGTTAGGTTGATACTTAACCATGATAGAATTGCATGAATATATTGGTTAAGTATATACAAATACCCCCTAGGATGCATCTCACACCCACTATAGGCTACCTTGATTGCAAACTTAGCATGGGTGAGATGTTAGGATGATACAAATGTTCACTAATGCCTATGGCATTTAGATGGTCATTTAAAGTATCAAAATAGCAATAATAGACCAATCATGGGGAAGGCTTATGTTTAATTCATAGACATATTGCCCAAAGATCATGGTTGGATATTTCATATGTTTTCAAAACAATTTCTTACCCTAAAATACATGTATTCATGTTTTGAAACAATTGGATGCAAAACTAGGTAGCTAACTTGATACTAGAATGATCAAAAACCTAGTGGTTTTTAGAGCTTTTGGATTTTTGGCAAAAACAAGAAAATATAATGAGCTTTCATGAAAAACTATTTTTCCTTGATATATATACTTAATAGAAATATGTTCCCCAAATTTCATGATTTTTCAAATTTTCTGGAATTTATAATGCATTTCTGAAATTCGTCCAGAAAATCAGAAATTTGGATTCCTTTGTGCCAGTCGACTGCCATACTGATAGCAGTCGACTGGTGGCCTGTAAATCAGAACATTGGAGGCCGAATTCAGTTTGTAAACCTACAACAAGTGGTAGAAATATACTTGATGCCATCAACAAGTGGTACCCAATTTTTAAATCAACTTGTCATATTTTTTCCTCCATTATACTTGATGCCATGAGCTTATAACTTAGTGTTAATCTTTTTGATGGTGTCAAAGGGGGAGAAATAATTATGTTTAAGTTAATTATTTTAGGGGGAGAAATATATTTTAGGGGGAGAAATATATGATAGGGGGAGAAAATTTGCATGGAGAGTTTCATGGATTAAGGGGGAGTTGCATGTTGCTATATCATGTTTATCTTTACATGCTTTCTTACCTTAGAAAAAGGGGAGATTGTTAGGGCAATCTCTTGCCGTGATATGGTTTTGATGGTGTGGCAAAGGGTTTAAGTTAGTTTGATATGTTGATATGATATGTGAGTTGAAGTCGTGCAGGACTTAGTAATTCGCACATGGAGCCGTGGCGAGTTTCACATCTCATGACTCGTGTCTTGAGTCGGTGAAGGATAGGAGCATCCGAGGAAGGAAGTAGACTTCGAGGCAAGAGACGCGAAGGAGCATTGCAGAGCCGTGCGCCTGATGCTGCCGAGGGACGTGGCCGAGAACGAAGAGAACTTCGAAGGCGAGGGACTCTGAGAAATGAGAGTGAGCGATTGTAACCCGGGGAAGGGTAGCTCTTAGGTGAAACTTGGCCATTTGGCCAAGTGTCGGATGGGTTTTTCGAACGGCCATGTCATGGCGCCCGCTAATCAAGTGAGTTCGATGGTATCACATCGATTGTGGCCGAGGCCCGCCATCGTGGGCGATCGCCAAGACCATCGATCGATCATCTGAAAAGCGACTCGGGTCAATAAGGGTTCCGAGAACCGTTCGTAGAATGATGGCGTCGAACGGAGCCGTGATCGGCCCGATGAGGTCCATCACATTGCCAAGATCCGTTGGATTACAGCGGTCGGGATCCGGCGTGTTCGGAGGCCGTTGTAGTGGCAATGACGCGCCAAGGGCGGCCGATCGTGATGGCGGCAAACGGGAAGAAGTTAGCCCTCTCTATAAAAAGAGAGGGTGTGAGCCTTTGAGAGGCTAATGCTCATACTCCAAACGATCTTCCTAGTGCCCCACAAGCTCTAAGCTCTTCTTACTTGTCTTTACTTCAATCCTATTGTAAGAAGAGTGATATTGGTTGTAAAGGTTACCTCCACCTAGCTTGGTGCAAAGGAGAGACCATTTAGTGGATTGGTTTAACGGAGTGATTCACCGAGGACGAATCGGGGACCGTGGATTAGCGGCGTAGCCGTGAACCACGTTATACCATCGTGTTAGCGTTTGTTTTATTGTTTGTCTTTTTCTTTGTATTTGTATATTCCGCTTGCGCTAATCTTTTGTAGACGAGCAATTTACGACTTCCAACGTACGAGGGCTATTCACCCCCCTCTAGCCGGCCATACCGATCCCCTACAGAACACTCTTCTTACAATAAGATTGAAGATTAGAGCAAGTAGAAGAGTGGGAAATCTTTTAGGGCGTTTTGGGAGTAGTTGGGCGTTCAAGCATTTTCCCCCCAAAGCCCCATCCCCTTCCTTTTTATAGAGGAAGAGGGTTTCTTCCCGTTGACAGATCGTGATGGAACCCATCGAGCGCTACCGTGCCCAATAGCCGTGCTTCCACGTTGGATACTATCCATCCAGATCGCATCACCGATCGATGGCACCCATTAGTCGACTGATGTCAACCAGTCGAGTCCTCAACGAGGTCGACTCCATTCTGTGCCCGTCCGCGGTGACGCCGATCGCCGTCATCCCGGTCGGTGATCAACATCATCGATCGCGCCCATGCCGCGTGATCGGTGATCAACTTGATTCACCACATTAGACCGGTCGATCGAACCATCGACTAGAAGCGATCGCCATGACATGGCGGTCGGTGTCGGAAAACTCATCCGACACTTGGCCAAATGGAAAAGTTTCACCTAAGAGCTACCCCTTTTCAGGTTACAATCGCTCACTCTCATCCTCGAGTCCTCGCCCGAAGTTCTCTCGCGGCCACGCCCCCAAGAAGATCAGCGCCGCGTCTCTGCAATGCTCCTTCGCATCTCTTGCCTCGAAGTCTACTTCCTCCGGCTTCACTCCAAGCTTCTCTTCCGGCGGTCCCTCGGATGCTCCAAGCGCACGGCTTCCGCAAGGCTATCCTTCACCGACTCAAGGCACGAGTCATGAGATGTGAAACTCGCCATGGCTCCATGTGCGAATTACTAAGTCCTGCACGACTTCAACGCACATATCAAATCAACATATCAAACTAACTTAAACCCTTTGCCACACCATCAAAACCATATTACAGCAAGAGATTGCCTTAACAATCTCCCCCTTTTTGATGTGTGGCAATCCGTTTAAGTTAGGTAAAAACATTTGATATAAATTTTAAAGGAAAGAAAGCATGTAAACATAATCATGATATAGCAACATGCAACTCCCCCTTAATCCATGAAACTCTCTATGTAAATTTCTCCCTATCATAAATATCTCCCCCTTTTATAATTAACTTAAACATAATATTTTCTCCCCCTTTGACACCATCAAAAAGATTATTACTAAGTTAAAAACACATGGCATCAAGTCTAATAGAAAGAAAATACCATAAGTTGGATATTGAAGCCAAATCGATCATTGTTCATACTAGTCGATGCACGTGGATTTCGGGATTTTCTAATTTTCAGACCGAATTTTAGAAATGCATTAAAAATTCTAGAAAATTTAAAAAATCATAAAATCTGGGAAACATATTTCTTTTAAGTATATCTATCAGTGAAAAATATGTTTTCATGAAAAATCATTATATTTCTACGTATTTGCCAAAAATCCAAAAGCTTTAAAAACTACTAGGTTTTTGACCATAAGAGTATCCATTTTAACACCTAGTCTTGCATCCAATTGTTTCAAAACATAAATACATGTATTTTAAAGTAAGAAATTGTTTTGAAAACATATGAAATATCCAACCATGATCTTTGGGCAATATGTCTATGAATTAAACATAAGCCTTCCCCATGATTGGTCTATTATTGCTATTTTGATACTTTAAATTACCATCTAAATGCCATAGGCATTAGTGGACATTTGTATCATCCTAACATCTCACTCATGCTAAGTTTTCAATCAAGGTAGCCTATGGTGAGTGTGAGATGCATCCTAGGCGATATTTTTGCATACTTAACCAATATATTCATGCAATTCTATCAAGGTTAAGTATCAACCTAATAATCCTCATGATCATAAAGGCATATATGAATGAATTCTACATTATGATCATGAAATTCATGTATTCATCAAATAAAAGTCATGCCTTAGGTATTATATGATGATAATAAACAAAGTATCACCTAAAGCATGATTCAAACCTATTTCTCATGATAACATGCCAAATTTCAAAAACATAAATCATGATTGCAAATATACATAGGAATTACATCAATCATCATGATTTAAGCAATATTATCTATTTATGGGCACGTTATCATCACCCAACACTATTCTAAAAATGTTGTCCCGGCATCCTAAGTCAACCAAAATATGATATAGGTCAATTCCATATGGTTGACTACCCTAGGGGTTTTCTAACCCTTAAGGATGGATTTTGGAACCCAAAATAAGTTCTTTCCTATTGGGTTCACTAAGTATGCCTTGGGGATCCATTTCCTAGCTATTACTTTCTTCTTATCTTCTCCCCTAGCTATTAGGCATTTGTAGGCCTTTTCATTTTTCTTTTCTTTGTATCCTAGGCCCTTCTTATTGAAACTAGCTCTTTGACTCCCTATAATCATATTTAATGTGTTGGAGCCAATAGTGAATTTTTCTAGGGCTTTAGTTAAATAATCTACCTTTTCTCTTAAAGCCCTATTTTCATCCATACATGCATCACTAACATTAAATGGCATATATTCATCATGTGAGCATGCATCATCATTTAAGCTAGAAGAAACATTATCATTTAAGCATGCATTTTCTAGCTTATTTTCCAATGCCTTAATTTTATTTAGCATGCTCTTATTTTTCTTTTTCATGCCAAATAAGTCCTTAGTTAAACTAGAGATTATGGAAACTATTTTCTTAGGAGAAGCATTTGTTACCATAGTTTCCATGTCTTCTTCTTCTTCTTCGGAAGATGAGGATGTAGAAGCTCCCCCTTCATTTGAGCTTGATTCTTCATTTGAGGAGGAGGAACAATCCGAGTCATGAAGAGCCATTAGTGCTAGGTTGGAGTAGACATGCTCTTCTTCTTCAGATGAGGATGAAGAGGCAAGGTCATCCCATGTCTTGGCTTTGAGTGCCATGGCCTTCCCTCTTCCTTTTGCCTTCTTTTCTTCTTCCTTTTTCTTGCTCTCCTTCTTCTTCCTCTTTTCTTCTTTCTTTTTCTTATCTTCCTTGCTCTTGTTTAGGAGGGGACAATTATCCCTTATATGTCCCTCTCCTTGGCAATTATAGCATATGACCTTCCCCCTTGGTCTTCTATTCCTATCATGAGATTTATCAAATCTAAGATTCTTAAATGCACGCCTTACCTTCCTTACCATGTAGGCTTCTTCCGTGCTATCCATGGAGGAGGTAGAGGCTTCATCGGATGAGGAGGAGGGGACTTCGATCTTCTTCTTCCCCTTATTTGCCAACAAGGCTACTCCCCTTGAATTTTGGACTCTAGGCTCTTCTTGTATACCTTCAAGCCTTGTCTCATGAAGCTCCATGGTTGAAAAGAATTCTTCCAAGGTGCTCACTTCTAGGTTCTTGGAGATGTAAAATGAGTCCACCATGGAGCTCCATTTTGAGGACCGGGGAAAGGCATCTATGACCTTCATTACCATATCCCGGTTTGATAGCTTCTCACCTACACTTGTTAGCCCAATTAATATTTCTTTAACTCTAGAATGTAGGGAAGTTACCTTTTCTCCCTTTTCTAATTTGATGTTTGAGAGTTGGGAGCGGAGGAGGTCTCTTCTTGCTAGCTTAGCCTCCGAGGTACCTTCATGAAGCTCCACTAGCTTCTCCCACATCTCCTTAGCACTAGAACATTCCCCTATCCTATTAACTTCTTGTTGGGGGAGGACATTGTATAGGTGGTGCTTGGCCTTTGAATTTTCTAGGTATTCTTCTCTTTGCCTTTTGCTCCACCTCAATTTCTCCAATGACTCCCCATCCTTGTTCCTAGGCAACTCGAAACCGTTTTCCATTATTAATAGAATTTCAAAGTCGGTTTCGAAGAATACCTCCATTCGCTTCTTCCACCAAGCGAATTCGCCGTCGAACTTCGGTGGGTGGATGTTTGAGCCGGCCATTTTTGATGTAGAGCTTGTTGCGGCGGTTAGTCCGGTGACAAGCAACCTTGGCTCTGATACCACTTGTTGGGGGATCGATTGGCCGGCTAGAGGGGGGTGAATAGCCCTCGTTCGTTTGTCGTCGTATTTTGCTCGTCTACACAATAGTTAGCGCAAGCAGAAGCATAAACAATAAAGAAAAAGCAATAAATGAAATACAAACGCTAACAAGAAGATGTAACGTGGTTCACGGCTACGCCGCTAATCCACGATCCTGATTTGTCCGAGGTGAATCACTCCTCCAAAACCAATCACTATTGGCCTCTCCTTTGCACCAAGCTAGGTGGAGGTAACCTTTACAAACAAGAACACTCTTCTTACAATAAGATTGAAGATTAGAGCAAGTAGAAGAGTGGGAAATCATTTAGGGCGCTTTGGGAGTAGTTGGGCGTTCAAGCATTTTCCCCCCAAAGCCCCATCCCCTTCCTTTTTATAGAGGAAGAGGGTTTCTTCCCGTTGACACAGGAGCAGTCGACTGATGGCACCCATCAGTCGACTGGTGTTGTAGCCGTTGCCTAATAACAGCTGCTTTCCACGTTGGATACTATCCAACGGTAATGGCATCAGTCCACTGATGGCACCCATCAGTCGACTGATGTCAACCAGTCGGGTCCTCAACGAGGTCGACTCCATTCTGCGTGCCGCGGTGACATCGATCGCGCCGTCCCTTAGCGATCGGTGATCAAACCATCGATCGCCCATCTGGCGATCGGTGATCAACTTGATTCAGCCACATTAGACCAGTCGATCGAACCATCGACTCAGAGCAGTCGACTGCCATGACATGGCAGTCGACTGGTGTCGGGAAAACTCATCCGACACTTGGCCAAATGGCCAAGTTTCACCTAAGAGCTACCCCTTCCCGGGTTACAATCGCTCACTCTCATCCCTCAGAGTCCCTCGCCTTCGAAGTTCTCTTCGTTCGCGGCCACGTCCCTCGGCAGCATCAGGCGCACAGCTCTGCAATGCTCCTTCGCGTCTCTTGCCTCGAAGTCTACTTCCTCCGACTTCACTCCAAGCTCCTCGTCCGGCGGTCCCTCGGATGCTCCAAGCGCACGACTTCCGCAAGGCTATCCTTCACCGACTTAAGGCACGAGTCATGAGATGTGAAACTCGCCATGGCTCCATGTGCGAATTACTAAGTCCTGCACAACTTCAACGGACATATCAAATCAACATATCAAACTAACTTAAACCCTTTGCCACACCATCAAAACCATATTACGGCAAGAGATTGCCCTAACAACTGCTGCATAAATCACTTCCCTTGAAGGGAAGTATCACGGAACTCCAACCACGCCTGAGGTAGTAGGTCACTGCTAATGAAATAACCCAATCTTCTGTGCTGATATCTGCTGTCGAGATGGTGCATCATCCTCCCGTAACACCATTGGTAGTCTTCAACTGAGTCTTTAAAGTATAGCTCCTCCAACTGTACTGGTTGCTTACAATAGCAACATATGAACTGATCCAACGGATAATCTGACTTCGCGTGTCTTCGTGATTCACACTGCACGAACATAATCCCTTCAGAGTCTTTGTTCTGATTTTGCTGATGTGTACGAGAATATCCTGATGATCTGCAGTTGGTCTTCTATAATCGAAAAGTAGCTCAAGGCCTATGACTCCGATCTTGCTCCCTTTATCCAACAGTCGGAGACTTCTGACCCAAATATATTGACCTGCAATATCTGCTTATCGGTCTTCAACTCTTAAACACTTGTATAGAGTCATTTCTAAACTACTGACTCAGTCCAACATCTTCCGGCAAGATCTGATAGAAAATCCTGTCATCTTAATACAACAGTAAGCCAACAACCGTGGGTGGCTTAAAATATCCATTCACTTTCTTGAGCTATTAGGTGGTCGTAACATCTGCAAGTCTAATGACCCTGCATGGTAATCCCATTACCAACGATCACCCTACTTGAAGCTCAAGAATTCCTTACAATGTGTCACTAAAAGTGACACGGGGAAATACTCTATTTCAACATCACTAAATCATGATCAAGTGATATATTATTGCCCGAAGATTATTTTCTGCATTTACCATCAAATACCGGCTTGATCCTGATAATGGTATGCAAATAACTCTACCTTCTCTGTATAACACGAGTTAAGTACTCAAAAGTACTTTTAAAGTTATACAACCCAGTACGAACAACTCAGGGATCAAAATCCCTATTAAACATCGTAAACTAGCCTTCCACTTTCTGCATCACCAATAGCCTACTTGTCTTGTCAATTACCCAACAGGTAATGATCTGACTAGCACCGTTAGTGAAAAATCTCTTAGACTATAGTCTCTGATTTCAACAAGAAATGTGATGACTTGACCCCTGTTTTCCGACTCAGTATCAGTCGGCTCTCAAAGATAAATCACCTTTTCGATACAAGATAAAGACTCACAGAGTCTACTGTTAGTTATAGCCCTAAGAACCAATCATGTGATGGTTGAATAGGGAACATTTTGTATCATATTCTATAAAGGCAAAGGATTGGTTATTATATTTAAGTCTTGCTTGTGCCAGCTAAATTAAATATAGTAATGCCCTAGAAAAGTAGGTTCTTATCTACAGCACATCAATTGGCAGAATTGATTATGAGAGGCTGTAGAGAACACTTTCTAAATGTTCCTAGTCAAGTATTAATATGCAAGGGCAATATTAATACATAAAGACTAGCATGTAGGTCAATTGATGACTTGATCTCACAAGTCATGGATATATGATATCAAGTTGACACATGGGTATATATTAGAGAATATATCTGAAGGACCCGCCATGAGAAAGTTTCATGGATCGTATATGAGTGTCATAAACTTTCTCATGTGACTATTGGTATGAATAGTCCTCGGACAGAAGTCACTACGGTTCCCTACATAAGGAGTTATGTACTTTGGTATCGTCAAGCGTCACATGTGAGGTGGACCTATAAAGCGATTCTTGGGTATATAACAAATTATGCGGAGGGATGTGAGTGATGTAGATGGGATCTATCCCTCTCATATGACGAGAGTGATATCGGTGGGCCCCTTGATTGAGTAGAACTACTAAAACGCATGGCCATGCTCGAATGAGTCAATATGAGATATTGAGCTCATTTGTTTGAGTTAGTTTACTCAGGGATCAAGAAACACATAGATTGATCGAGGATGACACGGTCTATGCCTCATTGATCAATCTGATATCAAGGATAGAAGGACACGGTCATATATTATAGTAGTCATGGAAAGGTTAGTCGGATCTTGACTTATCTCGTAACTTGGGTAGCAATGATGTATTGCTAGATGCCGCTCATTGCTTGTGTATCTAAAAGAGTTTAGGTCCACTGCCAACGTTATGAGAGCCTACAGGGTCACACACAAAGAGCATGATGATTAGAGGAATTAGAGTATTCTAGTTTGACTATAATAATTTGGGAATAAGCTTAAGTACAAAATGGTTTTTGGACTTTAAGCTTAATGAGAATTTTAGCTAATTGATTTAATGAGATTAATTCAATATGTTACCTCATTGATTTAATAAGATTAATTCAATATGATAACATAAGCTTAATTGAATTAATAAGATTAATTCAATATGATAACATAAGCTTAATTGAATTAATAAGATTAATTCAATATGATAACATAAGCTTAATTGAATTAATAAGATTAATTCAACATGCATGAATGCCACATAAGAATGCCACATAAGCATGCCACCTAAGCATCCACCTAAGCTAGATAAGGTGGAAGGAAACAAAATGGTTTTGTCTCCTTAAGTGGCCGGCCAAACAAGGAAGCCAAATCCTTTTTGAGTGTGTCTCAATGCAATGGATTGCATTGAATGTGAAGGAGGTGGAAGGGTTTTTCCAACCCTATAAAAGGCTCCATGGAGTGGCCGGCCAATGAAGAATTGTGGGTGTGGTTGTTGGGAACTTGAGGCTTGGAGAGAGCTTGAGAGCTTATTGTTGTGTGGCTTTTGTGAGTGTAGCAAGAAGAGTAGTCTTCTTCTTCCCTTCTCTTTTCCCTAGCTTCCTCTCCTTTAGGGACTTCTCTAGCAAGAAGTAAAGGAGAGCTCCTCTAGTTTTCTTTTGTGAGACAAGAGCTTGCTCGTGTGGATACATATAGAGGCACGGACACTTGAACGTGCTAAAGATCCAACAAACAAAAGGAAGAAGCGGGATTAACAAGGGCACGCAACAAAGGTAATCCTCTCCTATAAGATAGGCTTGGTTTAGAGAAATTTATTTTATACGAGTTTGCTTTCGCATGGATCACTTGGAAGGGATCCTAATTTTTCCGTTGCGCATATGCCATTTGGCATAAAGAATTCCCTACAGTGGTATCAGAGCCACTTGCGAAAGATCGTATAAAATAGGTTTTCTCTATTTTATATGTGATATAGAAGTAGGATAAATTTTATTATGAGTTGATAATTGCATTAGCAATTGTCAAACATAATAAAATATTCAATGTCTTTTAAAAGTTAAAATGACATGGTGCATGGTTATGGCCTAGTCCCAAAAGGTTTGTGAATGTGTGTGTGTTGTAATTCTTAAATACGGCTTGCGTGTCGTGCCTTCCTCCTAAAATTCTTGTTGTAAAATTAGTTTTAGACTCGAATGTAACTCGAGTATTTCTCCTTTTGTAATGTACAAAACAAAGATGGAGGGTCCATTGGAAGATGAGGTTACAAGGAGGAAGTCAACACACAAGACAACCAAAAGGAAGCACTTAGGAGAAGATGTTGTCCCTAGGTTGACCAATCAATCTTTTCATTGGCTTGAGAAGATTGTAGAATAAAGGCCATAACCATGACACGCTTAGTTTAATATGTATGTGATGCATGTTAGTTTAGCTTGTATGTGATGCATGATTAGTTTAGCTTATATGTGATGTATGCTAATATGTATATGATACATGTTTATTTCTTAATAAGTCAAAAACGATATGCCTACCAAAGCTTGGTACTCACTACTTCCTCGATCATTTGTTATTGGGTTTGCCAAAGCAAAGCAATGCATTTTATCTTGGAAGAGTGCGAGTGGACAATCATGATGTCCCGCTATCAAACTTGGTTAAGACTTAATTAAGTTTTCTTAATTAGTTAAGAAAGTAGAGGCATATATTAGCTTTGAACATAAGTTTTAAAATTAGTTTTATGTGATTTCCGAACATCAGCTTTGTCTTAGAAGTGGTCGTTGCTCCGATATCCAAGAAGGCCCCTGTGCCTCACCTGACACGGCTGGTTTAGGAATAAACACTAAACTAATCTAAAACTTAACCAAAGCTATTAAAGAGTTACATCAGATGTAATTGGCAAAAGATTGCCTACCTAATTATACTACGTCTTGGGCGATTAGCCAAAGCTAACTCAAGGCAATTATAATGTGGATCTTTATCCCATATAAATTTATAGCTAAATAGTAGCTATGAGAATTTAGTGGGAGCCTCATTTAATTAAAGGCCTAATTAAATGATTTAGGTATGATACTTAACTTTGCATTTTAATGTTGTAGATCACCATGACATCTAACACGACACACCCCCTCAACTTGCGATCTGTCCTTGAGAAGGACAAGCAATGGAGCGAACTTTCTTGGTATAGGAACTTGAGGATTATCCTCAAGCAAGAACGCATAAGTATGTCCTAGAGCAGTCTACCTGAAACACCCGCCCATGCGCCACTCGTCTTGAAAAGGATGCTTATAAGAAGCATCAAGATGGCATTAGATGTGTCATGTCTTATGCTTGCCACCATGAACTCACGAGCTTGGAAGCAACATGAGAACATGGATGCCTATGATATGGTTGAGCATTTGAAACAACTATATCAAGGACAAGCTAGGCAGCGTTTTGAAGTGTCTAAGGCTCTTTTTGCATGCAAGATGCAAGAAGGAACACTGTAGGAACTCACGTACTCAAAATGATTGATGCGTTGAGAACCTTGAAAGACTAGGTTTTCCAGGCCAAGAATTGGCAACGATGTTATCCTGCAATCGTTCTTGGAAGCATATAATCAATTCGTCATGAATTATAACATGAATGAAATTGATAAACCTTTGCTGAGATTCTCGGCATGTTAAGAAGCTATGAACCGAATCTCAAAAAGAAAGTTAAGTAACGTACTAATGGTCAAGAAGGGCAAAGGTAAGCGCAAAGGCAAGGGTAAGACCAAGCCAAAGGCAAGGCCAATTCATCCACTTCAAAGGGTAAAGGTAAAGTACCTAAGGAAGGGGTGCTTCCATTCAGGTGAGGCCCGGACCGGCGGGCTGCAAAGTCTACCTTGAGGAAGTAAAGAATAAAAGAAGTGGGACTTCTGCCTCAGGTATACACGTTATAGAAGTTAATCTATCTATTTCTTCTACATGGGTATTAGATACCGGATGTGCATCTCACATTTGTAATAATGTGCAGGGACTGAGAAATAGTAGACAAATGGCAAAAGGCGAAGTAGACCTACGAGTAGGCAATGGCGCAAAAGTTGCTGCTGTAGCTGTAGGAACATATTCTTTGTCTTTGCCCACTGGGCTTATCTTAGAACTAGAGGAGTGCTTATATGTACCTGCATTGACAAAGAACATAATTTCTGTATCTTGTTTAGACAAGAAAAACTTTTCTTTTATAATAAAGGACAAATGTTGTTCCATTTATTTAAATGAAATGTTCTATTGTAATGCACCACTTATGAATGGTCTCTATGTTCTAGATTTAGAAAACCCAATTTATAACGTAAATACCAAGCGGTTCAAATCGAATGATTCGAACCAAACATATCTCTGGCACTGTCGCCTAGGTCACATAAATGAAAAACACATATCCCAACTCCATAAAGATGGATTATTGGACTCATTTGATTTTGAATCATATGAGGTATGCGAATCTTGCCTTTTAGGAAAGATGACTAAAACTCCATTTAGTGGACATGGAGAGAGAGCGACAGACTTGTTAGGACTCATACATCTTGATGTATGTGGGCCTTTCAATGTCGAAGCGAGGAGGCTATAAGTACTTTATTACTTTCCGATGATATGAGTAGATTTGGCTACTTATATTTGATGAGACATAAGTCGAGAATCCTTTGAAAAGTTCAAAGCATTCAAGAATGAAGTACAAAACCAACTTGGTAGCGTATCAAGCTACTTGATCGGATCGAGGTGGTGAATACCTTAGTCAAGAGTTTCGTGATCACTGGTGAGTGTGGGATAATATCCTAACTCACTCCTGGAACACCACAATGGAATGGTGTATCGAGAGGAGAAATCGTACTCTATTAGATATGGTACGATCAATGATGAGCGATGATCTACCTACTTCCTTTTGGGGACTAGCTCTAGACAGTAGCTTTCAAATCGCATCCCATCAAAAGTAGAAAAGACACCATATACTGATATGGGTAGGAAGAGTCCCAAAATGTCTTTTATAAAGATTTGGGGTTGTGAAGCTTATGTAAGGCGTCAAGTCTCGGATAAACTAGGACCCAAATCGGATAAGTGTTATTTTGTAGGATATCCCAAGGAAACTAAGGGATATTACTTTTACAATCCACACTTGGCAAGGTGTTTGTTGCGAAATCTTTGTCTTTCTAGAAAGAGAATTTATTTCTAGAAAAACTAGTGGAAGTAAAATTCATCTTGAAGAAGTTCAAGATGGCGATAACACTAAGGCGATGGAAAATGAGCAGGAACCACAAAGTGTTGTGGATGAGAAATTGTTGCCCAAAGTTGTGGAGCAAACACTGTTCAAGTAGACCAACCTCTTCGTAGATCGATAGGATCCGTCGTCAACTGAGAGATATTCTTTTCTCTTGGTGACAGCGGTGAGGTATTGCTTATCGATCTTGGCGAGCCTACATCCTATCAGAAGCTATGATGAGCCCAGTTAGAAATGGCTAGAGGCCATGAGATCGAAATGGAATCCATGTACACTAACCAAGTATGGACCTTGGTTGATCCACGAAGGTAAAACCCATTGGGTGTAAGTGGGTCTTTAAAGTAAAGACCGACATGGATGGTAATAAGCATACCTATAAAGGTAGATTGGTGGCTAAAGTTCAAACAAATTCATGGTATTGACTATGATGAAACCTTTTCACCGATTGCGATGCTTAAATCCATTCGGATCATACTTGCTATTGCACCTACCACGATTATGAGATCTGGCGGATGGATGTCAAACCGCTTTTACGAATGGAAAGCTACTCGAGGATGTGTACATGACACGGCTGAGGGTTTTGAAGATCAAAGCATCTGAAAGGTATCTGCAAAGGTCCATTTATGGACTAAAGCAAGCCTCTCAAGCTGGAATCTTCGATTCGATGATGCAATCAAAGAGTTTGGTTTCATCAAGAATGAAGATGAACCTTGTGTCTACAAGAGAAATAGTAGAACAGTTGTATTTCTTGTCTTGTATGTAGATGACATACTTCTCATCGGAAATGATATTCCCTCACTCCAGTCTGTGAAGATGTGGTTAGGGAATTGTTTCTCGATGAAAGACTTAGGTGAAGCTGCCTATATTCTAGGCATCAAGATCTATAGAGATAGATCTAAAAGATTACTTGGCCTAAGTCAGAGTACATACATTGATAAAGTGCTAGATCGTTTTGCTATGCAAAATTCCAAGAAAGGATTTCTGCCTTTATCACATGGTGTGAGTCTTTCGAAGACTCAATGTCCCTCTTCTAAGGAGGAGAGAGATCGCATGGATAAGATCCCTTATGCGTCTGCCATAGGGTCTATCATATACGCCATGCTTTGTACTCGTCCTGACGTCTCGTATGCTTTGAGCATGACGAGTAGATACCAGTCGGATCCAGGTGAAAGTCACTGGATAGCAGTCAAAAATATTCTTAAATACGTACGAAGAACGAAAGAATATTTCCTGATATTTGGAGGCAATGAGGAGCTAGCTGTAAAGGGTTACAGTGATGCAAGCTTCCAAACAGACAAGGATGACTATAGATCGCAATCGGGGTACGTGTTTTGCCTGAATGGTGGAGCTGTGAGCTGGAAGAGTTCAAAGCAGGACACAGTTGCTGATTCTACAATGACGAGTATATTGCTGCATCGATGCGCAAAGAAAGGAGGTCGCTTGGCTCAAAAGTTCATCGGTGAACTTGGGGTAGTTCCTAGCATTGCGGATCCAATAGACCTCTATTGTGACAACAATGGGGCTATTACGAGCTAAGGAACCTCGATCACATCAATGGACCAAACACATCTGCGGCTTCCATCTCATTCGAGAGATCATCGATAGAGGAGATGTGAGGATATCTGATGCAAGCGAGAAGCTAACATCGCAGATCCATTGACCAAGGCTTTGGCACAAGGGAAGCATGATGGTCACACTAGGTCACTAGGTATTAGATATCATAGTGATTGGTACTAGTGCTAGTGGGAGATTGTTAGTTATAGCCCTAAGAACCAATCATGTGATGGTTGAATAGGGAACATTTTGTATCATATTCTATAAAGGCAAAGGATTGGTTATTATATTTAAGTCTTGCTTGTGCCAGCTAAATTAAATATAGTAATGCCTTGAAAAGTAGGTTCTTATCTACAGCACATCAATTGGCAGAATTGATTATGAGAGGCTGTAGAGAACACTTTCTAAATGTTCCTAGTCAAGTATTAATATGCAAGGGCAATATTAATACATAAAGACTAGCTTGTAGGTCAATTGATGACTTGATCTCACAAGTCATGGATATATGATATCAAGTTGACACATGGGTATATATTAGAGAATATATCTGACCGACCGCCATGAGAAAGTTTCATGGATCGTTATATGAGTGTCATAAACTTTCTCATGTGACTATTGGTATGAATAGTCCTCGGACACGAAGTCACTACGATTCCCTACATAAGGAGTTATGTACTTTGGTATCGTCAAACGTCACCCGTAACAGGGTGGACCATAAAGGCGATTACTGGGTATATAACAAATTATGCGGAGGGATGTGAGTGATGTAGATGGGATCTATCCCTCTCATATGGCCGAGTGATATCGGTGGGCCTTGATTGAGTAGAACTACTAAAGCATGGCCATGCTCGAATGAGTCAATATGAGATATTGAGCTCATTTGTTTGAGTTAGTTTACTCGGGGATCAAGAAACACATAGATTGATCGAGGATGACACGGTCTATGCCTCATTGATCAATCTGATATCAAGGATAGAAGGACACGGTCATATATTATAGTAGTCACGGAAAGGTTAGTCGGATCTTGACTTATCTCGTAACTTAGGTAGCAATGATGTATTGCTAGATGCCGCTCATTGCTTGTGTATCTAAAAGAGTTTAGATCCACTGCCAACGTTATGAGAGCCTATAGGGTCACACACAAAGAGCATGATGATTAGAGGAATTAGAGTATTCTAGTTTGACTAGAATAATTTGGGAATAAGCTTAAGTACAAAATGGTTTTTGGACTTTAAGCTTAATGAGAATTTTAGCTAATTGATTTAATGAGATTAATTCAATATGTTACCTCATTGATTTAATAAGATTAATTCAATATGATAACATAAGCTTAATTGAATTAATAAGATTAATTCAATATGATAACATAAGCTTAATTGAATTAATAAGATTAATTCAATATGATAACATAAGCTTAATTGAATTAATAAGATTAATTCAACATGCATGAATGCCACATAAGAATGCCACATAAGCATGCCACCTAAGCATCCACCTAAGCTAGATAAGGTGGAAGGAAACAAAATGGTTTTGTCTCCTTAAGTGGCCGTCCAAACAAGGAAGCCAAATCCTTTTTGAGTGTGTCTCAATGCAATGGATTGCATTGAATGTGAAGGAGGTGGAAGGGTTTTTCCAACCCTATAAAAGGCTACATGGAGTGGCCAATGAAGAATTGTGGGTGTGGTTGTTGGGAGCTTGAGGCTTGGAGAGAGATTGAGAGCTTATTGTTGTGTGGCTTTTGTGAGTGTAGCAAGAAGAGTAGTCTTCTTCTTCCCTTCTCTTTTTCCCTAGCTTCCTCTCCTTTAGGGACTTCTCTAGCAAGAAGTAAAGGAGAGCTCCTCTAGTTTTCTTTTGTGAGACAAGAGCTTGCTCGTGTGGATACATATAGAGGCACGGACACTTGAACGTGCTAAAGATCCAACAAACAAAAGGAAGAAGCGGGATTAACAAGGGCACGCAACAAAGGTAATCCTCTCCTATAAGATAGGCTTGGTTTAGAGAAATTTATTTTATACGAGTTTGCTTTCGCATGGATCACTTGGAAGGGATCCTAATTTTTCCGTTGCGCATATGCCATTTGGCATAAAGAATTCCCTACATCTACATGTTCCCATGGTCAACTCAAATCACGGTTACGAATAGCAACTAACACACTACAAGTCACCCCTGTTATAAGCAATCTAAATGCATAGCCAACAAAATCGGGAGTATAAACCCTAAAGGCCACTCCAGTTGGTCGTCTCGGTAGACGACCCCTACTACAAGTCTGCACTGGTGTCATAACTCTACTACATACACCTATTGATCAAGTTTAGATAAATACCTACTAAACCATAAGTTATCAGGAATTCTTACCTCGTGCTTCTTGGAGCTTAGGTCACTGTCAATCTCATCTCAGAAAACCAAAACCGAACAAATCGACTCCCGAGAATCCAAGACTCGACCCAAAACAACCTTGTATGGCATCGCAGAACCTAGGGCTCTAATACCACTAAAGTTGTCATGCCCCGAGAGCATGCCATGGCAAAAATCAAACGGATGGCATCTCCACTATACATGGCAACATTTCGGGTTAATACAAGACCCATAGGCCACAACAACAACAACATATATATATATATATATATATATATATATATATATAAACATAACAACATAATGAAACATAGTGGAAACTAATACAACGACATACCCACAACCAGACATATACAATACAACCACACACCATACATACCAGTATGACTAACACCAGAACATAAAGAAAACCTCGTCAAAACCCGCACTAACATGTGCGTACATCACACAACACATAACTGTTGGAATGTATACTGAAAGCCTAGCTCTTTTTGTATGAAGACTTTATTTTGGAATAAGAATCATATGATCATTGTTTGCACTTTATATATTTATTATATGTGTGTGCATATTGTCTAATATTTTACATTGTAGATAACATGGTGCTTGGTGTGGCACAGAAGATCATGTTATCAGTCCCTCATAAAATATAAGTAGAGGCTCACAACCAAGATGGTTTTGGACAAACCATTGGCATGGTTGTATTGTAGCTTGGTATTGTTTTGTCTTGAACATGGAGTTACACTAGTACACTTAGGTGTATTGAGCAGGACCGACATAGAGGTGATTCAATTAATTGCTGACTACATAATTGAATCGGACCACGGATATTATGTTGTACATGCTCTTAATCCCGATATAATAATGGGCACATGTACTTAGTATTTATTTCTTTGATTTACCAGAGGGTGAGATTTGGATGGATTAAATCAATATGCCCGGTAAGTTGGGAAATAATATTATTTACATGGTGTGTCGTTGATTATAGGAGGAAACCGTGTCCTATATACTAGGTTGATGATGTCCCCTTGAGGAGCTCATAAGGTTCATCATGTAAACCCAACTGGTTGACTTAGTCAACATGATGATAAGGTTGAGTGGTACTACTCGAGGAATTAGATGTTAATTAATTGATGGTCAGTAAATCAATTAATTGACGGACATTCGATATCTTAAATACGGGGAGATGAATGTACAAATAATATATGGAGCCCATATTAATTTATGGGTGTTGGTGAGGTAGTTCAATGATGATCCTCTAGTGGAATGGAACATCATTGATGGATCAAGTTAGTGTGGTTCCAATCCATCGGGTGGCCAAGATCCAACTCCTCCTTACGGTCCCTATCGTAGCCTAATATAATCCTAAAGAATTCTAGATCCAAGGATGTAAAACAAAACTCTAGAACCAACGGTTGGGATTAAATCCCTAGATCCGATGGTTAGGATTAAACCCTAGAATCGACGGTTGGGATTAAATCCCTAGATCCGACAGTTGGGATGAAACCCTAGATCCGACGGTTGGGATGAAACCCTAGATCCGACGGTTGGAATTAAATCCTAGATCCGACGGTTGGGATGAAACCCTAAATCCGACGGTTGGGATAAAACCCAAGATCCGACGGTGGAGATTAAATCCCTATATCCGACGGTGGAGATTAAAGGAGGCTTAAGCCCAATTCTATAAATAGAGGGCTTAGGTTGGGCGGCAAAAGAGGTTCAATTTTGAAGTTAGGGTTTTAGTTTGGGCGGCTAGGGTTTGGAAGCAAAGTTTTGGGCGGCAACTCTTGGACAAGAAGCTGGCGCCCATCTTCTTCCTTTTCTTCTTGGTGGCCGGTGCTCACTCCTTCTTTCTCCAAGCTTTGGCCGACCCTCTTCCTCCTCCTTTGATCCTTGGTGGCTTCTACTTGTGGAGGATCTTTGCCCACACGTCGTCCACAAGGAGGATAGGACATACGGTAGAAGATCGTAAGGTATAAAGTGGTACAACTTTATTTTCTGATCTTAGCATGTTATTTTATGTGTTGATTATACAAGTGTGCATATGTATATATTTTGTATAATCATGGACCCCGAAGACAAACACAAAAACCGGCGATCCGTCCGTCGTCTCTTCCGCGGCTAACCAACTAGAAGAGTTGTGTTGCTTGAACAACTAGTTTGTTCAAGCGATCACTCAAGTTGTTAGCACGACGACGAATAGGTTGTGCTAAGGAAACTCATCCCATCCGGATTAGTTCTTTCTTTGGTGAAAATTTTAATCCGGGGACATGGGAGCCAATGAGTCTCCGAAGCAACTCCCTACAATTGGTATCAGAGCCACGGTTTCCGGTTTTGTGTGTTTTGGATTCGGTTACTTTCATGCACATATCATATATTGAGTATGCCGGATAATAGTAGGATGTGCGTCGGCTAACTTTTTGGTTGCAGGCATAAGATCCGACTATTATGGCTATTTGGTTGTATGTGATTGTTGTGTGTGTGATTGTATGTATATTATTTGAATCCTCGGGGTTGACGAGGCTAGATTAGTATATAATTTTTGTAATTAAATACGGCATTGTTTAGCCATTTATTTTAGTTTACTTTCGATCTAGATTATTTGTACACTCCTTCGTGGAGTATAGGATCGATGGATGTAAATTAAAATGATTTATCTCGGCCCGGATCTCTTTGGTGACTTGCACACGGGAAAAGATGGAGCGACGAGGTGGCGACACGCGACGGGATGCATATTGGAGACAATGCCATAATAGTTGGAAAAATTCTATTTTTCATATTTATTGCATATTTGTTTTATATGCATGTTGTGTCTTTAAAATTCCTCATTTCAATTTACTAAGTGGGAGAGGATATTTTAATTAATTCCCATGACCTCCATTACAATTTGACGTGTGATGCAACAAACTTGTGTGTGGCTCTGAGTGCCTTCCTCCCCTGATGGGTTTGTTTGCGGATCACTAGGTCAAATAATGGTTATAGGAAATTATCTAGGAGCATGTGTACTTCCCACATGTAAAGGCACATAATCGAAATAATTCCTTAGTATCGTGTAATGGTGCACACTTAGATGCAAATAAAAGTATCCTCCCCATCAGATCACTTTGCTTTTATTTGTAGGGCTAAGAGGAACCAACTATTAATTTTATTTGTCAAAAAGTAAGGTTGACAAGATAATAAAATTAATGGGTAAAACCTCCTCTTACAAATGTA
Organism: Wurfbainia villosa; assembly: GCA_025175895.1. Lineage (NCBI taxonomy): Eukaryota > Viridiplantae > Streptophyta > Magnoliopsida > Zingiberales > Zingiberaceae > Wurfbainia > Wurfbainia villosa. The sequence goes on along the minus strand of CM045990.1, from coordinate 27,294,500 downwards.
GAATTCGTATACGTCCACACTATCGTGGCATGCGATATTCTCGGTGGTTTGAGGTGTTGGTTGATTTCGAAATTATATGTTTGTGAGGAATCAAAAATATTTGAAATCTAATATTTTGATCAGAGTGATTTTTAGGGTTTTCTAATGGCTTTCAACCCACTTCTTTGTGATTTTAAAAGAAAACAAACTTACTAGACCAAACTACATTGATTGGAAAAGAAATCTGGATATTGTCTTAACTACGGAGGAGTACAAATTTGTACTCTTCGAGGTCTGTCCTCCTAAGCCCACCGATGACTCTGATGAAAAGGAGAAAGAACGTTATAAGAAATGGGTCAAGGCAGATGAGATGGCGCGGTGTTACATTTTGGCATCTATGTCAAATGTGCCGCAACATCAAGATCGTGCCATGGCCATAGCTTATGACATGATGTTCAATCTCAAGGAACTTTTCGGACATCAGAGTAGGGCGGCTAGACAGGAGGCGATGAGAAACTTGATGACGACCACCATGATCGAGGGAACACCCATTAGGGATCATGTTCTCAAGATGATGGCTCATCTTAATGAGATGGAAGTCCTCGGAGCTGAGATCGATGGGGAAACCCAGGTCGATATCATTCTCCCCGCTTGGAGTTTTGAGCCCCGCCTCAACTACAACATGAACAAGAGGTTGTATTTGTGGCGGAGCTTCCGATGTAACTCCAGCAGAGGGGCTTTTTCACAAAGTGCTCAAGCCATGGTCGCCAGATGGTTTCTTCCTCTAAACCGAAAGGTAAGAAGTAGAAGAAGAAAGGTTGAACGAAGAAGGTGGCAGTGGGACCTTAGGTTGGAGTGAAGAAGCCGAAAGGCAAGTGCTTCACTTGCAAGCAGATTGGACATTGGAAGGCGGACTGTCCTCGCCGAAAGAACAAAGGTATATCTTCTTGTTTAGTTGTTGAAACATGTTTAGTGGTGTTATCTACCACTCGGTGTGTAGATAAAGGAGCCACCGATCATGTCTCGCACTTTATAGGGGTTCCAAGAAACCACGATCTAGCCGAGGGAGAGATTACCGCCTTCATGGGCAAATGCTTCAAAGGTGGCGGCTATTGCAAATGGGAGACGCTTATTTATCTTTTGAATAGGAATAAAGTTTTGGTTTTGAGAAATTGTCTTTATGTACCTACTTTTAGAAAGAATTTAATTTCGCTTTCTAAATTGTTTATGGATGGATATTCTGCTTTTTAATGACAAAGTGGTTATAAAAAGAATAGGAGATTATCTGCTCGTACATTGGTTGGCAATTTATATACTCTTGAACCGAAAACTCCCACGATGCATATAGAAATCAATAACTCATCTTCTAAGTCTAATAAGAGAAAAGAACCTTCGCAAATGAACCAAACATATCTTTGGCATCTAAGGCTTGGTCATATTAACCTAAGAAGAATTCAAAGGTTGATAGCTGATGGACCTTTAGGTTCATTAGTGGTGGAGGATCTCCCAACCTGCGAATCTTGCTTGGAAGGTAAAATGACCAAGAGGACTTTCAAGGCCAAGGGGTATAGAGCCAAAGATGTGTTAAAATTGGTTCATTCTGATTTGTGTGGTCCTATGTCTATCCAGGCAAGAGGTGGTTTTGAATATTTTATCTCTTCTATAGACGATTATTCAAGATTTGGATACATTTACTGGATGCGCCGCAAGTCTGAATGCTTTGACAGGTTCAAAGAATTCAAGGCTGATGTGGAGAACCGTCAAGGTAAAAGTATCAAGACATTACGATCTGATCGTGGTGGTGAGTACCTCTTGGGAGAGTTTAGGAGTTACTTATCAAGGGCTGGGATTTAATCCCAATTGTCTTGCACTGCACACCCCGAGTAATGGTGTAGCGAGCGAAGGAATAGGACTCTTATGGAGATGGTCGATCGATGATGAGTTATTCGAGTTACCCGATTCGCTCTAGGGTTTGCTCGGGAAACAGAAGACACATTCTCAACTTGGTTCCATCTAAATCAAGACCTTACTCCCACAGAGTTGTGGATCGGGCAAAGCCTAGTCTAAGACATATTCGATTTGGGGTAGTCCAAAGACATGTGCCAAGGGAGATGCCGGTAAGTTGGAATCTCGCAAAAGTATGCTTGTTTGTTGGCTACCCTAAGGGAACGAAGGTGGTTTATTCTATAGTCCTAGAGATCGAGAGGTGATCGTGAGTACGAATGAATGCGATTTCTAGAGGAGGACTATGTGAATGAACCACAAGCCCAAGTAGGATTGTTCTTGAGGAGTTAACAGGGAAGTCCCGACTTTAGTACCAATTTGCAAGAGGAGATGCCACAAGTCACTGCACCGCGTGCCACAGAGTATACACAGGAGGCACCTCGTCGTAGTGGGAGGGTTGTTAGACAACCCGAAAGATTCATGTTTTTGGGAGAGTCTTCGGATTTAGTCCCTGGTGAACATGAACCGGATCCCTGGACGTATGACGAGGCACTCCAAGATAGAGATGCGGTATCTTGGCAAAGAGCGATGAATTCAGAGATAGAATCTATGGATTCTAATCAAGTCTGGGAGCTAGTAGAGCCACCTGATGGTGTAAAAGCCATTGGATGCAAGTGGATCTACAAGAGAAAGAGAGGAGTAGACGGGAAGGTTGAGACCTTCAAAGCTAGGCTTGTTGCGAAAGGGTATACTCATAAAGAGGGTATCGATTATGAGGAGACCTTTTCGCTGGTAGCTATGCTTAAGTCTATCCGGATTCTCTTATCTATAGTTACTCATATGGATTATGAGATTTGGCAGATGGATGTCAAGACAGCTTTCCTTAACGGAAGTCTTGAGGAGAACATCTATATGCGGCAACCAGAGGGATTCATTGCTAAAGGCAAAGAGCATCTTGTATGTAAGCTTAATCGTCCATTTATGGATTGAAGCAAGCTTCTAGATCTTGGAACATCCGCTTTGATGAGGTAATCCACATATGGATTTATTCAAAGTCCGGATGAGCCTTGTGTATACAAGAGATGTGACGGAAACGTAGTGGTGTTTCTTGTACTATACGAGATGACATTTTGTTAGTTGGCAACAATATCAAAGTGTTATCGACGTAAGGGTATGGTTGTCCAAACAATTTGACATGAAGGACTTGGGAGAAGTGGGACACATCCTTGGGATCAAAGTTATAAGGGATCGCAAGAAAAGGATGTTGTGCTTATCTCAAGCTTCATACATTGACACTATCCTTGCTCGCTTTAGCATGCGTAACTCCAAGAAAGGTTTTCTACCTTTTAGGCATGGAGTTCCTTTATCTAAAGAGATGTGTCCCAAAACATCAAAGGAGATAGAGGACATGAAGGCGTTCCTTATGCTTCGGCAGAGGAAGCCTTATGTATGCTATGCTATGTACGAGACCGATATCCGCTTCGTGGGCATGGTTAGATATCGAGTAATCCCGACAGTGACATTGGATCGTGGTAAAGCATATATCAAGTACCCGAGAAGGACTAGGATTATATGTCGTTTACGCAGATCAATTAGTCCTCGTGGGTTACACGATTCGATTTCCAATCGATAGGGACAAGAGTAAGTCTACCGGGTTTGTGTTTACTTTTGGAGGTGGAGCCATAGTATGGAGGAGTGTCAAGGTAAATGCGGGCGGACTCTACCATGGAAGCCGAGTATGTGGCACCTCCGAGGCCTAAGGAAGTCAGATGGCTCAGAACTTCTTGATGGACTTGGATGTGATTCCTAGGTTTGCTCGTAACTATCACAATTTATTGTGATAATAGTGGTGCAATTGCAAACTCAAGGAACCACGAGCCCATAAGGCTAGTAAACACATAGAGCGCAAAGTACCACCTTATACGAGATCGTAGAAGCGAGGAGAAGTTGTTGTCGCCAAGATTGCATCGAGGATAACCGCGATCCATTCACTAAGGCCCTTCCAAAAAAAGCGTTTGATAGGCATGTGGAGGACATGGGGATCAGAGGTATGGCAGAGTGATGACGGCATAGTCTTTAAGTATAAGTGGGAGATAGTTGGAATGTAAACTGAAATACTAGCTATTATTTTATGAACATTTTATTTTGAAATAAGAATCACATGATCATTGTTTGCACTTTATATAATTATTATATGTGTGTGCATATTGTCTAATATTTTACATTGTAGATAACATGGTGCTTTGTGTGGCACAGAAGATCATGTTATAAGTCCCTTGTAAAATATAAGTAGAGGCTAAAAACCAATATGGATATGGACAAACCATTGGCATGGTTGTAGTGTAGCTTGGTATTGTTTTGTCTTGAACATAGAGTTACACTAGTACACTTAGGGTAGATTGACATAGATAGAGGTGATTCAATTTAGTCGACTACATAATTGAATCGGACCTCAGATATTATGTTGTACATGCTCTTAATCCCGATATAATAACGGGCACATGTACTTAGTATTTATTTCTTTGATTTACCAGAGGGTGAGATTTAGATGGATTAAATCAATATGTCTGGTAAGTTGGGAAATAATATTATTTACATGGTGTGCCGTTGATTATAGGAGGAAACCGTGTCCTATATATTAGGTTGATGATGTCCTCGAGGAGCTCATAAGGTTCATCATGTAAACCCACCGTTGACTTAGTCAACATGATGATAAGGTTGAGTGGTACTACTCGAGGAATTAGATGTTAATTAATCGATGGTCAAGAATCAATTAATTGACGAACATTCGATATCTTAAACACGCGGAGATGAATGTACAAATAATATATGGAGCCCATATTAATTTATGGGGGTTGGTGAGGTAGTTCAATGATGATCCTCTAGTGGAATGGAACATCATTGATGGATCAAGTTTGTGTGGTTCCGATCCATCGGGTGGCTAAGATCCAACTCCTCCTTATGGTCCCTATCGTAGCCTAATATAATACTTGTGAAGTCTAGATCCAAGAATGTAAAACAAAACTCTAGAACCAACGGTTGGGATTAAATCCCTAGATCCGATGGTTAGGATGAAACCCTAGAATCAACGATTGAGATTAAATCCCTAGATCCGACGGTTGGGATGAAATCCTAGATCCGACGGTTGGGATGAAATCCTAGATCCGACGGTTGGGATGAAATCCTAGATCCGACGGTTGGGATGAAACCCTAGATCCGACGGTTGGGATAAAACCCTAGATCCGACGGTGGAGATTAAATCCCTAGATCCGACGGTGGAGATTAAAGGAGGCTTAAGCCCAATTCTATAAATAGATTGGGCGAGGTTCAATTTGGAGTTAGGGTTTTAGTTTGGGCGCTAGGGTTTGGAAGCAAAGTTTTGGGCGCAACTCTTGGACAAGTGCCCATCTTCTTCCTTCTCTCCTTGGTTGGCGCCACTCCTTCTTTCTCCAAGCTTTGGCCGTCCCTCTTCCTCCTCCTTTGATCCTTGGTGGCCGGCGGTCCTCCAACAATTGGTGGCCGGTGCTTCTCCAACCTCTAGGTGGCCGGCGGCAACCTCTCTTCAAGGTTGGCCGGCGCTCATCCATTCGTTCCTTGGCCGGCGGTTGCATCAAACTCCCTTGCTTGGTGGCCGGTTCTAGAAAGGAAAGGTTTTGTTGGTTCTTCTCTTTGTTCGCAGCAGACAAGAAAGGGAAGAATGCGATCTAGAAGGCTTCTACTCGTGGAGGATCTTCGCCCACACGTCGTCCACGAGGAGGATAGGACATACGGTAGAAGATCGTAAGGTATAAAGTGGTATAACTTTATTTTTTGATCTTAGCATGTTATTTTATGTGTTGATTATACAAGTGTGCATATGTATATATTTTTTATAATCATGGACCTCAAGACAAACACAAAACCGGCGATCCGTCTGTGCCTCTCTTCCGTGGCTAACCAACTAGAAGAGTTATGTTGCTTGAACAACTAGTTTGTTCAAGCGATCACTCAAGTTGTTAGCACGATTTAATTTAAGTTGTGCTAAGGAAACTCATCCCATCCGGATTAGTTCTTTCTTTGGTGAAAATTTTAATCCGGGGACTGGGAGCCAATGAGTCTCCGAAGCAACTCCCTACAATAACACCATGAAAACTCAGAATACATAACAAGACATACGAAAAACCCAAAAACCCAGACTCTCGGAGATGAGATGAGACGATGTCAGCCAACGATACTCCAAGTCCATCACGAAGTCGGCTACCTATTACCCGGGCAACAGAAAAACACAGAGTCCGTGGTGTTGAGTAAAACTCAGCAGGTAATAGGAAAAACATGTATATATATCAAATATCACATGTAATTCAACAACATAATCTAGAGGTACAACAGGTATATCAGCATAGTATATAAATACAAGCATATACCGTCTAACCAAATGAACAACATTAAATGCAGACATACCTGAAAGTCTGCTACACTACTCTGATCCAACCTGAGCATATATCCAACATATATATAACAGGAAGAGTAATACCAACTCACAATATACTCATGCTACAGGTCAAGGTATCTAATGGTCTGTCCAACACATATATAAGTATCCAACACAACTGTATAACATATGTAAGAAACATGCATGAATATGATGTACAACCAAATGCAGCAAGCATAGTACAATCAAATGCAACATCACAATAAACATATATATATAGATTGCATATATATATATATATATATATATATATATATACATGCATATATGTATATATATGGTAATATGCAAAGCGCCATAAGATACGGCAATGCAGCATGCATGGTCATGCCTGCGCACCCCTACTCGCTACCACGACCCCAGTGTGGCCTAGGTGGCATGACATGATAACTGTCCCAACTCAACACCAACCACCGCTCTAGAGTGGCCGAGTGGGCAGTATGATCAAGTAGCATATGAGCGTAAAGAGCTCGCTACACAACGAGGGTCCCTGCTGCTGGCCACTCCGACTGACACTACCAATGAGTGGTCGAGTACCACGCATCCAGGACAACTGCATGTAACTCTAACTACCGCCGTCTATAGTGGTAGAGTGCGACACAACAAATGCTCTGCCCTCACGCCAGTTACTCTTTGGGGAGTAATCTGGGAGGCAAGATGACTGACGACTCTCTCAACCCCAAGGGAGACTATGTTGTCAGAATACATGCAAATGACATGAACGTACTATCACACGTATAGACATCTACCATAGACTCTCTGTTCAACAGAGAGTCGTACCCGTCTGATCAATACACTCTCTATCCTGTAGAGAGTCATACTCAACTAATCGACGGACTCTCTATCCTGTAGAGAGTCGTACTCAACTGATCATAACTCTCTATCCAATAGAGAGTCGTACTCAACTAATCATATCAAGCTGGGACCACCTAATCACCCTTCACTTAACCATTACACAACACATGGTTGGTAATAAGTATGCAACATACGGGTATTGGAATAAATCCTACCTTTAGGGCATTACCTACCCACAAATGACCTTTACCCAATTTACAAATCAGGTTATCATCTGTCCTCCAACATCTACACCCTACTAAACATCTAGGCCTATTTACATCACATCTATAACCCTAAACAATAATAAAAGAAATGTGATATCAAACTTTGAGTAAATATAGCCAATGACAAGTATCAAGCATAAGATAAATAAGAGCAGGGTCAAGATAATATGAACAACTAACATGCTTATATCTACGACTAAATCTGAATACAATTACATCTACCTAACTAGGGTTGGAAATTACCAACCTGCAAAATAGCTCCGCTAGTTATCCTTGCGTACAATCATCTGTCAGTAACCAAAGTCCTGCAAGACAACATGAATTACGATAAAGTTCTAATATGACCAAATCGACTCCTACATCGATCTCATATTCACACATCTTATATCACCAAAGGGGTTTGGTTTGTTTTAAACGAATGAACCAAAGGGGTTTGGTTTATATGAGAGATGTCCTAAGGCAATCGCCTTATGTTTGAACCATTTATTTGATAAATGAGGATTCACTATTTGAGTATATATGTTCTCATATATTTTATTGGATCTTAAATTCATTTACTGAATGTCCACGATACGATGTACAACATTAGAGAATTTGTGATTGGATCACAACTAGTGAGTATCTCTACATGTGTAATTGTGATGTATCGAAATTATCCCTGGTCGATGAATTGATGGATTTGGACACCATCAATTCTGTCGAGACTAGCACGAGGTATACTCCTTGGTGTATCGAAGCAGCTGATTCTCACTGGCTGGAGACATTGTGATGTCCGGAGTTAATCGTGGATGCTAGTTATGGTAACTAGTTCATTGGAGTGACCAGCCATAAGACTTCATATGGTTCTCTACATATATAGATATGTCAATGAAGTTCTTACTGTAGCTTAAGTGCGATGTTCCTTTAACTTGCGGTTTTCAAGTCATCTTGATCATGAAGACCTATGCTTTGACATCTTAAGCAAGCATCTCTGAGGAGATGTGGACCCGGGATGATTGGGCATAAGTCGAAGTGATCGAAGGTGTTTGAATAGCCTATAAAGGATTCACCACTCCTTGCGAGGAGATGTATACCCATGGCCTCTCGTCGAATTGTTACTAAAGTCTTTAGTCAACCTAGTTGGGACTGACACATAGACCATGTCCTAAATCAAGTGGGTATAAGATGACTGAGAAATGTGGCACGATTCGTTGTAGCTACTGAAGGGTTTCAGAAATAGTTCTGGATCAACCGTTGATCTTTTCGGTTAATTGGGGATCATGATGTACTACTAGGTGCCACTCATGATCGTTTTATAATTAATGGTTAATTATAGACGACCAACATAAACCGAGAACCTATTTGGTCACACGCACAACGAGCCTAATCCGAAGGATTTAAAACGAGATTGAGAATGAGATTCTCAGACTGAGAGAAACAAGGTGTGGTTGGACCAAACAAGGAGCGAGCATGAAATCGTTTCAGTCGCAATGGAAGCATGGATGGGTCGTGTCTTATGAAGACATGATGGATGAACCAAATTGGTTTGGTTCTAATCCAATGGTGGAGAATAAACCAAAGGGGTTTGGTTTGTTTGAAACGAATGAACCAAAGTTTGTTTGGTTCATTTTAACTTAAAATAGACCAAATCGGTTTGGTTTATTTTAACTTAAATTAATGGAGCGGGTTAATGGGTTTTGGTTATGAACCAATAACCATTAGGAGAATTTGTTCTCTATAAAATAGGGCTCAAGGGTTTGATGTGAGCCCTAATCCAAAGTTGTTGCCCCTCTCCCTCCTCTCCTCTTGTGGTCGGCGCCCAAACCCTAGCTGCTGCCCACCTCTTGTGTCACCGTCCAAGTTGTTGTCGACGTCCAAGCTTCAACTGACGATCCTCTGGCGACCCTCCGGTGATCTTCCTTGGGTCCGGCGACAAGGTGAGCATCTAGCTTCCTTATTTGGCCAGTGCTAATCCTCCACCATAGTTGTCCAGTTTTCTAGACAGCTTGTTCATTTCGTGTCAGAGCATCATTTGGACGACGTTAGGAGCTTCGACAGCGGCTTTCTTGCCGGGGATTCGATCTCCGGTAATCCTCATAGGTAGAGGACGAAGGATTCGTCAAACGGTGGGTGAATGCCTCTCCGGAGAAACGAGTTTTTGAGGACTCATTTTGAATCCGAATTTTTGATTCGGATTGTGATCTTCTCTCAATCACATCGTCTTCGACATGAGGCTAGTGACTCATACCAAGACGAGGCTCGTGACTTTGTGAAGTCATCCTGAAGATACTCGGCGTAGATATGGATAGAGGCGATTATAGTGAGGGTCGCTCCAGTTGATGTCTTTCCCGCTACACGTGATACGTCAGGTATACGTAGATTAAATTTCCTCTTATTGTAAAATTTGAAACTACGGCTATGTCTACACATATTGTACTATGCATGCGTGTGGTGTGTGTGATGTAATAAATTAGATTTATTGTTTTTTATTTCTTCCGCTGCGCACATGTTTATGAAACATGTTCGAACACACACTCGCCGCAGTATCGGAAACCCAATAGTGGTATTAGAGCCCAGGTTGTGTTTCGACATAATCATAAAATTGTTTTGCGATAGTTGTAATTGTATTTATGAAAATTTTCTACTTTTGGAAAGTTAGAAGTATTTATGGAAATTTTAATTTTGGAAAGTCTAGAAGTATTTATGGAAATCTTCTACTTTTGGTAAGTTAGAAGTATTTATAGAAATTAATATTTTCCATAAATAAAATATTTGATTAGATTTGGAAATTTGTTTTCTAATTTAATCATGATTTGATTTGGGAAATCAAATCTTAAATATATTTTATTTCCATAAATAGTTTTGACAATTTAGGAAGTTTATTTCCTAAATTAAATTTGACTTTCCTTAATCAATACTTTCCACAAATAAAATATGTGATTAGATTTGGAAATTTGTTTCCTAATTTAATCATGATTTGATTTGAAGAATCAAATCTCAAACATATTTTATTTCCATAAATAGTTATGACATATAAGGAAATTAAGTACATGTCATAATTGTATGTCATGTAATTGCATTAGATGCATATCATTATGCCATGCGTGTCGTGATATGTAGATGCATGCCATGTATGTCATGCCATGTAGATAATAGTTATTTGCATGCAAAGAGGATGAGACATAAACCCCTTACTCAATATTAAAGCCTACACCTTCCATTAATATGGTTAGAACCAGAGTTTTGTTTCTTGTTTGGGTTGTTGGACTCTCTCCAAGCCCAGCTCAAACCCGAACATGTTCAAACCATGGAATAGTTTAATACTAATATGGTAAGAGTCAGAGGTCAATCGTTAGCTTTGGTTGTTGGACTCTCTCCATGCCGGGCTAGTTGGTTGAATGCACTCTAACCATATTAAAACTATTTCTCGATTAATGGGTTGACTTTAACCTGGAGCATCGGCTTGTTGGACTCTCTCCAAGGTCGATGTGAAGGGAGGTGAAGTTGGGTGCTATGCATATGATGCATACTTGTTAATGAGTTAAAAACCCGATGTATGTGTGAACATTCAATTAGTTGATAGCACATTGTGATAGTTGTATATATGTGATATGCAATCGGTATATTTGATACCTACCATTGTAGCTATGAATGGCTTGTTGGACTCTCTCCAAGGTTGTTCATATCTATGTTGGATATCAGCCCATTCGGAGATGGACCTACGATCTCCCGAAGTGATTTTGGGGTTTTTGAAATTTGAAAAATGAATGGGATTTATAAATGTATGTTGATGCATTTTAAAATCATTTTCTCATATATGCTCGTTTTGTATTTCTAGGTTAATCGATTGATCATGACGTCTTTGAATTTGCACACTATTTTGGATTCAAACAAATTAACTGGGCCAAACTTCCTAGACTGGCTTAGAAACTTGAGAATTGTTCTCAAGGCGGAAAAGCTAGCGTATGTCCTAGAAGAGCCTCTTCCCAACCGTCCTAGGGACGATGCAACTTAAGACCAATTGTTGGCCTATCAGAAACATGTGGCAGATTCTGAACTGGCGAGTTGCATCATGCAAGCTACGATGGTACCTGAGCTACAAAAGCAGCATGAGCATATGGATGCTAATACAATAGTCTTCCATCTTCATGAGTTATTTGATGAGCAAGCGAGATCTGAAAGGTTCGAAGTCTCCAGGCTTCTCTTCACCTCTAAGATGCAAGAAGGTTCGTCTGTAGTGCATTTTGTGCTAAAGATTAATGGGTACATCGAGCGACTGGCCACCCTCGGGTTTGTGATGGATCATGAATTAAGTATTGACTTAATTCTGCATTGTTTCCCAAGAGCTTCTCACAATTTATGATGAACTATCGAATGAAGAAACTAAAATCCACTATTCCTGATATCCTCAATATGCTGAAGACTGTAGAGCCTTCTGTGAAGCATGAGGAGAAGACGGTTCTGTTAGTTGATTCCTCGAAGAAAGGTTCTAAGAGGAAGGAAAAGGAATAAAAGAAAGGGAAGAATAAGAAGGCTAAGAAGGCAGAACCAGCACAGAAGGGCACTTGCCATCATTGTGGCAAGGAAGGCCACTGGCAAAGAAACTGTAAGATTTATCTTGAGTCCGTGAAGAAGAAGAAGGCATTCGATACCCCATCCTCTTCAGATATCTTCGTTATTGATTGTCATTCTATTTCCTCAAATACTTTGGTATTGGATACTGGGTGTGGCTCACATATATGTAATGACATACATGGGCTAAGGAATAGAAGAAGACTCATCAAGGGAGAGCCAAATTTACGTGTTGGGAATGGAGCAAAGGTTGTTGCACTCGCCATCGAAACGTATTTATTGAAACTCCCTACATGACTTGTCTTAGAACTAGACAATTGCTTTTATATTGCTTCATTGATAAAGAACATCATTTCTATTTATTGTTTAAATTGAAATGGGTACCATTTAACTTTTAGTAATAATTGTTGTTACATAACTTTGAATGATGTTCTTTATGGAACTGGAACTTTAAGTAATGGTATTTATACGTTGGATGTATCCAGTGACATTTTCAATATCGAAGTGAACAATAAGCATGCTCAAAAAGATAATCAATTAGACTCCTACATGTGACATTGTCGTCTTGGCCATGTGAGCAAGAAACGCATGTCCGAATTACACCAATGTGGAATTCTAGAATCATTTGAATTGGATTCATACGATACATGCGAATCATGCTTAAAAGGCAATATGACTAAGTTACCTTTTAAAGGAAAAGGTGAACGAGTGGGAGAGTTGATAGGTCTAATACATACTGATGTATGTGGACCTATGTCAACTCAAGCATTGGGAGGCTATAGCTACTTCATTACCTTCACCGATGATCACTCACGGTTTGGGTATGTGTTCTTAATGAAATACAAGTCAGAAGCCTTTGAAAGGTTCAAAGAATTCAAAAATGAAGTAGAGAAACAACATAACAAGAGTATTAAAATACTTCGATCGGATCGAGGTGGTGAATACTTAAGTCAAGAGTTTATAGATTATCTAAGAGACAATGGTATATTGTCTCAATGGACTCCGCCATATACACCATAGCATAATGGTGTATCTGAGAGGCGTAACCGGACCTTGTTGGACATGGTCAGGTCAATGATGAATCATGTGAATCTTCCCAAGTCCTTTTGGGGCTATGCACATCAGACAGTTGTTTACTTGTTAAATAGAATGCCAACTAAGGTAGTCTCAACTACACCATATGAGATATGGAATAGTAAGAAACCTCATGTATCTTACTTGAAGATATGGGGTTGTCCTACTTATGTGAAGCGGAATGTATCAGACAAATTGGATGCTAAGTCTAATAAATGTCTATTTATTGGATATCCTAAGGAAAGAAGGGGTTACCAATTCTATCATCCTGTGGAACAAAAGGTATTTTTTTCAAGGCATGTTGTGTTTTTAGAGAAAGAGTTTCTCTTGATAGAAAACAGTGGGAGTTTCGTCGAGCTTGAGGAGGCTTGAGAGACTCAAATAGACATTGATTAGATACCTGGTGAAGCACAACAGCCAATAACTCATAGTGATGAGCAATCGGCTGGACCTATTGAGACACCACATCTTCATAGATCTGGTAGAACACGCAATATTCCTGAGAGATATGGATTTCTCGTAAGTGAATCGAATGACGTGTTACTCATTGATGATGAGGAACCTACCAGTTATGAAAAAGTTTTGACAAGTTCAGAAAGGGATAAGTGGCTTGAAGCCATGAAGTCGGAAATGGATTCCATGTATGAAAGCCAAGTTTGGAACTTGGTTGACCCACCTGAAGGCATAAAGCCTATAGGGTGCAAGTGGGTGTTCAAGAAGGAAACCGACATGGATGGTAATGTGATTACCTATAAGGCTTGATTGGTGGAGAAAGGATATCGTCAAAAGCAAGGTATTGAATATGAAAAACCTATTCGCCTATTGTTATGCTTAAATCCATTCGGATGCTCCTGGTAATAGCGGCTCATTATGTGTTGGGATGTATACTGAAAAGTCTATCTTTTGTATGAACATCTTTATTTTGAAATAAGAATCACATGATCATTGTTTGCATATTTATGGTTATGCATATTTGTCTGATAAATTACATTGTAGATAACATGGTGTGTAGTGTCACACAGGAGATCATGTTATCAGTTCATTGTAAAGTATAAGTAAAGGCTCACAACCGAGATGGTTATGGACAAACCATTGGAATGGTTGTAGTGTGATTTGGTCTTGATTTTTCTTGACCATAGAATTACACTAGTACACTTTGTGTGTATTGAGCAGGATAGATATAGAGGTGATTCGATTTATTGCTGACTACATAATCGAATCGAACCTCAGATATTATCTTGTACATGCTCTTAATCCCGATATAATAAAGAACATATATACTTAGTATTCATTTCTTTGATTTACCAATGGGCAAGATTTATAGAGTAAATTGATAGGCTCGGTAAGTTGGGAAATGGTATTATTTATATGGTGTGCCATTGATTATAGGAGGAAATCATGTCCTATATATTAGGATGATGATGTCCCCTTGAGGAGCTCATAAGGTTCATCATGTAAACCCTTCAGGTGGACTTGGTCTGGCATGATGATAAGGTTGAGTGGTACTACTCATGGAGTTAGATGTTGATTAATTAATTGTCAGTAAATTAATTAATTTACGGACATTCGAGATCTTAAACACGGGGAGAAAAATATACAAATAATATATGGAACCCATATTAACTTATGGGGGTTGGTGAGGTAGATCAATGATAATCCTCTAGTGGATTGGATTATCATTAATGGATCGGACTTTATGTGGGCTTGATCCATTGGGTGGCCAAGATCCAACTCCTTCTCATGGTCCCTATTGTAGCCTATTAAAACCTCATGAAGCCTAGATCCGATGGTGGAAAACAAAACTCTAGATCCGACGATTGAGATTAAATCTCTAGATCCGACGATTGAGATTAAATCTCTAGATCCGACAGTTGAGATTAAATCCCTAGAACCGACGGTGGAGATTAAAGGAGGCTTAGGCCTAACTCTATAAAAGGAGGATAAGGGGTGGGCAGCAAGAAGAATTCATTGAAGAGGATTAGGGTTTTGGGCAGCAAGGGGGCTTGGAGGCTTGTGCGGCCACAAACTTGGAAATGTTTTTTTCCTTCTTCTTCCTTAGGTGACCGGCTCCATCCTTTCCTCTTCTCTCCTTGTTTTTGCCGACATCCAACCTTCTTCCCTTCATCCTTGGCCGGAGCTTAGGGTCTTCCCTTGAAGTTTTTGGCTGGCCCACTTCCTCATCTCTTCTTCTTGTTGGCCGGCGGCAAGCATCAAGCTTGGTGCTTTGTGGTTGGCTAAAGGAAGGAGAAGAGTTAGGTTTCTATACTTCCTCTTGTTTGGAGCGAGCAAGGAAAGGAAGATCGTGATCTAGGAGGCTTCTACTTTTGGAAGATCGTCACCCACACGACGTCCAAAAGGAGGAAGGACATACAATAGAAGATCGAGAGGTTTAATGCTTGTTTATATTCTTTTGTATTATGTCTATAATTGTTTTCAATTATACACATGTTGTATGTTTGTTAAATACAAACGCAAAAATCGGCGATCTGTACATCGTCTATTCCGTGTCCAATCATCGAATAGAAGTTGGTTGCTTGAACAACAAGTTTGTTCAAGTGACCACTCTAATCGAATAGCACGACGATGAAACGGTAGCTTGGGTAATCCCTCCTTGTCAAGGATACATTTTTTTTATCCGGGGGCATAGAATGGATCACCATGAACATGCGACCGAGTTGAAGGGGGAAGCGAAGTTTCCTACCTTCAAGTGGTATCAGAGACACGGTTTTTGATTTTGTGTGTTTAGGATTCGGTTACTTTTATGCACTTTTCATATTTTATATGTGTCGAATAATAGTAGGATGTGCATAGGTTAACTTTTTGGTTACAGGCATAGGATCCTCTATTATGGCCATATGAGTGTATGTGATTGTATGTGTGTAATTGTATATTTTATTGAATCCTCGCGGTTGACAAGGCTATTATTTAATTTTTGTAATTAGATACGACATTGTTTAGCCACTCTTTTTATTTTAGTTTAATTTCGATCTAGATTTCATGTACACTCCCTCGTGGATTATAGGATCGATGGATGTAAATTAAAATAGTTTTTTAGTCTCGGCTCGGATCTCCGGATGGCTCGTACATGGTGTAGGGAGGAGCGGACGAGATGGCAATATGACGGGAGGCATATTGGAGACAAAAGTCATAATAATTGGAAAATATTATTTCCATATTTATTGCTTATTGTTTGATATGCATGTCGTAGGCTAGAAAATTCCTAAATTTTAAATTACTAAGTGGGAGAGGGATATTTTTATAAATTCCCACGGCCTCCATTACAATTTGACATGTGATCCAAACAAACTTGTGCGTCGGCTCTGAGTGCCTTCCTCCCCATCGGATGAGTTTGTTTGCGGATCACAAGGTCGAATATGGTTATAAAAAATTATTAAGGAGTGTGTGTACTTCCCTATCGGAAGGCACATAACCCGAGATAATTACCTTGGTACCAAGTAATGGTGAACACTTAGATACAAATATAAGTATCCTCCCCATCGGAGTCACTACTTTTATTTGTAGAGCCGAAGAGGAACCAACTATTAATTTTATTTGTCAAAAAGTTAGGTTGACAAGATAATAAAATTAATGGGTAAAATCTTCTCTTACAAATATAGAATTCGTATACGTCCACACTATCGTAGCATACGATATTCTCGGTGTTTTGAGGTGTTGGTTGTTTTTTAAAATTTTATTGTTTGAGGAATCAATAATTTTTTAAAATCTAATGTTTTGATCTATGTGATTCTTAGGTTTTTTCAAAATGACTTTCAACCCACATGCTGTGATACTGAAAGAAAATAAATTTACTGGACCCAACTATGTTGATTGGAAGAGAAATCTTGACATTGTCTTGACTGCTGAGGAATACAAATATGTACTCCTCGAAGAGTACCCTCCTAAGCATACGGATGATTCTGGGGAAAAGGAGAAGGAGAGTTATAAGAAGTGGATTAAGGCCGATGAGATGGCGCAGTGTTACATTTTGGTATCTATGTCAAATGTACTGCAACATCAGCATCAAGCCATGCCCACTGCTTATGACATGATGCTCAATCTCAAAGAGCTTTTCGGACACCAGAATCGGGCTGCTAGGTAGGAAGTCATGAGGAACTTGATGATGACCACCATGATCGAGGGAACAACCGTGAGGGATCATGTTCTTAAGATAATGGCTCATTTGAATGAGTTGGAAGTCCTCAGAGCTGAGATCGATGGGGAAACCCAAGTCGATATCATTCTCCAGTCTCTACCTAGGAGTTTTGAGCAGTTTCGCCTGAACTACAACATGAACAAGAAGTTGTATTCGTTGGTGGAGCTTCTGACAGAACTCCAGGTGGTAGAGGGGCTTTTTCGTCAGAGTGCTCAGGCGTAAGCCATGGTTGCCCAAAAGGTTTCTACTTCTAAGCCGAAAGGCAAGAAGAAGAAGAAACAAGCTGGGGCAAAGGCGGTGGGAGGAACTCAGGGAGAAGTGAAGAAGCCGAAAGGCAAGTGCTTCACTGTGTAAGGATGGACACTAGAAGAAGGACCAATATATCTTTTGAAACATGTTTAGTGGTATTATCTATTGGCACATGGTGTGTAGATACAGGAGCCACTGATCATGTCTGCAATACTTTGCAGGGGTTCCAAGAAACCAGACGACTAGCTGAAGGGGAGATTGTCGTATAATTTGGCGATGCCACAAAGGTGGCAGCTATTGTAGTGGGAGATGTTTATTTGTCTTTTGAGAGGAATAAAGTTTTTGTTCTTAAAAATTTCCTTTATATACCTTTATTTAGAAAGAATTTAATTTCGATTTCTAAATTGTTTATGGATGGATATTCTATTTCTTTTAATGACGGAGTTGTTATAAAAAGGAATAGGGAGATTATCTATTCTAGTGCAATGATAGGAAATTTGTATACACTCAAACCAAAAGCTCCCACGATGCAAATAGAAGTTAATAACTCATCTTCTAATTCCAATAAGAGAAAAGAACCTTCGAAGATGAACCAAACATATATTTGGCAACTAAGACTTGGTCATATTAACCTAAGCAGAATTCAAAGGTTGATCGCTGATGGACCTCTGGGTTCATTAGTGGTGGAAGATTTCCCAACCTATGAATCGTGCTTGGAAGGTAAAATGACCAAGACACCTTTTAAGGCCAAGGGGTATAGAGCCAAAGATGTGTTGGAATTGATTCATTCTGATTTGTGTGGTCCTATGTCTATCCAGGCTAGAGGTGGTTTTGAGTATTTCATCTCTTTCAAAGATGATTATTCAAGATATGAATACATTTACTTGATGCGTCGCAAGTTTGAATGCTTTGACAAGTTCAAAGAATTCAAGGCTGATGTGGAGAAACATCAAGGTAAAAGTATCAAGACACTACGATCTCATCGTGGTAGTGAGTACCTCTTAGGAGAGTTTAGGAATTACTTATCAGAGGCTGGGATTCAATCCCAATTGTCTGCACCTGGCACACCCCAGCAGAATGGTGTAGCAGAGCGAAGGAATAGGACTCTTATGGAGATGGTTAGATCGATGATGAGTTATTCTGAGTTGCCAGATTTGTTTTGGGGATATGCTTTAGATATGGCAGTGTATATTCTGAACTTGGTACCATCTAAATCAGTGCCTTCTACTCCCATAGAATTGTGGACTGGGCGAAAGCCTAGTCTAAGACATATTCAGTGGGGAGTCAGCGATGTGATAAAGATAGATACTGGTAAGTTGGAACCTCGTACAGAAGTGCATATGTTCGTTGGCTATCCTAGAGGAACGAAAGGTGATTTGTTTTATAGTCCTATATATCAGAAGGTGATCGTTAGCACGAATGCCAGATTTCTAGAGGAAGACTATGTGATGAACCACAAGCCCATGAGTAAGATTGTTCTGGAGGAATTGAAAGGGGAAGCCACTACTGATTACCACGGTCAGAGGATATACCACAAGTCACTACACCGCGTATCACGGAGGATACAGGTGATACCTCGTCAGTAGTGGGAGGTTATTAGACACTGATAGATTCATGTTCTTGGGAGAATCTTACGATTTGGTCCCTAGCGAACATGAACTGATCCCTGGACATATGATGGAGGCAATCCAAGATAAAGTTCACGGTATCTTGGCAAAGTGCAATGAATCGAGATTGAATCTATGGATTGAATCAGTCAGGAGCTAGTAGAATGACCCGATGGTGTAAAAACCATTGGATGCAAGTGGATCTACAAAAGAAAGAGAGGAATAGATGGGAAGGTTGAGAACTTCAAAGCGAGGCTTGTTGCGAAGGGGTATACTCAGAAAGCGGGAATCGATTATGAGGAGACCTTTTCGCCAGTCATGCTTAAGTCTATCCGATTCTCTTATGTATTCTTTGCTCATATGGATTATGAGGTATGACAGATTGATGTCAAGACAGCTTTCCTTAATGGATGTCTTGACGAAAACATCTATATGAAGCAACTAGAGGGATTCATTGTAAAGGGCAAAGTGCATCTTGTGTGTAAGCTTAATCAGTCCATTTATGGATTGAAGCAAGCTTCGAGGTCTTGGAACATCCGCTTTGATGAGGTAATCCAGTCTTATGGATTTATTCAAAGCCCGGATGAGTCCTATGTATACAAGAGATGTGACGGAAACGTAATGGTATTTCTTGTACTATACGTAGATGACATTTTGTTAATTGGCAACAATGTCAAGGTGTTATCGGATGTTAGGGTATGGTTGTCCAAATAGTTTGATATGAAGGACTTGGGAGAAGTGGGACACATCCTTGGGATCAAGGTTATAAGGGATCGCAAGAAAAGGATATTGTGCTTATCTCAAGCTTCATACATAGACACAATTATGGATCGTTTTAGCATGCAAAACTCCAAGAAAGGATTTCTACCTTTCAGGCATGGAGTTCCTTTATCTAAGGAAATGAGTCCTAGAACATCTGAGGAGATAGAGGAGAAGAAGGTGGTTCCTTATGCTTCGGCAGTAGGAAGCCTCACGTATGCGATGCTATGTACGAGACCGAATATCTGCTTTGTCGTTGGCATGGTTAATAGATATCAGAGTAATCCAGGACAGGGACATTGGACTGCGGTAAAGCATATATTGAAGTACCTGAGAAGGACTAGGGATTATATGCCAGTTTACCAGGCATACCAATTACTCCCCGTGGGTTACACAGATTCCTACATCCAATCAGACAGGGATAACAGTAAGTCTACCTCAGGTTTTGTGTTTACTTTGGGAGGTAGAGCTATTGTATGGAGGAGTGTCAAGCAAAAATGCACGGCGGACTCCACCATGAAAGCTGAGTATGTGGTAGCCTCTGTGGCGGCCAAAGAAGTTGTGTGGCTCAGGAACTTCTTGATGGACTTGGATGTGATTCCTGGTTTGCCCAGAACTATCACAATTTATTGTGATAATAGTGGTGCAGTTGCAAACTCGAAGGAACCACGAGCCCATAAGGCAAGTAAACACATAGAGCGCAAGTACCACCTGATACGAGAAATCGTAAAGAGAGGAGAAGTTGATGTGGCCAAGATTACATCAGAGGATAACCTAGCAGATCCTTTCACTAAGGCCCTTCCAGCGAGAGCTTTTGATAGGCATGTGGAGGGAATGAGAATCAGATGTATGGTAGTTTGAGGACAACATAGTCTTTTAGTATAAGTGGGAGACTATTGGGATGTATACTGAAAAGTCTATCTTTTGTATGAACATCTTTATTTTGAAATAAGACTCACATGATCATTGTTTGCATATTTATGGTTATGCATATTTTTCTGATACATTACATTGTAGATAACATGGTGTGTAGTGTCACACAGGAGATCATGTTATCAGTTCATTGTAAAGTATAAGTAAAGGCTCACAACGGAGATGGTTATGGACAAACCATTGGAATGTTTGTAGTGTGATTTGGTATTGGTTTATCTTGACCGTAAAATTACACTAATACACTTTTTGTGTATTGAGCAAGACCGACATAGAGGTGATTTGATTTATTGCTGACTACATAATCGAATCGAACCTCAGATATTATCTTGTACATGCTCTTAATCCCGATGTAATAATGGGCACATATACTTAGTATTCATTTTTTTGATTTACCAATGGGCGAGATTTATAGAGTAAATCGATAGTCTCGATAAGTTGGGAAATGATACTATTTATATGATGTGTCATTGATTATAGGAGGAAACCGTGTCCTATATATTAGGATGATGATGTCCCCTTGAGGATCTCATAAGGTTTATCATGTAAACCCTGCAGGTGGACTTGGTCTGGCATGATGATAAGGTTGAATGGTACTACTCATGGAGTTAGATGTTGATTAATTAATCATCAGTAAATTAATTAATTGACGGACATTCGAGATCTTAAACATAGGGAGAAAAATATACAAATAATATATGGAACCCATATTAACTTATGGGGGTTGGTGAGGTAGATCAATGATAATCCTCTAGTGGATTGGATTATCATTAATGGATCAGACTTTATGTGGTCTTGATCCATTTGGTGGCCAAGATCCAACTCCTCCTCATGGTCCCTATTGTAGCCTATTAAAACCTCATGAAGCCTAGATCCGATGGTGGAAAACAAAACTCTAGATCCGACGGTTGAGATTAAATCTCTAGATTCGATGGTTGAGATTAAATCCCTAGAACCGACGGTGGAGATTAAAGGAGGCTTATGCCTAACTCTATAAAAGGAGTATAAGGGGTGGGCAGAAAGAAGAATTCATTGAAGAGGATTAGGTTTTTGGGTGACAAGGGGGCTTGGAGGCTTGGGCGGCCACAAACTTGGAAAGTTTTTTTTCCTTCTTCTTCCTTAGGTGGCCGGCGCCCATCCTTTCCTCTTCTCTCCTTGTTTTTGCCGGCGTCCAACCTTCTTCCCTTCATCCTTTGCCGGAGCTTAGGGTCTTCCCTTTAAGCTTTTGGCCGACCCACTTCCTCATCTCTTCTTCTTGTTGGCCGACGGCAAGCATCAAGGTTGGTGCTTGGTGGTTGGCTAAAGGAAGGAGAAAAGTTTGGTTTCTATACTTCCTCTTGTTCGGAGCAAACAAGGAAAGAAAGATCGTGATCTAGGAGGCTTCTACTTTTGGAAGATCGTCGCCCACACGACGTTCAAAAGGAGGAAGGACATACAATAAAAGATCGAGAGGTATAATGCTTGTTTATATTCTTTTGTATTATGTCTATAATTGTTTTCAATTATACACATGTTGTATGTTTTGTTTTGTGGTTAAATTTACTTGGACCTCGAATACAAGCGCAAAAACCGGTGATCCGTACATCGTCTATTCCGCGGCTAATCGTAGAATAGAAGTTGGTTGCTTGAACAACAAGTTTGTTCAAGTGACCACTCTAATAGAATAGCACGACGATGAAATGGTAGCTTGAGTAATCCCTCCTTGTCAAGGATAATTTTTTTTTATTCGGGGACATTGAAGGGATCGCCATGAACAAGCGACCGAGTTGATGGGGGAAGCGAAGTTTCCTACCTTCATTATGATTATAAGATATGGAAGATAGATGTGATCAAACAACTTTGCTTAATGGAAACCTGCTCGAGGACATGTATATGATACAACCTGAGGGTTTCACATCGGTTGATAAAACCAAGGTATGCAAATTGCGATGGTCTATATATGGATTGAAGCAAGCATCAAAGAGCTGGAATATCCATTTTGATGAGATAATCAAAAGGTTTGATTTCTCACAAAATCCAAACGAACCTTGTGTGTACAAGAAGGTTAGTGGGAGTGCAGTCATGTTCCTAGTATTGTATGTCGATGACATATTACTTATAGGAAAGGATGTTTCAGTCTTACAGTCAGTTAAGATTTGGTTGTCCAAGACATTCTTCATGAAAGACCTGGGAGAAGCAACCTACATCCTCGGGATTAAGATCTATAGAGATAGATCGAAATAGTTGCTTTGTCTTTCGTAGTCTACATATATAGACCGAGTGCTAAAGAGGTTTAGCATGTCGGAATCCAAGAAAGGTTTTCTACCCATCAAGCATGGGATACACCTTTCGAAGTCTATGTGTCCGTGCACAAAAGACGAATGGATTTACATGAGTAAGATTCCCTATGCATCCGCAATAGGATCTATCATGTATGCTATGTTATGTACGAGACCCGATGTATCGTATGCTTTGAGTGTCACGAGCAGATACCAGTCTGATCCAGGAATGGATCATTGGGCGGCTGTTAAGATGATCCTTAAGTACTTGAGAAGAACTAAGAATGCGTTCCTAATATATGGAGAAGGGTACATGGTGATACGTGGGTATACGGATGCCAGTTTCTAGACAGACAAGGAAGATTCCATGTCTCAGTCTGGATACGTGTTCACATTGAATGGGGGCACAGTGAGTTGGAATGGTTCCAAACATAACACTGTAGTGGATTCTACCACTGAGGTAGAATACATTGCAGCTTCGGAAGCAACAAAGGAAGCGGTTTGGATCAAGAAGTTCATTTATGAACTTGGTGTGGTTCCAGCCATTGTTAAAACAAAATCGGTCTATTGCGACAACAATGGAGCAATTGCATAGGCGAAAGAGCCAAGGTCTCATCAACGATCCAAACATGTGCTTCGCTGTTATCATCTAATCAGAGAGATCATTAGTAGGATGGAAATACAAATCAAGAAAATCCCCACTGAAAGAAACTTAGCACATCCTTTGACTAAGGCATTACCTCAAAGTAAGTTTGAGGGTCATGTTAGAGCCTATGGTATTGGATACCATAGCGATTGGCATTAGGCCAAGTGGGAGCTTGTTAGTAATATATGAGAGATGTCCTAAGGCAATCGCCTTATGTTTGAACCATTTATATGATAAATGAGGATTCACTATTTGAGTATATATTTTCTCATGTATTTGATTAGATCTTAAACTCATTTACTGAATGTCCACGATACGATTCACAGCATGAGAGAATTTGTGATTGGATCACAACTAGTGAGTATCTCTACATGTGTAATTGTGATGTATCGAAATTATCCCTGGTCAATGAATTGATGGATTTGGACACCATCAATTTTGTCGAGACTAGCACGAGGTATACTCCTTGGTGTATCCAAGCAACTGATTCTCATTGGCTGGAGACATTGTGAGGTATGGAGTTAATGTGGATGCTAGTTATGGTAACTAGTTCATTGGAGTGACCAGTCGTAAGACTTCATATGGTTCTCTGCATATATAGATAAGTCAATGAAGTTCTTACTGTAGCTTAAGTACGATGTTCGTTTGACATGTGGTATTCAAGTCATCTTGATCATGAAGACCTATGCTTTGACATCTTAAGAAAGCATCTCTGAGGAGATGTAGACCTAGGATGATTGGGCATAAGTCGAAGTGATCGAAGGTGTGTGAATAGCCTATAAAGGATTCACCACTCCTTGCGAGGAGATGTATACCCATGGCCTCTCGTCGGATTGTTACTAAAGTCTTTGGCCAAAGCATTACATGTTTAGAGTAAGGTACTCTTGGATACATGTGCAGTAACTAGAATCCATAGGACGAGGAAATGATACTTTGACAAGGTGTGACATGTTGGTACAACAATGCCACAAGCATTTACATGTTTTGATGTTTGGATAATCATCAAAGTTAGGCAACAAATTGTGATCTAATGGTGAACATGATTAAGTGATAGGTAATGGCAAAGTCCAAGTATGATCTTGGCAAGAGAAGTCCAAGGTAAAGGTTTGGCGGCATAAGACCAAGCATGTTGTCTTGGCAGCATTAAGTCCAAACGGACCTTGGCAAAGGAAGTCCAAAGGCAAGTCTTGGCAGTGTAAGTCTAAGCATGTAGACTTGGCGGCGTAAAGTCCAAGCATGCCTTGGCAAAGGAAACCCAGGACATGACAAAACCAAAGGAAGCTCTTGGAAGCAAAGCGCAAAGGATGAACAAGTTACGGACTCGGAGGGATCCTAGAGGCGCAAGGCTTAAGGA
The DNA here is from genome assembly GCA_025175895.1 of Wurfbainia villosa. Lineage (NCBI taxonomy): Eukaryota > Viridiplantae > Streptophyta > Magnoliopsida > Zingiberales > Zingiberaceae > Wurfbainia > Wurfbainia villosa. The sequence goes on along the minus strand of CM045990.1, from coordinate 27,269,464 downwards.
AGAGCTAGAAGTGTTGAGTCTAGGTCTAAGGGGTAAAATCAAGTATGAATTACTCATACCGATCGATGTTAGGATCATCGACCGCCAACATCGGGCATGATCGATCGCTAAATACGGGCACAGAGTGGAGTCACACTCGACTGCAGCCTGTGATCACTCGACTGATCACTCCATCAGTCGACTGATGAGAATGTCATTGGACAAAACGACTCGGAATCCCGCAAATCCGACTGTTCAGAAGCCGTTAATCGCGTCGACAGTCGACTGATGTTGTAAATCGGTCGACTAATCGTGCTCAAATGGGAAAATCAACCTTCTCTCTATAAAAAGAGGGTTGGTGGAGGTTTTTGGGGTTAATGCTAATTCTCTGATTCTTCTCCAAAGCCTCCACGAGTTTTCAAGCTTTCTAAGTGATCTTAAATTCCCTCCTCCTCTCTCTAAGCTCAAGTTTCATTCTTTGTAAAGAAGAGGAGGTTTGTTGTAAAGGAAAGCTTCTTAGTGGAATTGCTTGGGTTAATCCACCTTAAGGATCACCGTGGAGTAGGAGCGTTATCTTCGAACCATGTAAAGGCCTTGTTAGCATTGTTCTTTCATTTTTACTTATATTTTTTTTGTTTGCTTCCGCTAATCATTCTTGTTGAAACGAAAATGCGCTATTCACCCCCCCCCCCCCCCTCTAGCTTCCAAATGATCTCTAACAAGTGGTATCAGAGCCCGGATCGCATCGGAAGATCTAGCAATCAACCGGAGCAAAGATGGCTTTTCAAGAGGGGTATAGCACGGCGAGGCCTCCGTTCTTCGACAGCAACAACTTCGGCTATTGAAAAGGTAGGATGGAGTATTATTTTATGAATGATATTGAGAATTGATTTAGTGTTGTAGATGGTTTTGAGAAGCCGGTGGATGAACACGAAGCACCCATACCGACAAAGGATTGGACGAGAGACATGACCAAGAAGGCTCAAGCCAACGCCAAGGCAACAACCACACTTCAATGTGGTTTGTCAAAAGAGCAACTAAGCAAGGTGGGGCCATTTTAATCGGCAAAGGAGCTTTGGGAGAAGTTGATCGAGCTCAACGAAGGATCCAAAGAAACAAGAAGGGCCAAGAGAGATCTTCTAATTGGCCAACTTCAAAGCTTCTCGATGAAGACCAATGAGACCATGAGCCAAATGCACGGTCGCTTCAAAAAAGTAGTCAACGGACTACATGTTATAGGTGAGAAGGTCGACAACCGAGACCTTGTAAGGTATGTGCTACAAGCTTTCCCTAGAACAACCTTATGGGCCTCAATGGTAGATGCCTATAAGGTCTCTAGGGATCTTTCATTAGTTAAGTTAGATGAGCTATTTTATGAATTTCAATTACATGAACAAGCTAACACTTCATCCAAAGAGAAGGGTATAGCTCTTTTTGTAGGAAAGAAGGACAAAAAGAAGAAGGAGAAGAAAGAAGTGTCCTCCTCATCCGAATCCGAGGAAGACTCATCAAGTAGTGAAGATGAGTTATCGGCAAGCGATGTGGAACACTACGTCAAAAGGTTTGGTGGGAAATCAAGAAAACTCACCAAGAAAGATGTGAAGAGGATGTTCCAATCCTCAAGAGGTAAGTCTTCAAATAGTTAAAATTCTACCTCTAACGTGACTTGTTTTGGTTGCAACAAGAAAGAGCATATAAATCCAAATTGTCCGGAACTAAAGAAGAAGGAGGAGAAGGAAAAGAAAAAGAAAGAAAAGAAGGAGAAGAAGAAGGAGGAGGCAATGGTGGCTCAAACATGGGACACTCTAAGCATGGAGGATTATTCCGATGATGAAGAAGTATGTCATGCCACCCGGAATCTAGCCCTCATGGCATTAGAGGAAGAAGTCGGGAGCTCAAGTGAGGAGTCATCTTCCTCTTCAAGCGACGAATCATCATCAAGTGATGATGATGAGGTAAACAACTCACCTAAAGTAGATTTACTTTACAATACTATTGCATGCCTACAAAATGCTTTGAATAGATCGAAAACTAGGATTAAGGATTTAAAAATAGAGATTAAATCACTTAAGAGTATAGAATCATCTTGTGGTAAGTTATCTAGTGATGAATGTACCCTTAGGGATGAAAATGATGAATTAAGAAAAGAAATAGGTAACTTAAGAGCATGCTTAGAAAAATTTACTAATGGCTCTAAATACCTAGACATGATTATTAAGGATCAAAGGGCTATCTACAATAAGGCCGGATTAGGATATAGACCTAAGGAAAAGGAGGTAGAATTTACATCCCTTGTTAGTAGAAAATCCATAATTAAAAGCAAGGGTAGAAAGGCTTGGGTACCTAAGAAATTTATAATTGATGCTAGTGGTCCTAAGATTTGGGTACCTAAGGATTATATTTTTCATGTGATATAGGTAGAAGAACCAAGCTTGTGGATAGTTGATAGTGGGTGCTCAAAGCATATGACCGGTGATGAGAGAAAATTCTCCACTATCAACCACACTAGCAAAGGAAAGGTCTCATTTGCTAATAGCGGCAAACTTAAGAATCTAGGAAAGGGCACAATTGAGGTATCCCCCAATCTTGCCATTCATAAAGTGCTATTAGTTAAAAATATGAAATTTAATTTACTTAGTGTAAGCCAACTATGTGATGCAAACTATGATGTTAAATTTGATTCCTCAAAATGTTTTATAAGACACAAAACTCTAAATGATTGCATGTTAGTAGGTTTTAGGAAATCAAATATATATTATGTTGATTTATCCTATGCTACTAATGCTTCTACTAAGTTTCTCATTGCAAAAGAGGAAGAAAGTTGGCTTTGGCATAGGAGGCTAGGACACATAAACATGAAGAATATAGCCAAAATAGCAAAAATGAAATTAGTCAAAGGGTTGCCTAAAGTCAAATTTCTCAAGGACAAGATGTGTGATGCATGCCAAGAAGGAAAACAATCAAAAATATCACACAAAGGTAAAAATTTACTTAGTACCGCTTTACCTTTAGAACTCTTACATATGGATTTATTTGAATGTCATAGTACCCCCTCTATGATTGATAGTAAATATTTTTTAGTAATAGTAGATGATTTCTCTAGGTTTACTTGGGTATTTTTCTTGAAAAATAAAGATGAAACCTTAGGAATAATCATAGTATTTAGAAAAAGAGTAGAAAATGAAAGAAAACTCAAAATCAACCAGATTTGAAGTGATCATGGTGGAGAATTTGAGAATTCAAATTTTTCAACTTTTTGCTTAGAACAAGGGTACAAGCATGAGTTTTCTTGTCCTAGAACACCCCAACAAAATGGGGTTGTGCAAAGGAAAAATCGTGCCCTACAAGAAGCGGCTAAGACAATGCTTAATTCATACTCCTTACCTAACTACTTGTGGGCGGAAGCGGTTAATACCGCTTGCTATATCCAAAATAGGGTATTGATTCATAGGTTTTTAGGAAAAACTCCATTTGAATTGTGGAATGGTACAATTCCAACAATTCATTATTTTAAGGTCTTTGGATGTAAAGTCTATATTTTAAATACCAAAGACAACCTAGGTAAGTTTGAGTCCAAAGCAGATGAGGGAATCCTAGTTGGATACTCATCCACTAATGTAGGGTATAGAGTTTACAATAAAAGAACTCAAAAGATTGAAGAATCATCAAATGTCCAATTTGATGAAACTTCCAATACAAACCCTAGAAAATCCCCTATTGATGATGATATTAAAAATGAAAATCAAGAAATTACCCAACAATTTCAAAATTTAACCATAGGGGGTAATGATCAAGGGGGAGGATTGAATCAAGGGGGAGTAAGAGGTGATTCCGATGATGAGCAAAGGATTGAGGTTAATCATGATCAAACTCAAATTAATACACCTCCTAGAACTATAAGAGTTCATCAAAATCACCCCTTAGATCAAATTGTAGGTGAATTATCTCAAGGTATTAGGACTAGGTCATTTCATAGGGATCCCACTAGTCATATAGCTCTAATTTCTCAAATTGAGCCCAAAACAATCAAAGATGCATTACTTGATCCGGATTGGATCTTAGCAATGCAAGATGAATTGGCTCAATTTGAAAGGAGTCAAGTATGGGAGTTAGTTCCTAGACCTAATGAAAACACCATTATTACTACAAGATGGGTTTTTACGAATAAACTAGATGACCAAGGAAATATCACTAGAAATAAAGCAAGATTAGTTGCAAGGGGCTTCAATCAAGTTGAAGGACTTGACTATGATGAAACATATGCCACGGTTGCTATGTTATAGTCTATTAGAATACTATTAGAGTATGCCTCCTATATGGGTTTCAAACTCCATCAAATGGATGTCAAATCGGCATTCCTAAATGGGTTTATTAAGGAAGAGGTATATGTAGAACAACCTCTCGGGTTTGAGAATATGGACAATCCAAACCATGTATACAAGCTTAGGAAAGCTTGGTATGGTTTGAAACAAGCTCCCCGGGCTTGGTATGAAAGATTATCATCTTTCTTAATCTCTAAGGACTTTAAGAGGGGTAGTCTAGATCAAACTCTATTTATAAAGTCAACATCAACGGACATCTTTGTAGCCCAAGTATATGCTGATGACATTATTTTTGGGTCAACAAATGATGAACTTCTCCAAGACTTTATTAAAAATATGAAAAAAGAGTTTGAAATGAGTCTAGTTGGGGAATTAAATTTCTTCCTAGGATTGCAAGTCAAACAAACTAGTGAAGGTATTTATATTTATCAAACCAAATATGCTAAGGAAATGATTAAGAAATTTGGTTTAGAAAATGCTAAGGTAGTTTCAACTCCAATGGCAACCAATACTAAAATAGATAGTGATAATGAAGGAAAACAAATGTGAGATGTTAGGAAGATGCACTTAGTTCATTATGCTTGTTATGATGCATTACTATGGACCAAAGTGTCATCTAGAGACATTAATCCTTCATTGGACCAATCATTGGAAGGCTTATGCGCAATTGATATGCATATAGCTCCAAGAACATGATTGGAAATGTCAAATAAAACATATTTTAAACTATGTTTATCATATTTTGAAAAACAGTTTTCCCGTGAAACACAAAAGTGATACAAAGTTTGCAAAAATATTAGAACTTTTGTTAGTTTCTAAGTTTGTATCAATCTCAAAATATGAAAAACATATATTTTTCAAAATATTTTTCCTTGATAAAGTATGATCTCAGAAATGTGTATGCAAAATTTCGTGATTTTTCGAGGTTTCTGGAATTTCTAACGATTTAATTTAATGAAAAAGGTTGAAATTGGATTGTTTAGCAAATGATCGTTAAGAAACAGACTGATACACTGTGTTTTCTGATAAATAGTTCCATTTTCTGATATTTAGTGTATCTTTGATCTTTTAAAACTTTAGCATGATAAATACTGAGTATAAACCAACTCTTAGAACTATTTAATGCGGTGTTTTAGGGGGAGTTTTCATAAAATGAATCTTTTTTCAAATTTACATTGTTGGTGCAAAGTTAGGATTTAAACCTTCATGAGCTATATCTTGGACTTTTGCTCCACATGTATTTTACTCATCATGAACTATATCTTGGATTAAGGGGGAGCTAAATTTCAATTCTATACCTTAGTTCAAGATAACAATGCATTCAATTCTTTTATGAAATATATGATTTTTCTCTTTTTGATGTATGTCAAAGGGGGAGAAGAAATGTTTAAGTTAGAATTGGATATATGATTATGTGATATGATTATGTGTATCTTTAAAAGACCTAACTTAAATGATTGCCAAACATCAAAAATGGAGAGATTGTTGGTGCAACAATGCCCCAAGCATTTATATGTTTTGATGTTTGGATAATCATCTAAGTTAGGCAACAAATTGTGATCTAATGGTGAGCATGATTAAGTGACAGGTAAAGGCAAAGTCCAAGTATGATCTTGGTAAGAGAAGTCCAAGGTAAAGGTTTGGCGGCATAAGACCAAGCATGTTGTCTTGGCAGCATTATGTCCAAACGGACCTTGGCAAAGGAAGTCAAAAGGCAAGTCTTGGCAGCGTAAGTCCAAGCATGTAGACTTGGCGGTGTAAAGTCCAAGCACGCCTTAGCAAAGGAAACCCAGGACATGACAAAACCAAAGGAAGCTCTTGGAAGCAAAGCGCAAAGGATGAACAAGTCGCGGACTCGGAGGGATCCTAGAGGCGCAAGGCTTAAGGAAGAGCTAGAAGGTTGAGTCTAGGTCTAAGGGGTAAAATCAAGTATGAATTACTCATACTTGATGATCATCGACCCAATGATGAAGTTAAATCAGCACGGGAGTCAACTCCTGATCGACAAGATCGATAGAAATTAATCTATTGGTGGACAGAGCAGAGTCAAAATCATCCGATCGATGATGGAGTACTTCAAGAATGGGAAAATCAGCCTTCTTTGGAAAGCAAAGAGGTGAATGGACATTTAGTAATGCTTTCTCTGGCCTTCTTCTAAAAAGCCTCCGAGGTTTTCGATTTTCTAAGTGATCTTAAAAGTCGATCCTCTAAGTCTCTCCTAAGCTCAAGTTTCATTCTTTGTAAATAAGAGGAGGTTTGTTGTAAAGGAAAGCTTCTTAGTGGAATTGCTTGGGTTGATCACCTTAAGGATCAGTGGAGTTGGGCGTTATCTCTGAACCACGTAAAGAAAGGCCTTGTTGCTCTTTCGTTTTGCTTATATTATTTTTGTTTGCTTTGCTAATCATTCTTGTAGAAATGAAAATGCGCTATTCACCCCCCTCTAGCCTCCAAACGATCTCTAACATGACATAGTCAACCTAGTGGGGACTGACACAATAGACCATGTCCTGAACCAAGTGGGTATAAGATGAGTGAAGGGAATGGGGCACGATTCATTCGAGCTACTGAAGGGTTTCAGAAATAGTTCTGGATCAACCGTTGATCTTTTCGGTTCATTGGGGATCATGATGTACTACTAGGTGCCACTCATGATCGTTCTATAATTAATGGTTAATTATAGACGGCCAACATAAACCGAGAACCTATTTGGTCACTGGACAACGAGCCTAATCGAAGGATTTAAAAGCAGCTTGAGAATGAGATTCTCGCCGAGAGAAACTTTGGTTGGACCAAACAAGGAGCAAGCATGAAATCGCTTTGACTACAATGGAAGTGTGGATGGGCCGTGTCTTATGAAGACATAATGGATGGACCAAAATGGTTTGGTTCTAATCCAATGGATGAGAATAAACCAAAGGGTTTGGTTTATATTAAACGAATGAACCAAAGTTGGGGTTCGCTTTTAACTTAAAATAGACCAAATCGGTTTGGTTTATTTTAACTTAAATTAATGGATCGGTTAACGGGTTTTTGAACCAATGAACCATTAAGGAGAATTTGTTCTCTATAAAATAAGGCTCAAGGGTTTAATGAGAGCCCTAATCCAAAGTTGCCGCCCTTCTCCCTCCTCTCTCTTGTGGTCGGCGCCAAACCCTAGCCGCCACCCACCTCTTGTGCGTCAAAAGTTGTTGCTGCCTAAGCTGGTGATCCTCAGCGACCCTCAGTGATCTTCCGTGGCTCCGGTGACATGGTGAGCATCTAGCGTCCTTATGTGGTCGGCGCTAATCCTCCACCAAAGCTGTCCAGTTGTCTGGACAGCTGGTTTACTTCGTGTCGGAGAGTGAGTTGGACTACGTGAGGATCTCCGACAGCGGCTTCCATGGATTCGATCTCCGGTAATCCTAGTGGAGGCTAAGGACGGATCATCAAGCGGTGGCTTAATACCTCTCGAGAAACGAGTTTTGAGGACTCGTTTTGAATTCGAATTTTGATTTGGATTGTTATCTTCTCTCGATCACATCATCTTCGACATGAGGCTAGTGACTCGCGAAGATGAGACTGATGACTTTGTGAAGTCATCATCCAGAAGATACTGAGCGTGAATACATAGAGGCGATTCTAGCGGTGCTGATGCCTTTCACTACACGTGATCGTCGGTATACATAGAATAAATTTCCTTTATTGCAAATTTTGTTGGATCGAGAAGCCGCTAGAGGGGGTGAATAGCGATCGTAAATCTTTTCTTTTCTCATTCGATCGTCGAAGTAAAAGCTGGAAAATAAATGAACACGTTTATTTTACTTGGTTCACAACCCAAATTTGTTAAGGCCCTATCGGTCGTCCTACGACCGAGGGAAAAGACTATAACGCCTCCTCGTTAGGTAGGAGCACAACGATCACAAACCGAATATACGAGGATGAGGCAACAAGCCTCACCTGAAGAAAACAAAGAATACAATATCAAAAATATTACTTACAATATCAAAATATTACTTGAACTGAAGATGAAGATCGAAACTTGACGCCACGGCGTTATGATGATGTTGGGCTGTTGTAGGAGCACTTGATGAATAAACTTGATGTGATTTGGAGATGGAATCCTCCTCCTCCTTTATAGACTTTGGCCTCTCTTTGTTGTCTCCTCTTATTTCGGAATGGATCATGAAGTTGTCCAAATTTTATCGCGAAGGGCACAAGCGTTATCCGTTTGACCTAAGCGCAAAGCGAATATCGCCAGGGTCGTCGATGCCTCCCATCAGTCTGTTAGGGCAATCTCTTGCCGTAATATGGTTTTGATGGTGTGGCAAAGGGTTTAAGTTAGTTTGATATGTTGATGTGATATGTCCGCAGTTGAGTCGCAGGGACTTAGTAATTCGCACATGGAGCCTTGGCGGGTTCACTCACCCTCACAACCTCGGTCCTTGAGTTGGTGAAGGATGACTTTGCGGAAGCCGCGCTTGGAGCATCCGAGGGACCAGGACGAGATGACTTGAAGTGAAGCCAAGGAAGCAGACTTCGGAGGCAAGAGATGCGAAGGAGCATTGCAGAGCCATGCACCTGATGCTACCGAGGGACGTGGCCGCGAACGAAGAGAGCTTCGGCGAGAGACTTCGAGTGAGATGAGAGAATGAGTGAAATGTAAGTAGCTCATTAGGTGAACTTGGCCAAATGGCTGAGTGTCGGATACTCGAACGCAAGGGTTAAGGTTTACCCGACCACCGGAAGCTCAAACTTATGTTAAGTTTGAGTACACCGATCATTGCCATGTCACGCGATCCGGGCTTCCAGTGAGTTCGAGTATCCGTGAGGGGGTTTATGCCGATGGTATCACAATGGAATGGCGACCGCAGAAGGAATATCACGCAGAACCGCCCGTGGCCGATGTAGGCCGATCGACTACGGGGTCAGCGATCGGTGAGGTCCACGGAATGATCGCAAGTGTGCCGTTGGACTACAAATCGGGATCGACGGTGTTCGGAGGCCGTTGTGAGGGCGTGATCGCGCCACTGACATGATCGTGATGGCGGCCAACGGAAGAAATCGCCTTCTCTATAAAAAGAGAAGGTGTGGAGCTTTGGGAGGTTAATGCTCAAGTTCTAAAGCGACCATCCAAGTGCTCCACAAGATTCAAACTCCTTCTTAGCTTTCTTTCACATCTATTGTAAAAGAAGAGTGTGCTTGAGTTGTAAAGGTTACCTCCACCTAGCTTGGTGCAAAGGAGAGACCAATATTGGATTGGCTTTGAAGGAGTGATTCACCTCGGACAATTGGGGGATCGTGGATTAGCGGCGTGGCCGTGAACCACGTTATATTCTTTGTTAGCATTTGTATTTCATTTATTGTCTTAGTTTATTGCTTCCGCTTGCGCTAACGTTCTTGTAGACGAGCAAAATACGACGTCCAAACGAAGAGGGCTATTCACCCCCCTCTAGTCGGCCATACCGATCCCCTACAAGTGGTATCAGAGCCGAGGAAAGCTTGTCGAGGACTAACCGCCACAACAAGCAACTTTCAAAATGGCGGCTCCAACATCCATCCTCCAAAGTTTGAAGGAGAATTCGCTTTGTGGAAGAAGTGAATGGAGGTATTTTTCAAACGGAGTTTTGACATTATGATTACAATGGAATCCGGTTTCGTTTTGCCTAGGGATGAAGAGGGAAGCCAATAGAGAAATCTAGGTGGACCAAAAGGCAAAGGGAAGAGCACCTTGCAAATTCAAAAGCCAAGCATCATCTCTTCAATGTGCTCCCCCAACAAGAAATCAACCGAATAGGAGAATGCCTAAGCGCCAATGAGATGTGGGAGAAGCTAATTGAGCTTCATGAAGGCACATCCGAGGCAAAGCTAGCAAGGAGAGATCTCCTCCGCTCCCAACTATCCAACATCAAATTAGAAAAGGGAGAAAAGGTAATTTCTTTGCATTCTAGATTCAAAGAAATTTTAAATGGACTAACAAGTGTAGGTGAGAAGCTATCAAACCGGGATATGGTAATGAAGGCCATAGATGCCTTTCCCCGGTCCTCAAAGTGGAGCTCCATGGTGGATTCGTTCTACATCTCCAAGAACTTGGAAGTAAGTACCTTGGAGGAATTTTTCTCAACAATGGAGCTCCACAAAACTAGGCTTGAAGGAATACAAGAGGAGCCTAGAATTCAACCCTCAAGAGGAGTAGCATTGTTGGCAAATAAGGGGAAGAAGAAGATGGAAATCCCCTCCTCCTCCGATGACGAAGCGTCTTCCTCCTCCTCCATGGATAGCACCAAGAGCCTACATGGTAAGGAAGGTGAAGGCGTGTATTTAAGAATTTTAGATTTGATAAATCTATTGATAGGATGATAAGAAAAATGGGTAAGTTCATATGCTACAATTGCCAAGGAGAGGGACACATAAGGGACAATTGTCCCCTCCTAAACAAAAGCAAAGAAGAGAAGAAAAAGAAAGAAGAGAAGAGGAAGAAGAAGAAGGGAGCAAGAGAAAGGAAGAAGAAAAGAAGGCAAAAGAAAAGGGGAAGGCCAAAGCATTCAAGGCCAAGACATGGGATGATCCTTCCTCATCCTCCTCATAAACATCGGATGACGAGAATGACTTTGTCACCAAAATGTCCTTGATTTCCTATGATGACTTGGATTGCTCTTCATCCGAAATGAAGAATCAAGCTCGGAGAGAGCTCAAATGAAGGGGAGCTTCTACATCCTCATCATGAAGAAGAAGAAGACATGGAAACTATGGTAACAAATGCTTCCTAAGAAAATAGTTTCCATAATTTCTAGTTTAACTAAGGACATATTTGGAATGAAAAAGAAAAATAAAAGCATGCTTAATCAAATTAAGGACTTAGAAAATAAGTTAGAAAATGCATGCTTAAATGAAAATGATAATATTTCTTCTTGCCATGATGATGCATGCTCACATGATTATATGCCTTTGGATGTTAATGATGCATGCATAGAGGAAAATAGGGCATTAAGGGAAAAGGTAGATTATTTAACCAAAGCCCTAGAGAAATTCACAATTGGCTCCAACACCTTAAATATGATCTTAGGGAGCCAAAGGGCAAGTTTTAACAAGAAAGGCCTAGGCTACAAGGAAAAGAAAAATGAAAAGGCCTATAAATGCCTTATAGCTAGGGGACAAGATAAGAAGAAGGTAATTGCTAGAAAATGGATCCCTAAGGAATATCTAGTGAACCCAATAGGAAAGAACTTATTTTGGGTTCCAAAATCCATCCTTAAGGGTTAGAATAACCCTAGGGTAGTCAACCACATGGTCCTAACCTATATCATATTTTGGTTGACTTAGGATGACGGGACAACATTTTTTAGATAGTGTTGGGTGATGATAACGTACCCATAAATAGGTAATAATGCTTAAATCATGATGATTAATGTAATCCTTATGTATATTTGCAATCATGATTTATGTTTTTGAAATTTGGCACGTTATCATGAGAAATAGGTTTGAATCATGCTTTAGGTGATACTTTGTTTATTATCATCATATAATACCTAATGCATGACTATTATTTGATGAATACATGAGTTTCATGATCATAATGTAGAATTCATTCATATATGTCATTATGATCATGTTAATTGTTAGGTTGATACTTAACCATGATAGAATTGCATGAATATATTGGTTAAGTATATACAAATACCCCCTAGGATGCATCTCACACTCACTATAGGCTAACTTGATTGAAAACTTAGCATGGGTGAGATGTTAGGATGATACAAATGTCCACTAATGCCTATGGCATTTAGATGGTCATTTAAAGTATCAACATAGCAATAATAGA